>VWYP01009385.1:124891-350778 GCA_013400435.1 Pycnonotus jocosus
GAGGCTTGAGGGAAAGCCACCGCCAGGTTACTGCAGGGGATGCTCCCTGGAGGTTAGGAAATGTGCTGTGTGTTGGAGCTCTTCTGAAGCATCCCATCCCACTCCATAAAACTGCCTGCCAGCACTACCCTCCTCCTTCCCTTGGGTCCAGAATCAGGGAAAAGCTGATGGGCTCAGTTCTCCCATTTGGTAGTCCCCGAGTGCATCCTGCTGTAACAGTTGTGTTGGGGTTTGGTTGGGTTTTGGGTTAGGGTTATTTTGTTTGTTTGTTTGTTTGTTTGTTTGGATTTTTTTGTACTTTGACATAAAAATTTTCCAAGAGCTGTTTGAATATTAACTTGAAAGGCTGCTGAAAAGGAGGCTAGCACAGGAAGCTGCAAGGGAGAGCTGCAAAAAAGAGACACAGAATCAAAACAAATGCCCCTTCTGTGGGAAATAATCACCTGCAGAAGTTTCATCTTTGTGGACTATTTGGGGTTTTAAAATTTAGAAAGTGGTATCTCGAAAGTGTGAGATGAAAGACAGATGGAGAATAACTGGATCATGTATCATTAACACAAAATAATTTTTCTGGAATGGAGCAATTTAATCCATTCCTTGCCTTCTTAGGACCTCTCCATTTTAACTTTTTCTGAACTACTCCAGATAAATTCCTGTCTAGACAAACATTTTGTTAGTAATCTCTATGATGAAAAGGAGCTTTCCTTTTTAAAGGCTGAATGTATTTCTCTCCTACTATTCTTAGGCACAAACTTCTGCCTGTTTTAGGGATTTACAAATTTTCTATTACTAGTATCTGAACTTCTCAAAAAAACTTACAGTGCACATCTGAAGCAGTGAAATCTCATTTCCATTTTACAGATGAAGAGAAAAAGAAGGTAAAATGAGATTCTACGTTTTTCCCAGATCTGGAAGTCTACAGAAAATCTGATGCTGCACTAGGCTCCTGGACTATCTTTTATCTCTGTCAGCTCAAAAGGGATTTGGAATAAGAGGTATCCGAGATTTACAGGAAAAGCAGCCTCTGTTATCCTAAATTTGGGGTTTCCCTGTGGTACTACAGTCCCTGAGTTCAATCCTTATTCCAGTCACACAAGTGAAAAGTAAGCCCCGTACTGAGAGTCATTACAGGAACTCAAAGTACACTGAAGCAGAGCACACCTTTCCATGTGCTGACATTCCCTGTTCTACAACTCCACTTACCTCTACCCTATGATGTTGTTTTTTCTTCTTTTTAATGTAATGTGAGAAGCAATATAGAATGAGAAAAGCCAGAGAAGAAAAGTTGCAAAGACTTTTTCAGAGCCTCAAAGGAAACATGTTATAATAAAATGATACTGAGCACAAGCAAATATGCAACGTGCACGTGTCTACAGTAACGGGACACCTCAGGATCTAATTCTTCAGTCCAAAGAAAAATAATCTGTTTTCTCTTAATGCTTTAAGGAGTAAGACACAATAATCATAGTAATTCTTAATGTAGAGTAGAAAAATGGGAAGGATTACCATGATAGGATAAACATTTCTTGTGTCAGCATTCAGAGAAATGCTACCGGGAAGACGGAGTGTTGGGATGCTGATCCATTGCAGACACTACCCACAACTGCCTATGCCTTCAGATGTACATAAGAGCAGCTGCCCTGTCTACACAGGAGGTGTGAGCATGGCCAGAACCATCCCAGGGCACAGACTTCAGCCAGAACAGGTGGATGTCCCACCAACAGAGGATGTGGAAGACACATCAAACTGTGGAGAAGCTGCATCCTCAGCTTCACCTTGTGTGTGGTTAAAATGATCACTTTGGCTTGCCTCAAGATCCAGGGCAGAGATATCAGCTCCATTGTTTATCTCTCCAGCATCTGACCAAATAAATTTAATACCTAAATCCATTGTGCCCTACAAACAGGCAATCATGGAGATTTCTCCAGACAAAACAAGGGAGAGTCGCCCACTTCAGTCTACCGCCTTTTGCGATCCGCGCAATGCTGCATCTGTAAAATACCTCATCCAGATCAGTAAAAAAATAAAAAAATTGAGACAGCATGAGTGTAAACATATTCCCATAACACATGAAGTAGGGACAAGTGGACAAGTACTTGACTATATGAGTTTCACAGCTCACTGGGTGTCATTCCAAAAAGCATCTGTCACCGCCACTGGCAATAAATTTTGAAAACAACTCTCAGTTGTTGCTTCTCAGTTTAACAGGATTGCACAGCTGCCGACAAACTACCTAAGCCGAGAGACCCAGAAAATATGCATTTTACCTCTCCAGATCTTGTCCCTGGTTATATTATCAGTGACAGGAGTGACAAAGTTGCTAGGATGGTGTTAGACAGCACATTCACACACAGATCTGGCTTGTCAAGTCAATACTTTCTGCCTGAACTTTTACACAGTTCTGTTAGGAGTAATTTCTTCTTTTTTTTCCATATGAAACACATCTCACTTGAGGTTTGTAAACTTTTACCCATTTCAGTAATTCCAGAAGAGCAAGTACAGGATTAGAAAATACATTGTGTCTTGCAAGAAAAACAGAAAGCACTTCCCGCCTCCATGCTGAGATGTAGGTACAGGAGAGATGTTTATAGCAGCTAAAAATCAAAGAGGAGGGGGAGAAGGGTAAAGACAGAGGCCTCCTATACCACTGGGAATTTGGCTGCAATAGCATTGGGATTTACTCCTACCTACTTATTATTCTTACATGTGAGAAATTATTGCACTGAGGCCCATATTAATGCATAGCAAGACAGAGCCCCACAACATAAAGAATAAAAATTCTAAAAGAAAAAGGATGGGGAAAGAAACAAGACACAGAGAGGTAAGTTAATTAGATTGAGTTCAGTGGTCAGAAACAAAAGCCACATTTCTATTCTCCAGCATTCATTCTTCCGAAGTAGGTCGTTCTCCCATATAGGCCTGTTTGAAGGCTGTCACTGAACTATGTTGAGGAGCGGTCCCTTAGCCAGAGATAAAGGAAAAAAATTAGAATTTAACCATGGACAAAATTACTGATGCAAGCTGTTTTAGTCTGCTGCAAAAACAGAATATAAATTTTTTATATTAATTTAAACAGCACCTGAGTTTACCCTTACTAGTGTACCTGCAAAATAATTGCTGAGAAAAAAAAAATCAAGATGGATCACTGCTTTTCATAAGAAAATAATTAAATTTGTACATTTTTATCCCGAAGACCCACTGTCTCCTGCAGAAATGCAGGGAGTGTCGTTATTCCTATCACCTGCTTTGGCTGACAACACACAAGGCTGCTGGATGAGGAGTGGGCAGAGGCAGTAACCTCAGGGTAGGTTTGTCCAAAAAAGGAGGGACAATCCAGGCAAGGCATCCTGTGGTCCTATTAACCCATGTGTACCTTTAACTGTCCAAACACCCTGATCTATTTTTGCAGTGCTCAGCTCTGGGATGTTTTGACTCTCCAAATGTATGGAGATCTACTTTGATGCCTGTGAGCGGGACAAAAGAAAGGAATGGCAGAGTCAAAGGCAGCAGCATGATGGCTTGGGTTGATTCCTACTCAACAACCCACACTTTCTTGTTGCAAACACTGCTGGTAGGTGACACAGTTAAGGGCTGGGCTGTGGCAGTCCAAGGGCTGTGAAACTGCCCACACACTTGCACACATTCCTGTTTAAAAGATTTGTTTTCAGTGCTGATATTTCTTCTCCTACCCACAGTGCATTCTGGTTTGATCTTGATTTTTGGACCCAGCTGGGAATTCAAACACTTACTTGAGCATATCTTCCCAACCACTGTTGTAGTAACATCAGTTTCTACCCTACAAAGTGGAAAAATATAAAACTTGAATCACCTCTCTGCCCTGTGAGCCAGAGACACATCCCTTTTTAATACAGAACAGAAAATATACTAGGTTTTGTTCATCACTCTTCTAGGCTGTGAGGTGTTATTGCCCATTTAATATATGTGTATGTTAAGATTAAATCATGTATTGGAAATCACAAAGTTTTTTTCTTCCTAGCAGCTGTATAGCAAGTTAACACTTCAGTTTTTCTGAGAGACTGTCTGCATTTATTAGTGGTCTTTGGCTAAATGGTGACAGAAAAACTAGGTTAAAACAGAATAATCTCTGCAGAAATGAAAACAATGTTTGCAATAATTGCCTAATGATGTTATTTTCTGCTTCTGTGCTAGGAATTGTAGCTTGGATTATACAAATGCTTTACAGGGGGGTAGTAAATTGTCATTCTCTCTATGGATTTACAATATCAATCTTGGTAATTTGTTAGTTACAGTGTATGTAATGTGATATTATTGCTCATGTTACACAAGAGGATTACATGGCTTACTAAATAAAGCAGTGGTCTTTCCATTAGGGACCGTATTTCCTTCCAGACTGATGCCAAGACAAGTGAAATTAGATTGGTGATCTCAGCCCTAGGACCATCTCTGGTGAATGCAGACTGAGATCCCCTAATGACTAAATGCACAGAGCCACTCACTCATCTCTCATCTTGCTCTTAACACCTGGATTCCAGATTGTTACATTTTACATTCATCACCTGTTGAAACACATTCATGTGTGGTTTTCCAGTGCAAGATTTACCTTGTCTCAGATTTGTACCTATTCTCCTGTTAGTTTATTAGAGGCCCATGAAATTCTAGTCAGGTTGTATAAGGGCACATTCAACTGGTCTCTTTGACAGGCTTCAATTTCTTGCAGTTGGAAAATCCATTCATATTTCATCTCTGACTTTCAAGATAAGAAGTTACTGTTGTTACTGTGTTGGATGTTTGGTGCAAATCAATGAATAAAAAGGAGAAAGAGCTACAAAAATCTGCAGTTTTGAGTCCAACTTTACTCCTTACAACACTTCTGCTCCTAAAGTTCTTTCTGTGATATTCTGCTGCTCAACTTAAAATGCTTTTTTTTCTTTTTAATTTCACTTCTCACAGATTAAAACCTTTTTCTCTGTCCACAAAGTTTGCCCTTTTTTATTATTTGCACTTATCTGTCTATAGTTTTCTTATCTCTCCTCCTTGTAATAAATTGTAATATTGTTTTCTGAGCTCTGGCTAGCATTTCAATATATTTCAGGTGGAATGGGTCCTACAACTGAACATAATATCCCACGCATAGCTGATTGAAAGACAATGGCATCTTAACCACCTAAAATAATTTTTTTAATTTTTATCTTTATTTTATTATTTTTCTCATTGTCCTGGGTTGTAGTATAGGACGTGCACAAAGAATTCTATCACCACCTTCATGAACTATTGAATCCAAATGTTGGAGCAGTGTCTCTCCAGGCCCCTTCCCTCTGGGCCATCTTCTGTTAATGGCTTATCAAATATTGCCCCTCCCTCTAGTCTATTTGCTGTTAACGACTTATAGATAACTCCCTCCAGGAGTTATCATGCTATCCAGGACCATACTGTACGACTCATCATTCCATTGTAAGATGCTCTGCCCAGGGGGAGGAACCAAGCATTCTCAACTAGATATAATCTGGGATTTTGAGACAGTACAAGGAGCACTTGCCCACTGGATTTTCCAGAGACCAGAGCTACCAGACCTTTTCTATGGGATCACTGCTTCAGGAAGACCACCTCATCTAGACTGCTCCCATCACCCTGCTCAGGTTGTATTCTGACTCTGTCAGTGGTCTTTTGTATTATTGCATTTATTTTCTTTTATTTTACTTTCTTTTCTTTCCTTTCCTTTCTTCTTATTAAATTGTATTTCTGACTCAGAGCCTCTCACGTGTTTTACTTTCAAACCTCGTTGCTCATTCTAAAACTTCTGAATAAATTTTGTATCGATTAAAAGAGTTGCACTGACAGCTTTAAACCTGCCAGTCTCTGTTTACCTGCATAAAGGGTAAAGCTCAGCATTGCTCTGTCAGTCTGGATCAGCCTTGATCACAAGGGACTTTATCTGTGGCTGGGAGACTCGCATTTGAGTGAAATCAGCCTAGACATGGACCCCTAAGCACTGGTGATTTTTGATAACTCTCAAGCATCTACCAATCCTTTGCATAACAAACTCAGTGAGGAAATGAGTAGTGCACAAAATTTTCAAATATGCTTAGGTACTGAAAGACATGGGGCACATTTAGAGCGAGGGCTGACCTTAAGGTCACTCTAAATCACAAACCCACCACTTGTTTCTACAGCAAGCCTCTTAGACTGGCTTCCAGCACTAAGACCCTGGTGTGGTCCCTGTGCTGAGGCCAAACCCACCCCTGCTTCTATATCCTCTCCTCCCACTGTGGTGTGGTACATCCAAGCACTGGAAGCACAGTACTACCAGTCCCACAAAATCCCTCTTCCTGATTCAGGACTCATCCCTTCTTTACCTCCTGAAAGCTTTTTGTGGGCCAGATCTGGAAAGGCAGATCAAAAGTCCACTCCCCCTTTCAGCAGCTTTGCTTGCCTCAGACTGCTTGAGGACAGTCCTTGGTGAAAACTCTAATAATAAATGGGGCCTAAAAACCTAACAATAGGAATTTTGGATGTGATTTGTGGCATTCATTTGAAAACAAAACTCAGCTCCATTCTCTGCAGCCTTTTAAAGTTCATATATATTTCTGCTCCATGGCACAACCAAAATAGTAAACAAACAAATGAATAAATAACACAAGGCCCCAGTTATCTTAAGGCTCTACTGAGAGGGGCAGAAGAGCACCACTTGTTGAATAAGTGAGCTTTTTAGATGAGACAGCTGAATTATTGGGAATGGAGCTGTGACTGCCTCGTTGTTTTAAGTGGACAATAATGTCTGTTAATCACTAACTTCTGGTTACCACTGACCAAGACTACTTGAAAAAATAGCCTGGAGGTCCAAGTATCTGCATTCCATTACCAAGCTCCAAAAGCCACTTAATCACTTCACCATGAACACTCCAGCTGCCTTGCAATGTGGCACAGACAGATCTAAGGAGCAGTTTCAACAGCCTTGGTTTGGCATTGTGCTTTGCAAAAACACAGGCATGATAATGGGCAAGAGATGGGCAATTTGTGAAGGCTTTCTGCTTTTTTTTGTTGTTGTTGTTGCTGCTAAAAGAGAAGAAGAACTCTCGGTAGCTGAGATGAGTGGAAGCAATACCAGCCCATTGGGCAGAGGCAGTGTGTGGCTGGGCTGGGGCTCAAGGCTTGTGCTGGTTCCTTTGTGGCTGCTGTCACCAGATCATCCCTCCATATAGGCCAGGGCACAAGGGACAGAGGTCTGCATCTGGAAGGGAGCTGAGGAGCAGCTGGAGATCTGAGATTACAAAACATAATTTTGAGCCAACGGAGATGATGTGTTCCTAGTTCTTCCACTTTCCTCCTGTTCCCACCTGGAGATGGTCCCCAGAAAGGGGCAGACCCAACACAAGGCCAGCATCTGTGGGTGGCTGCTCTGAGGAGCTCTTGGAGGGAACTCCAGCTGTGCCACACAGAGTCCCACTCGACCCATCACCCAGCAGCCATGGCTCTTAGACACCACTGAGTCTGTTGGTGATCCCCAAATGAAACAAATGTGAGAGAGAGATGGGGGAGGATAGAAACCCACCCCCCAGAGATGTCAGCTGAGGTCTGACAGGAGCAATTTCCCACAGTTTATTGCAGAGACCCCACGAGCCTATGTCAGACAGCACAAAGAGGAGAAGCAAGGTCATCCCCCTAAAATCAGTTCTGTAACAGGATTATTGCTTTATGCAGAAGAGATGTGGGAGTGGGAGTGACAGAGCTTGAGAGTTCTGCTCCTTGAGATTTTATAAGGGAGCAATGAGCCAGTTTAATTACTGGGCTGAAGCTCACAACAGAACTTATAAATTCATTGTCAGTGCAGTTGACTCCATTCCCAGATTCTTAACTCTAATTCAGTCTTTCCCCTCCATTCACAGGTACAAATGCCTCTGGCTTTGTGGAAGTGACTAGAACAGAACTGACTTGCTACTTTTTACCCTAACAAACTGTTGGTAGCCTACAGGTAGAAATCAAAAGCATGTCAGTTGAGATTTGGGTAAAGTAAGACTAGTACAGCATTAAGGATGTTTAAGTGCTCAGATCTGCAAATTAGCCTGGTCTTTGTACTTTTCTTGCTTTGCCAAAAAATCTAGAGTGAAGCTTGCCATTCCGGGTTATTTCACCATCAATCACATGCACAAACCAGGCTTTGGGCACACACCTTCCAGGTTTTCTTTCAAATGGGTTCAAAAATATGTACAAAGAATGAGAGAGCAGATACTGATCATTTAGAAATCCTTAATAACAAACAGTGTTAAGAAAGTCAGTTTAAATGAGTTGATACAGAACAAAAATAAGCCAGATTTTTTTTTTCTGTGGTGTATTGGTGATCAATATCTTAGGAAAGGCAACATATGTTACAGTCCAGCCAGTATCATTTAAATAATGCTATGGTATTATCTTGACAATGAATGTTCAGGAAAGTTTACTTACTGTGAAATTATCTACAACTTTAGATTTTGATAATTGCTTTGTGGAAACTTCTGCACTGTATGTTTGGGTTCCATTTTCAAACAAACTGCAGCTCATAATCAAACACAAATTATAACACATGACTTGACAGAAGTTCTAGGTGGGTTCCACTGGGATATAAAAAAAGGTGATGTCTCCAAGATGGCAAAAATGCTTCTAACAGAGACTAAAACAGATATGTCCAAAGGGTCTTTTTTTGAACAGCACAGAAAATCAAGTTGCCAAGGCTAGGCAGGTGGGATGAGAAAATCTTGCCCTCCAACACAGTTTCTCCTAAAGGCATCAGGAATCATTTTAGTCCATGTATCTCAGGAGACTGACACAAAGTCCCTTTGAATCAAGTGGGGGATTTTTTATTAATACCAGCAGGCATTTTTTGGGGAGCCATAAGCCTGTGTGAATTAAATCAGTGGATCAGAAATAGAAGAAGATGGAGCCAGGCCCAGGCTGGACTTCAGGACACAAGGGAGTGTGTTTCAATCAAAGGAATGAAGGCCAGAGCCCCAGCTTCAGTATCTCCAGCTCTGTAACCCCTTTGTAGGCTGCTGCAGTTGGATATATTAAGGGATTCAGCTGCTAGGGGTGAAAATAGCAGTTTCCCCATTGTAAAAAAACAACCACCAGCCAACTCTGTTTCCCAAACCAGGAACTCTCTCAGTTTTTCTGCAGCCTTTGCCATGCTTTATAGATTTAAGTAAAGACAAAGGTATCCGGAGTCCCAAGAGGGACAATTTTCATGTCACAGGCAGTATCTTATGCCCTATTTGCAGCTAAAATAAGAAATACTGATTTCTTATTTTCCAGAGGGAGCACAAGGAAGCATGCCACAGCAACATAATCCTTTGTAAAATTACGCCAATAATAATATTTTTAAAAATTCTATCAATCATTTTTTCATATCTCCTGCAGAAAAAGACAGAGAATGGCATGTCCCTCGTGTCAAAGTCCCCAACTAGGTGATAAAACCAGCATGAAATACAGAGAGTGTTTAAGGGGGTGTTCTATCAGCCCTCTTCCCTCTGCCTATTTTCCCAGGAGATTGCAAAAAGAAGCACAAAGATACAGAATGAGAGGAGCTGAAGAGAAAAAGTCAGATCCCCAAGGTATTGCCCATCCCAGCCCTCTGCTCCGTGACAGCTCCCACATTACCAGGAGAGGTGGTGGATTCCTCATTGCTCCCCAACCTGCCTGAAGGACACATCCAAATACATCAGAGGATCTGGTGACATCCCATCTCCTGCATTTGCCTGGGACAGGCTGGACCAGGGAGCTCAGCACAAGATTGAAGGTTGAACGCAACCTTCCTGGAGCATGGTGCTGTTCACTTACCCATCCACTGTGGAAAGGTAGCCAATGCCTGGGAGCCTGCAAGCTCCAATTGGCAAAGGCTCTCCAGAGTCAGACAGACTTCATTTCTTGATACCAGGGAGAAACTTGGTGTAATGATGTCACCATGTATAAATGCTAAAATAGGTGAACCTCAAAAGGTAAGCCTAGTTTGAACTGAACTGGTTGCAAGTGCTCTGAAAAGTCTGTGGAGCTTTAAGTTGCTCTCAAAAATTATTACTGAATTTTTGAAGTAGGGTAATTTTCAGAAATGTAAGTCAAACACACTTGATTAGATGGAGGTAGCAATATAAAGTGCATCCTCATTTACATTAAAAAGTAATTGCTTTCCACAGCAGAAAAATAAAGGAAGTGAAATGTATTGTTTAAAACTACACTTGATTAGCCGAGACAGATCTTTACAAGTGCCAATTTTTACATTTTACTCCTGAGATATCCATCTTTACTAGTAACATATTTTATGGGTTTATTAAAAACATCATGCTGTCTCATCCTACTTAACTGCAAATAATTCAAACAGAATATTGGAAGATTTCCTTTGCAGCTTGTAAGAAAAAAATGTTATCTTTCCAAAACAGTTGTTTTAAAAAAATCCTAAATATTTCAGAAACTATTTCAATAGTCAAGCGAAGTCTAACACACAGTGGAAATACAATTCCTTAATACTTGTGGATCTTCACCTGACAGGTTGTTGTACAACATCTTCCCCCTTTTCAGAGGAGCTCTCTGGAAAAGCTCTGGATTTAGAGTGCATTGGATGCCATCTGGCTGCAGAGCCTCCCCACAGAGGCAACTCCCATGCCTACAGAGTAGCAGAGAAGTTCAATTCCAATCCAAATATTTTCCCTTTCAGGAAAGGCATGTTCGTTTTTTTACTAACATAAATAAATAAAAAGCAAATACTTCTGTAAAAGAAATCTCACATCATCAGAATTAGACCTGCGTAAATGATTGGATCTTTTGGTGTAGTCAAAGGAAAATACAATAGGAATAAAAATAACAATTAATTTTCAGTCTTGCTAAGATTATTTACTAACCTACTTGTCACATTTAGTTTCAGAAGAGCAAACCATAAACATCAAAATTTTATTCATTGAAAACCGTGGGTGTTGAGCTGCTCCATCCATGACACAGCCACCACAGCCTGTGCTATTCTTAATAAAGAATATTGCCTCACCAAACCAGCATAATTTTAAATACTGCTGTTGAAAAACACCTTTCAGTTGAACTCTGAAACTCTGAGATGTGAGTGCTGTGGTTAATTTCAAGTTAACTGATTGGGAAAGAACTTCTAAATCATGCCATTCATAAGAAATAAAAATCTTCTTGAAATGAGTCCAAGACAAATGTTTTTTATATACAGGCTCAAATCTAGATTTTGAAATCATGCAAGACTGTTAAGTCCAATCAGTTTTTCCTTCCTCACAAACTCCATTTTCAAGCATAATTTCATTCCATTTTATAAGTCTCCCAACATTCAGTGACATTTCTCTCTAAATATATGTTTAGGTCATATGAAGACAAATATGGCATTTATAGGTCCATTCAAGATTAACTATATTAAATAATTGATGTACAATGAACAAATGCAACCCCAAAGCTGAAGGTCAGACCCCATTAAACATATCACTCTTCATACTTACAGGAGCCCCTGTTATCTTGTACAGGATATCTGAATATTTTGCTATCTGGTACTCACAATGTGGGCCAGCGGTTTTCTGTGTGTTTTAGGAGTTAATCAGCCTTTTGTGGCAGGACTCTGAAGTAAAGTGTTACCTGGTGTGCCAGGAATGAATGTCCTGTTTTCTTTGAGAGGAGGCTGCCAAGGTACTGCATTACCATCATGTGCCTTTCATAACTGCTCACTATTATCAGCTTCTCAGTTTCATCTCTTGGATCAGCAGCCATTTCTAAAAAGTATTTATTTTCTTTGCTAGCCCAGCAAAGGGCTGTCACAGCACATTGGATTACACCAGCAAACAGGCCCACTGGAGCAGCAAGATGCTTGTCCCTCCCCAGCCTTCTGAGCCCTGTGTGGGCATTGCTGGGGTGCATGGCTGGGTCACTCAGAGAGGAGCAGGAAAGGTGGAATACAACTTTCCATGCCATGTGCAGGTTTCATCTTCTGCCATGGATGGTGCCCATCCTGCAGTGGTACTGCCCAAGGGCAAATAAATTGCTGCTGCACTGCACCAGGCTGTAGCAGACAGCAGGTAGGTTGGCAATATTTTCCCCAGAGAAGGATGATTTTGTTGCTTTGTAAAAAAATTGAAATCTCCTTCCCTCCGCTTTACAAAACAAAGGGTACAGGAACAGAACAAAAGGACCCTGCATACTCTGTACCAGGCTGAGGAAATCTTTCCTGCCACAGCTGCAGAAGAGGACAGCTGAGAACCCACTTGCAAGTGTCAGCAGAGAGAGCTGGAGTTGGTTTGGGAGAACAGGATGCAGGCTGGGACACATCTGCTGAGACCTGGGGCAATCTCTGTAGTGCACTGGCTGCTTGGAGGCTGCTGGGGAGCACCTGCCCCAAGAGCCATGCTGGTGTCCTCACCTCCTCTGTATCTGTGCTGCTCATTGTGCCAGAAATTGCTCTTCTCCCACCACCTCTTCACTGCCCACGCCTGGGACACAGGCTGAATTAGCAAGAGCATAGCTCCATTCCCTTTGGGAATCTCATCTATCAGCTGCAGGCAAGACAAATGATGATTTTGCACTTGCAGCCAATTGTTCCACTGGACAGGTTTCTAAGTGAAATCAGAGCCTTAGAAAGGGGCATCTCAAGGCCATTGCATGGACTGCTCTAAAATCGAGAAAAATCTTAGGGTCGAGTGGCCTCACCAGCTCCCCTCCACCTAAGAAGTGAGTTTAGTGCCACACTCGAAGGTTGTCTCCCCGAGGTCATCCCTCCATCCTTATCCTTCCCAACACGCACAGAACAAATCACCCTGACACGACCTGTGGCACAGGACACCTCAGCAGGCAAAGAGAAACTTCTGGCATTTCCAAGAGCTCCTGCACAGAGCACTTCAAAGAAGGTGAAAACCCCTTTGTCTCAGTGTTCCAGGGTGATGGCTGTCCCCAGTGTGTGCTCCCCGTGCAGAATCAATTAGCCATAGCTGGTCTCTAGTGGCTCTGCAGAGGCGGGCTCTCTTCCTCTGCTGAAATGCCATCAAGGTTTTCTCATCAAAGGACTATGCCTATGACAAGAAAGCAAAGTAATTCAATATAAGCTGAAAGGGAAATGGAAAACTCCCCCACCTAAGGCTAAAGCAGGGACTGCTGTATCTGGAAACACCACCATAACCTCCAAAAGGATTTCTCACCTCTTCCTCAAAAAAAAAAACAAAACAAAAAACCAAAAAAAACAAAAAACAAACCAAACCCCAAACCCTTTAAAAACAGCCTTTCGAGAGCACACATGTCTAAGGGGGCAAATTGGCTTAGGTAAACCCCATGCCCACTAGCATAAGTCATTCCCTATTTCAGATACAGTTTTGTTATTTGTCCTGTATGGAAAGAGGAGAACCACTGTAGACAGAAGTAAGGCTTTCAAACCCTGCTTAGACTCTTCCTAGACCCTCTTTTCAGTTTTCATAAATTAGAAGTCAAGAGATCTGTGTAGTTTACAGCAGTGAGTTTCTGACTCACTGAGTCTAAAACAGGAAACAGGTTTATAAGATAAATGGCCACAAATTTCCTATTACTTGGTATATTTTTTAATATGCATTCTTAGGGCAGCATACCACAAGTATTAAGTTCTGTAACAAATATTTAGTGAGTAAACTTTTAAAAATACAACATAATTTGTGGATGACCATGGACTCTTTGGTGTGTGTCCATTCTTTATATTAGTCTGACTGATGGCTGCCTCCCTTTTTCCTTTTTTTCCTCCCCTTTTGTGGTGATACATTTTATTTACCAAACTAATTTGTGAGAGTTAAATGAAAAGTACTGTCTGTGCTTTCTTCACACAGAGCAGATTCCAGAGACATTTTAGTACAATTCAGAAAGAGATCTTGGCAGGCCTTCCCTGTCACGGTAATTCACACAGGCTTAAGGCTACCACTCAGACAGAAAGAGAAAACAAATATGAGTGGAGAAACAATTTTTCTAACTGTTTACATTTTCTGTGAGAACTTATTAATGAAACTTGTGGCACTCTACTTTTTTATATGCTCTCACAGAATAAAGCATTTCAGTAAAGAAAACAGACATGGTGGTTGTTTCCAGTTGCTTTGGCCCTATCAGACAGAAGAACAGACAGAGCACTCCCATCCCACATGGCACCACTCCCTTCTGGGACACAATTCCACACGGTAAAATGCTAAATCAGGTTTTAAATGCCTTGTTGTTCTGAGGTGCTTTGTATCACCTTTTCTCTCTTTTTTAAATTAAGAGAAAGAATTGCCAATAATTTGGATTCCAAAGAGAAAATTCAAATTCACCAAAGAGTGAGTGTTTTCAGATCTGGATTATCTGGATTCCAAATTAATCCAAAACTTTTAGAAATCCTGAATTGAACTTAACTGAGACTTTAAAGAGTTGTCTTCTCCTCTGTAACAAGTGGCTCCAGATGAAAGCACCAAATTGCCACCAAGGAATTTCTCTTGCCGTTATTTCCATCTTAACTATAAGCAGAACATACCAGACTAGATAGCCTGAGAAAAGAAATATTTAAAAAATTTTATTTCATTTTGTTCTTTTGCTCTTGCTCACATCAAAATAATGCTGGAGAGTGAAGAGTGCTTTCCCAGTGTGTTCCCAGAGGGATGATTGAGTTGCCTACTGTAAGGGCAAACTTTCTTGGACAAGAGACACAATTTCCTTTGCAGCCTCTACAGAACTACAAAAACGCTCTGCTGGATTCAGGAGCCATCAGCCTTATTGGCTTTCCACTCCAGGAATAAGACGTACTCCTTCAATCAAAAGTTTATGTAAAAAATAATAAAACAGCACAAAAATCACATCATGCAGCAGATATAAAATAGTCCCGGCTAGCAGGGTAAAATCTTGAGTAAAGCAGACCTGATTTAGCATCTGGGGGATTTGTAGAAGTAATCAGTAAATGTATGACTTAAGAGAGTATTAAGGCCTAGTCTAAGGGATGATCCTACTTCAGGAATGCTACAGAAACAAGGAAATGGAGGTGAGAAAAAAAAAAAAAAGAACAAAATGGGTTAGAAGACAGGCTCAATTTGAGGGCAATATGTTATTCCCATCAAAGTGTTTCCACTCTGAGTTTTCATACTTGAGAGGTTGGATAAGATTTGGACAAGCCTCTGACCTTTTAAATGCTTAGCTGAATCTGGAATTCCAAACCTTTTGAAGCTATCCAATCATAAACACTAACAGACAAACAGATTCCACATAAATATTAAATGCAAAAGTCATAATTTACAAAAATGTCAGTGTGCCAAAGAATACTACCGAACCTGCAGTAAAAAAACAAAGATATTTCTTTTTACATGTATCGCACACTGAAAAGTAGCTAGACTAGTTCAAGGCTTCTTTTAAAAGTGTTTCACTATGGCCAGGATTGCTTCAGTGAGTCCCCACAGATACTTGGGTTGTTGTGTGCAAAACTCAGCTGTTTCACTTTGCATCAGATTGCATTGGTATCTCCTTCAAGCTTGAGATCTTGAGATGATAGCCTGAACAAATCAGCAGAAATCCCCTGAAGTATGGCTATTAATAATTACTATTTGTATTCAGAAGCTCAGCTATGCTGTCTTTGTGACAGACGCATTGCAAGAAAATAATTTGCTTCAGATAATATATATGGTTGTGTTCCAGTTGTGCTAAAAGGACTACAGGAGTTCAAGGTTACTTACTAGATCCATGTGTAAGATTCATAAGGCTCCTCATTTTTCATGATATCAGCATACTTGTAAATTACATCTCTTCAAACCACTTAAAACTTCCCTGTTCCCTGGAAGCACCAGTGAATACAATTTTATAGGTACACCTTAGTTCAAAAGCAGCAACAATAACTGTTTTTGGCATTCAACAGAAAGATGCAGGCCACGTTTTCCACGTGCTCTTACGATAGCAGCCTCACCAGAAAAAGCCAACATTCTGGTGTTTACCATGGACTCTTTGTGCACATCTTTAATTTCAAGCACTGCACACAGACTTTCTGCCACTGAAAATCAGCCACATTGTTGACATCCACCCATCTACATTCAAGACATTCCTCAATAGCCACCAGTCAACCACGTGAAAATGCAGCTCAAGGAGCTACAGTGATTTGGGTAGCAGAAATAATGTGGTTACTGGGAGAAAGTTTGTGGAAATGTATTGGCAAGATTAGTGGAAGAGCATTTCCTATAATTTGTTGACCACCAAATTAAAGACATTGCTAGAGCTGACTTGTAGTCTGTTTGCAGCTCTTTGTACATGTAGTCAGGATAACCCAGCTCAAAAAAACTGGACACTCAGTGGCAGTGTGTCTTTTTCCTAGAAAAGTATGGTTGAATGAAGAAAATTAATAGAATTCAGACACATACTTTCCAGAACAACTATAACTACCTCATCTGTGCTTCTGCAGTACTCAAAAATACTTTCTTGAATCTTTTGACAGTATATGTGAGCAAGAGTCATTTGTAGCAACCATAGCATAGACATAAAAAACCTTTAAAAGTTTCAGGCATACAATATTCAAATGATCCAGGTTGTCTTCTGTTTGTTTGAAGGCAAAGAACTTTAGTTGATTTCACCTTGAAACAAGTTAGGATTTAACAATAGGATTTAAGCTAAATAAATACGATTTCTAAGCATATCTTTTTCTTAATTTTCTAAATGAACCAGGGCTAACATGCTGGATTAATGCATGACACAATCCAAGCTTGGCATCTTTCTCTCTGACATCATAACAAACAAATGTGGCTCCTCATGGGGAAATCATACAGCCCACATGACTTATATTTCTTTCAAGAAACTGTCAATATATTAATTTGTATGAGCTACCTGCCAGAATGCTACCCATATTTTTCTCCAACCTGACTCCTGCTTCCAGAGCACAAAGGGTAACTTGGGGGTGTTGTTCTTCATTCCTCCTTCCCAAACTAAGCTCCACCCTTAGGCTCTTCCACCAAGTCCTTTAGATGCCAAAACATCACAAGTCAGAGCAAAGTCACAAGTGCTCAGTGGTAGCAAGAATAAGCCACAAGTGGAAAGGGAATGTCTTTGTTAGGGCAGCCATTAAGCAAGGCTCCTCTCCAGCACGTGTGTACTGCAAACATACATATATGAGGCTCCAGACTTCAGTAAATGGTTGAACAAGTTTACTGACATGACTCATTCTACTGCTATGTCTAAACCAAATCAATTTTAGCTGCTCGGCTTTGATGAATGTTAAGGTCGTAGCAACCATAAAAACACAAGAAAGGCACCTGAAAGCATTAACAGCATGGGAAAAATATGGGGTTTAGCTGAAAATAAACGGCAGAAATTTCAAAACAAAGAGCAAGTTTATTTGTTCTTTCCCAGAAAGATTACCTTCTCTCATAAAAGGATCTTGTTATTAAAGTTCTTCTGCTTCCCCAGCAATGGTATCCTGGTTCTGTAACACTGTTAGTCTGGTCAAAGACTATGTGAGCCACAGAACCAAGGCAGTGACAGTGTTTATGAGAGCTGGAAGCAAGATGAGGATGAGAAAGATGAGGAGAGACAGTGTTAGTCATCTACAAAATAAAGAGCTAGGCAAGAGGGCAAAATTGCTGAAGGGTAGATAGAGCTAGTAGTGCAGAAACATCGTCAATTTCTTTTTAAGAAAAGGGAAGAGAAAATTGCACATGCTCAAAGAAAAGTCCTTGAAAGTACCTGACAGCCAGCTCTGACAGAAAGGGAAATAGAAATTAATTCAGAGCAACTTAGATCCAGCAAAATCTTATTCTGTTAATCCCCCTTTTTTAGTAAATTCCCTTCAAAGTGTTTCTCCTATAAGGAATTTTAGGGCCCAATCTCATAGGAACTTGTAGGACTAGGATTTTATCTAGTGGGATCTGCTGCTGAGCATTTGAACTGGCTGAAGCCATAGTAGCTGGAAATGCTGAAGCACATCTATGTCTATACTTTATATATTCTCCTATTCTTAGTTTGAAGTCATTGCTGAAGTTCTACACAGGAGGTCACAATTTGGGCATCAAATACAATATTTTCCATCCACCAGCTAGAACCTAACAAACATTGCCTTAAATAAATTTGTGCCCATGCCAAATTCAAAATTAACTTCCCAAGCCAAGCTAGGGTTGATGGGATGGGGCCAAGGGGCCCACAACTCTGCTGTTGAGCTAATGGAGCAGTCTCAAGCTGCCAATCCAACAAGGGAGACTTTTTTATTTAACATATACATTACACAACATGTGCAATATTTTCCACATTCAATGAGAAGACTTTATTTATAAGCTGCCTGTGTTGAAATGGTCTCTTATTACAAGGAAGCAGCAAGCCAGGTTGAGCCTGGAAATGAACTCTCATTTTCTCCTTCACTGCAACATTCAGTGACATTTTGCTCATTCACTCCAAAAATATTTTACAGATGGTTTTGGACATTTACTGGATATGTAGGCCCTAGAATAATGTTAAATATTCCCAAATCTTTTTCATCTTGTTCAGTCTTCATTACTTACCAGAACAGACAGTGAGATACCAAGTTTAAGGAATTGCATCTACCTCCAGGAGGAGTACCTATGGTGAAGATATACAGATTAATTTTCAGCCAGAAAATTGTCTGTCTTCAACAACAGTTTCAAATTGATCAACAATTTGCAGATAGGTTCCATATATAATTTCCAGTCTTTTCTACTAATGGAAAATTGAGTTAGATACTTCAGAGTTTGAAAGAACAGACCTTCACGTCTATGCTGACTGCAATATGAATTGATATTTACACAAAGAGTAAAATGCTGTCCGTAATTTTGTCTTCATCCATGGCCCTGGGATACTTTCTCTGAAAATTCCGAGGTCCAGATTCACCTCTGATCTCAGTCAAATTTCTCACCACACAAGAAACTAGTCTACATCAAAAAGAAGTCAGTGCACGTATGAAGTTCTTGTAATGCTGTGTAATAATAATTTATTATGTAAGCCTTTGGGATATCCTGCAAGTGTATATATAATCAAAATGGCCATTCAATTTCTAGATTCTTGATCTCATGTCAAGTGCTTTTGCTACACCTAAGCCTTTTAACAGATGGTCTTGGGTAACAAATCCCAGAGGAATTTTCTGAATTGTGAATCCTGGTCCCACAGAGGCATCATCTACCGGCTTTGGATGAAATACATATTCCTTACTGAGAAACATACTTTCTAACCTCAGTATCTTCTCTGTATTTCCTATTGTTGGACTTAAATTACTTCCTGCTTGTGGAGTACTCACAGAACCAAGAAGCACTGGTGGCTGTGAAGCCCATTTTGTATATACAAAATCTCTCATCACTCAGGTACTCTCCAAGGAATTCATGGTGTGATTACATAAACCAGAGCATTGTCCTGTGGAGATAATAGAACTATCTCTGAACAAACCAGTTGTGCTGCAAGCAACAAGACTAATTCAGTCTGATAGCTCTAATTCGAGCTCTGGTACAACCTTTTCCACTCCAGGAGAGACCAGATTCCACTCCATTGTTGCAACAGATGTTTGTTTAACAGAGGATGTACATTAACCTTGGCACCTGGTACATAACTATTCAAATGCTCTATAAATTAGCACTTTGTTTAACTGCTCTCTCTCTCTCTGAGCAGGGAACAGAGACTAATTAGGAAAGAGGAACTATTAATAACAAAGGACACTTTTGAAATAGGCTTACAGAGGAAAGAATCTCTTGTCTACATCAAAAAAGTCACATTGTAGGCACTTAAAATTAGAAGAGTGTCAGGGGAGTTTTAAAATGAGAGGCTGTGGAAAGAGCACAAAGATTAGTATGACTCATCCTCTCCTGGGAAAGCAATAAAAGCTCTCTATCCTTTGAAAACATAATTTAGGTCTGATATCAATAAAGTTCTAGTAGAAAACAATGACTTTTCAATAGCATTTCAATACTAAAATCTCATTTATGCAAAATAGACAAGAAGACTGCAAGTAAATACTTCTTTCCATGCAAATGATAGAAGTCTTACAGTGCAAGGGCTGACCTAGGCTGTCTGGGTTTAAGCACTGACAGCATGGAGTTTGGGGTCTGTCAGTGGAAACGTGTTGAGTGAGATCAGAGTCAGTGGAGGGACAGAAAGCACAAAGGAGTGAGGACATTTCATGGTCTCAGATACATGGAATCACAGAATCACAGCATCACAAGGTTGGAAGAGACCTTCAAGATCACCAAGTCCAACCCATGCCCTAACACCTTAACTAGATCATGGCACTGAGTGCCACATCCCATCTTTTTTAAAACATCTCCAGGGATGGTGACTCCACCACCTCCCCAGGCAGATCATTCCAGTATTTTATCACTCTTTCTGTAAAAAACTTTTCCCTGATATCCAACCTATATTTCCCTTGACACAGCTGTGTCCTCTTGTTATGTCTGTTGCTTCCTGGAGAAAGAGACCAACCCTCAGCTGATTANAGAGTCACTTACCACAACTACCCTTCTTTTCTTTTTAATGTCAGAGGCGGTGATCCGTCTGACTGACAAAGCGTAATTGGGAGGCTCACTGGGCAGATCATTTTCTTCCACATCATCTGGCTGACCCTCTAGATGCAGGGCCTCATACCTATTCTGAAGTGGCACTTGGGCAGGTGATGGGAGTCAGGAGGAATTTTTATTACCTCCCTGAGTAGGGACCCATTTCCACTCCCCTTCATCCACCAGGTGTCCTACTGCCTGACAGTGGGAGGCATGGGACTCCTCTGACCCCTGGTGGGCCTCCATCAAGGATGGAAGGGTGGAACTCCAGCAATCTATTTTCCTTTCACGTTCCCTAATGCTCCTTAGTCTTTCAGCTTCCTCCCTAAGTTCGGCCACCAGCAAAAGGAGATCATTGACCTGTTCATACCACAGGTAGGCTTCTTCTGCAGCACACCCTGGTACCACTGATAAGCTCAAACACTCCACACAGGAAGGGGTCTGGACAGACACATCCTTTTTGGAGGGTTCTATTTGGCTACACACACTTGTACTAACTGCAGGTTTTGATTGTGTAAAAACCATTACTAACAAAAAACCCCCCCCAACTGACCAACCAACAGAGAAACACAACAATCAACAAACTAAAAGCCCCACTAGCAGGAGAAAACCTGCCATTCTGCCTGCTTGCCCAGCCTGCACAAACTGCTGTGCCATGTCCTCAGAGCTGTGCCACGCCCCTGTTTGCCTGCTCCCTTTCACCATGCTCCCCAGATCCCTCTTTCAATCACTCCACTGCTCACCAGTGGAAAACCCCACCCTGCCTCTGCGTGGCTAATGAGAACCAAGTGCTGCTTCCTGCAGTGACTGTGTTCTTGAAGCAACTGGCCAGAGAACTTCCAAAAAAACCACAAAAAGCAAAAACAGCAACAACAACAAAAAAACACTGTTGGTTGATTAATTTCTCAAGCCAAAAGAGGTTCAAAATGCTACCTTTGAAAATCTTGACCATGATGTATTCACAATCTATCTACTTGGGGGACTTAAGATATCAAACCTGAAAACCTCAGCCAGGAACAATTAATTGGTAAGTATAACAGAAAGAAGTAAAAAGAACCAACAAAATTACTAACCAGTGGTACAGAGGTGTTTTGGTAAAAATACAAGGCCGGCTGCAGATTTTGAAGATTGTGAGATGGAAAAATAATAGAGCTAATTGTTGAAGTAAAGAGGAATATTAGAAACTAGAAGGTATGCTTCAAAACAAGCAGTTTGTACACAATAGGAAAAAATCATTAAATAGTTAAATTAAAGCATTAGTCAAAAGTAAAATCAGAGTAAGAAAGGACAAGTGTGACTTTGAGAAAGAACTTTCTAAAGTAGTAAAAAGCAACAATAGGAATCTATTTCTAAAACATTACAAGCAGGAAGCCTGCCAGAAAGCCTTTAGTGTTGATAGACACAGTCTAATAGGAGCACTTGCAGAAGTACAGGTAGACAAAAAAACCTACTTACCTGTGATTCACTATTGAGAAAGTTACAGAAGATTCTTTTTTTCAGCAGAATGAGTTGGAAGAACTGTCTCAAATTGAAAAGTCGGGAGAAAAGTCCTTAAAATAGATCACTAAAACAATAATAAATTGGCTGGAGCAGGTGATATTTGCCCAGGAATCCTAATTCACATATGAAATTCTCAAGCTAGTAGCTGGTACAATTTACAGACTGAACATCTGTCAGTACCATAGCAAGGCAAGATGGCAAACATGACACTGCTTTACAGAGTAGGCATCTGAGACATTTAGGAAAGTACAAATCAGGAAGCCTGACTTGCTTACTGGGCAACTCGGCAGGAAGTAATTTGGGATCCCAGTTGCATATATATAGGATTAAACCAGGATGTCAGCCTAGGAGCCTTTAGCATAGGAATGAAATACAGAACAGATCTGTTCAGATTCTTTAAAAGAATAAATGAACTGAAAACTGTGGTGCTCAGTAAAGGCACATGAAGAAAATGGCATTTTAGGAGTTATTAGGAAAGGAATAGAGAAAAAAATACAAACAAAATACACAAATACAAACATAATATGCCACAGTTCAGCACCTCAGCCCACATATGTTGTGAACACCTTTAGTTCCTACACCTTAAAAAGCATATGGCTGAGCAGGAAAAGAACAGAGAAAAGCAAGAGGGATGATCAGCAGTCTGGAGTGACTTCTGGAAGAGAAAGAAAATGGACTGTGCTTCCTCAGTTTGGAATAGAAATGACTGATGGAAGATATGCTAGAGTCTTCAAACCATGACTAGAATACAAAGGCTGATACAGGCCAATTATTTGTTATTTCTCCTGACACAAGATTCAAAGTTTGCCAAAGCAAACTCCCAGGCAGCAGCTACAAAGCAAACAAAAGGAAGAACTTATCCCCCCTGGAATTTATCATACATTAACTGCCATCCAATGTTGTGGAAGGAAGAAGCCTCCAACTATAAATATGTTCAACAAACAATTTGAAAAATTAATAACAGAAAATAGAAGAAGTTCACCCAGTGTTATTAAATCCATGGATATATACTTTAGTCGTGAAGGTCCATGGGAATAAGTAAAGACTGCTGGGGTGCAGAAATATTTAGTAAAAATGCTAAGACTGCATGAATGGAAAATGAAGAGGTATGTTTGTGCCTGGAAGCACCAGAAAGAAGAGCAGAAAAACCAAGATATGAATTGTAGGCACAAACTAGCATATGCTCAAATTCCTGTCACACCGACATGCAGTTTTCCAGGACAGTCAAGGTGGGAAGGCATCTCAGGAAATGATTTAGTCCAGCCCCCTGCTCTAAACAGGGCTACAGCCAGCTGAGTTTTGAATGCCTCCAAGGATGAAGATTCCACAACCTCTCTGTGTGAGCCATTCCAGTGTACAGTGTTTGATCACTGTCATGGGACAAGAGTGTTTCCTTATGTTTAAATGGATTTTTCTGTGTTTCAGCTTGTGCCCATTGCTTCTTGTCCTCACTTGGCACTGCTGAGAAGCGTCTGGTTCCACCTTTTTAACTCCCTCACATACACACATTGATAAGAGCCCTGAGCCTTCTCCAGGTTGAACAATTCCAGCTCCCTCAGCCTCTCATCATATGTCAGGTGCCCCAATCAGCTTTGTGGTACTAATGACCTCACCTCTGACCAGGTTTCAGACTAAGTTTTGTGTCACATTCCTGCAATGGCACTTCAGTACATATCACAGGTGAATTATCTCTGGATTTGCCTTTGGCTGGATCCAGTACAGCTGGTTTTAGGTGTCTTCACTGCCCTGCCTGTTTTCCTCCCTGCTGTCATGCAGACAGTCCCTGTCCCAGTCCAGTGGGCATCTCCAGTACAATGTACCCAGTGTGCTGGGGCTTCCCACTTCCTCGGTGCAAATATAGTTGAATACAGTATGAACAAATTTACCAAGAAAAGGCTCACAGACCCTGTTCTGAAATGGCTCTGAAAAGCCAGTACTGCCTCCCAAAACACAATGCTACATTCCAACAGAGGAAACCAGGAGAGTTCAGCTGACAAAAGCAGAAAGGTCTGGTTGTGTTATATTTATTGCAGCCCACACAAGAGCAGCAAACAAAAGACACAGCAAAGTAATGGGGGACTTTAACTGACCTTCAGCTTCCAGCGACATAGCTGGGAAATTGGTTCCCTGTTTTCATACATGCCTCTCCTTATACAACCTTCATTTAGACAGCAAAGGTTTCTCAAAATGGTTTACAAGTTTATAAGGACCCATTGAGGTAAGAACACAGACTAAATTATTTGCCACATCATGGAATGAACTTTTTTATACTCAGACAATAGGGAGATTTAAATTCACACTGCACTTCAAGCATGACTTATTTAAACCAGGAAAATCTTTTTAAACTTCAGACAAAAAAAAAAAAAAGTGAGATTCATTATATATAGTGCAAAAGCTACCAACTCATATACATGACATCAAGTCATATATTACAGACATGAAGCTTTTCACATTTTACCGAATGTCATAAGGTTTGCAGTTCCCACATTGTGTTTCAGTATTTCTGCCAAAATTGCCAACAAAGAACGTGTCTTTAACTTCTCTGACCCTATTGTGTCAAAAACATCTCTCATGCACCCCATACTGTATCTTTTAGACCTACTTAGTGTTCATTTCTGAAATTTCAGAAATGCTCAATAGGAAAACCTCAGAACACACAATACAGCTTCTTTACATCTGGAACCATACATCAAAAATCACGGCTATGAAAAAATGTTCTTCAATTTTTTCCTCACAAATTTAATGAAATAACTACTAGTATTTCCACCAAAGTAAGCTGAATATTGTAAATGGCTAAAAAAAGAAGTAATTGAGCTGATAAAAAAGAAATTACTTTTGCCATTTAACTCTTCGGCAGGTCTTAAATATTCTATGAAGAAGAAAAGGCAGAGCTCATTAATTCTAATATCAAAATTGAAACTTCATATTGATTAGTGCATTATTCACTGTATAAAATTACTTTCTGTTTTGATTCTGATTTACAGCCACCCTTAAATGTTTGTCTCCTTTCTCATTAGGCATAGCTAAAAAGAAATTATTCCGACGTAAGCATGTAAAAGGTCAGTAATTCTTGCCTGTATCTGAGCTCAACAAAGTCAAATATGAAACAAGTGTATCTCCTTCCTATTAATTAGTGCTAAGTATTCCTATTCCTATTTTCTTTTACCAACCTTATGGATATTTGAAGAAGAGCTCTGATTATGATCCAGAAAAGATCCCAGATTTCCTTTAGGCAGAGCCTTCCGCTGTGATCCTCCAAAAGTGTCATCTACTCCATAAAAGTATTTATCAACACAAAAGCTCATTTGAGAAAGTAAATGCTTTCCTTTAACTCATACAATAGGCATGAATTGAGCCATAGGGACAGAAGAATCCTTTCCCTGGTAGAAATTAAAAATAAAGAGGATGCTGAAGATGCATTGCTTGCACAAGTTAGCATGATGGAAATAGTTCTGTTTTATTATTGAGAACACCTATCACTGACCAGAGATGCATAGTAGAATAAAGGATCTGACATGGAAGCTGACACCTGTGTTTGAAATGCAAACAGATTGACATTTGGTAAGCTTCAACTAGTAACAGACAGCAAATGGCTGGGATTTACACTTTGGCAAAGATTTTACACAAAGATTTACACAAATCTTTACACAAAGATTGTCCATCCTAAGAGCAAAGCTTAGGAGTGCCACAAGTTACTCCCTAGAGTGTGCAAAGACTGTTAAACAGATGATGTCCCCATAATCTGTGTGCACTGAACTCTCCTGTCCAGAACACCATCTCACTGTATGTCTTCCTGCTTTGCCTCTGCAGCTGTACAGCACCCTGTTGTGGAGGTAAGGTCACACTCCATCAGCAGCACCTACTGTATTCTATCCTGTTTCAAAACCAGGATGTACACAAGTATTGAATTTCTGCACTATCAAAATAATATTATACATTTTAACTTGTTATAGCTCAAAACCAAACCCTTGGCTGGTTCTGTGCACAGCTGGTGGACATCAAGGAGTGGGACCATTTAATCACTGACAGGGAATCAAATTCACGCAAAGTTTCAAATGCAGTGTATTCACACAGCCTGTTTTAATTCCTGTGTACATAATAGCCATAGCACTTAAGCTTGCTCATTAACAGAAAGAACTCAAACAAGGCACAAGGAGATATTTCCTGCAAAGCTTTCTATTTCCTTTATCAGGTCACAGTTGCAGTAATACCAAGAGTGAAATTCTTTCTAGAGTTTGTTTTCATGATAAATACATGGGCATCCAGGTTTGATTGTCTTGACTGAATCCTTGACACTGCCAGGAGCATCCTTTTTTCAGTTTTTCATCAAAAAACATCAAACTGTTGCCTTCAACAGTTGTTGTTACCAAGCTGTTGTCTTCGACTGTTTTGATGTTGAACATAACAGCTTGATAATGCATGGAAGGTATCAGACAGATGAGCTCAACTTTCTTTAACTCCTCAGTAAGGAATAAACCTCCTGTGCTAGATGGCTTTCTAGTATACAAATAAGCTTGCTCTTTTTACCAATGTCCTTCACACTACCAATGAAAGCTGAACCAACCATTTCTTGGTGTTTAAGATGTCTGTGATTCTTCCATTATTTCCAGAAGTTTGGTTCAAGACCTATCATGAGCATGCAATTACAGAGAATGTACCAATACTCAAGCTTCTTTTCTGTTTTGTTTTTGTTTGTTTGTTTTTAAGTTGGATTATAAAATAATTATTATCAACAAGCCTACAACAAAGACTGAAGGAAGCAGACAGTAATGGATGTCCAAAATACTGCATAACTTTACAAACTTAACACAGAAGTCAAGACTAGCTTGCCTTCCATTAGAAGGCTCTGTGGCCAGGTGCTGAGGTCTGGTGATATGCCAGGTACGAGAAGAACAAAATCTGCCCAGGATAAAAAAGGGAATCATGATTCAATCAGCTCCTGTGTATTCTCCATGTAAATGAAGATGCTTATGCAAATTACTATGAACATCAGCAGGCAAAGAGAAGAAAAGTGGATTCATCTGATCCAGGATAGAAGCAGGATTCCTGGCATCCAAAGGGATGTAAGATTTACTCACTATCTATATTACTTTTCCTATTTCTATCTTATTATAAAAGAAATTTGATTATGTTTTTATAGATATGCCTCTCTTATTGAGATCCACAAAGAACCAGGTGCCCCTCTGGTGCACCCTCCAAGACAATAGATGTGGCCAGAGAAACTGCTGATGCCACTGAACTCTCCTGTTGGAAATCAGACCTGGAATATTGCTTCCACAGTTCATTCTTTTGGCTAAAACATAGAGAGTTCAGTTATCTTCTCTCTCAGAGCAGGCATGATCTATCTATCTATCTGTCTATCTGTCTACGAATACTAACACACAAGTCAGGAAACTCAGCTTTGCTATCAACCATATTATAATGTCTGAACAAGTTTTCCACTAGCTTTGAAAATGAAGAATTATCAATATGTTAGCAGGTTATGGATTGTGGATGCACATTTATCCATTATGACTACAGGCTTGCAGAAAGAAAAGTGCAAGCCAAGCTTTATGCTGCTATGAACAGGCACAGTAGGTAAGACCAAAAGTCCATCCCAGTACCTCCTCCTATCCTTAAATATAGCTAGTTGAGATGCTCAACAGCAAAGGTCAAAACACAGGCAAGAACACAATGAAGCTTTGTCCAATTTACTAAATTCTGGGGAAGTTTAGTGATTACCCCAGTCTTCTGGTGGGGGGTTTTTTGTGGGTTTGGGTTTTTTTTTTCTGCAATACAACCTAGTTTCTTAAAGAGTCTTTGCCAAACACACCTTGGAAAATGCTTTTTCTGAAATCAGAGTTGAAATTGTTTAACCTCTTTACTTGGGTCACCCTGATGGAGAGATAAGATTAAAATGTCTTTCTCTGTGAAGCATCTTTGAGATATTCCAGGCCAAGTCTCCATATAAATGTACAGTATTAGATTATTAGTATAATTTTTGATAGGGCTTCTGTCTTTCATTTTATCCCGAAGTCAGTAAGCACAGTACTTCTCATATTCCATTGTGTGGTTTGCTTTGTCAGACAAAACTTGATATCTGCTTCCTCACTAATATCATTGCACTGTCTGAATGTATTTTAAGAGCTTATGATACTTGGCAATGAGCGGGTTTGCTTTTGTTGTTGTTGGGTCAGAAAGCAGTGCATTTAATTTAAACGTTAGCACAAGATGGGATTTATCTGATCAAGAAATCATGCAATAATAGAAAGGGGTATATTTCCTTTAAAAAACAGGGACCCCTCGATAACTTTTCAATGCCAAAGGTTTTAATCTGTTTGAATGACAGCCACATACTCCCATTACACTGACTTAAACCAATAACAAGAGCAGGGAAGCTGGACAAGGATGCAACAGCAGATTTTTTTTGGCAGCTGTCTGTAATACATTTGAACTTGTGAATGAAAGATGGTGACATGCCTTCAGCAACCCAAAAGCCCTTTATCAGGCAAAAATATCCTTAAAACATATTTGCAGAACAGTGTTAAAACAATTCTAAATTATCGATGCATTTTTAGTGGAACGTGCAAATAGGAATTTAAGCCTTTCTTTGTCAATGATACTGATTAATGGAGCATGTCCACGAGGAGTCAGCCACTGTGCTCGGTAGCCTTCAGCACCTCAGTGCAAAGCAGCATTTCCAGGCTGGATCCCCATCACCCTGACACCAGCACGGCTTCCCCCACCCACTGCGTGTCACCCAGCCCAGCCCAGAGCACATGGCATGAGCTGAGGCCACAGGCCACTGCTCCTGGATCAGCTCTGCTCCTGTGCTTCCCAAACTGGGGCCCCACCTCTCCTCTCCCTCTGATTAAATCTGACATTTCCGTTCAGTAAAAGAACGTACACAGGAACTGCACCAAAAGTTGGCACCTTGCAGTAATTTTATTAATGGTGACAGCAGCATCTGGGGTTTCCAGAACATGCTCCCCTACATAGTCACACATTTCTGCAAAAAGCCACCATCCTTGAATTAAAGCTTTTATGTTTAATGCTCACCTTTACAAATCACACCATGTCTGACACCGGTACCTGAGCATGGCTTGCTCTTTTGAAAGAAGCATTCTGAGTACATATTTCTGTCTTTCAGGTGTTTCTCTCCTCCCCTTTGGGTAGTGGCATATGTTGACTCTCCTGAGCTTTAATGGCAATGTTATACATACTGAGATTCTATCTGGACAAGATACAAACAGTAATATCACACACAGCTAAATAAGAAAACACCGATTTTTGTGTGAGCCCCTGCAGGCCTACTTTGTCTGTGCAACAGTTTGTTTTACTTTTCATAAAATTTATTTGGGCTGTAGCCAGATTGATGGTGATTGTATTCAAAATCCCTCCCACAAATCTGTCACATAAACACATCATTAATTTAGGATCCTTAAAATTATTTAGATAATAAATGCATTTTCCTATTCATTAGCAGATACTGATCATTGCTATAAGATCAGCAAACAACATGAAACATTCCTTGTGTTACCATCCCTTGGGTGCCAGGGTTTGCTACTGCTTTAAATACATTCATACTAGTTTAAAACCCACGTAGCTTTGAGAAAAAGAAATCAAAAAAACACCTCAAGTAATATCAGATGTCTTATTAGCCTAAACTATGCAACCTGAGCAATGGCCAAATTTGCAGGTTCTACTTTTGCCAAATAACAACAACAAAAGCCAACAACCCCCCGACCCTTAAACAGATTTTTGAAGTTTGATACAAGGTAAATCCTGAGCTTCATCCACATTTCTGCTGATAATACTGGTAGATTTGACATCTTCAAGCAAAACAAAAAAAAAAACAAAAAAAAAAAAAAAAGGCAGAAAGAAAAAGCAATCTTGAGCTGCTGCAGTGAAGGGGGCAGGAAGTGCCCACTGCAGGGTCTGTGGTCCACACAGCTTTTATTTCACGGAGACACACAGACAGCCTATTCCCTGGTGACGGCTCTCTGCGCTTTCCAATCCTGCACAGGATTTCCTTCTGTCTGAAAGTGTAAGAGTCGCTCCAGTAAACACTCTGCATATGTGTTCCAGCTGCTGTGCTCCTTATGCCAGCACAGCCCAGTGACAAGAAAAGTATTATTTCCTACTAAAACCTTCTAATCACCAGACCATGCCATTTTCATCTGGCTGTTCCAGGCATCGAGAACTTGCATTGCTTTTGGTAACCCAATCATGATTAAGAAATTAGCTTTTGCTTCCCAGCACGGTAACCCCCATCACAGGATTCTGCAAGCTGAACTTGTGAGCAGGCTGGGCTATGCTGAGAGCTGTTTCCAGGAAAGCTTGCATTGATTAATATAGGCTCCAGAACATATATTCTTGAAAATATTGGACATATGCAAATGCATGTAAACACACACATCCATACACACTATACATCTATGTCCATATTATATATAATACATGCACACGTGTTTAAAAAAAATTACCATCTGTACAATTTGCTGATGTCCCTATTTATTTTGGCAGGGTCCTGCCTTTACAGGAAGAGGGGGTTTTTTGTTGCAAAGCCCTGCACAGCTTTGCCATTACTTTCTAGAACAAATGCATGGAACATGATGGAGAGAAACTTTCTCAACCTGCAGTAAAGAAAATAAGACCTACGAACAAGCTTAAGACATATCCTATTACAAGCATAACAATGACTTTTTTCAAAACTGGACTATCCTGTCTCTAAGGACACTTTAGCAGATTTCTTTTAACCCTTTCTTTAGAGGAATTGTGACCATTTTAAAAATACTAATTCTTCAAGTATTGTTCAAAGAATACATTTTGTTTAGTACTAATACTTTTTTCTTTTTTAGGGAACCACTGTCAGCAGCTCTGCTATGCTGCAATTCCATAAGTCTTCTGGAAAAACAAAATAAAATACAAGTCCAACTTTCATCAGTTTTCAGATTTACAATTTTTATCCCTCTTCTTTAATGAAACAAAATCCTCACAACTCCCCCCCTGCACCCACAACAGGAAGTTTTTAATTGTTCAGCCCATGTGTACTCAAACAGGACTGACAGGAGAACCCTGGCTGTTCAAATGGAAATTGGAGCATGGTAATTATGCACTCAAAACTGACTTCAAATAAAGGGCAAAGCTTTTTCTATACAGCACAAAATATTCAAACCTCAGTTCAAACAAGGGACAATTCAGCAAAATACTCTTTTCTATACAGCTTAGAGCAATTTTGAGATGAAGAAGATATTTTAACTCTCATATTTACATTTTGATGATCATTTTAATGTATTAATATACATAAAGGAGGCCAAGGGAAAGCAAACATTTCCAGACCTGTAAATATGATGAACGTATTACCAACATTTATGTTGGCACCACATTTCTCCACTTAGTGACACATTAACACAAAGCTTTGCATTTAAAAAATTCACACAATTATGTTTTTCTAAAAAATTATGTCTTTCCATAACCCATTTCATATGAAAATATCCATGTTTTATGCCCTTCCTTTAAAACCAATCAAAATATTTTACTAGGTTGATGAAGTAGCTTGGCAATTTGGCATCAACGTCTGCATGGCTATTGCGGAATACAGCTCGATTCCCAGCTCTAGGAGCTGAAACAGATGTGGAAACCACACCACTGATCTCCACAAACTGTAGGAAGGAACTCTCTGCTTTGGAGGAACTGCAGTCCTTGAGAGCAAAGTGCCAGGTGAGGGTACTGAAATGAGCTAGGGCTGTGAATCCCCAAATAATGGGATTTATGGAAGACTCGCCTGCTATGGACAGGCACTATGTTATCACATGCCATCAGCATTTTTATCCATCTGTACTGCAGGGATGAACTTATCCATGTTAATATCCATATGACCTAAAAGAAATTGATGCTTAAAGTATTGAAGAAAAATATAGGAGAAAAAAAGCAAAACCACAAAGAAGTCCTTGCGATATTTTGTTTATTAAAAATAACTCCTTTGAGGTGCCTTTAATGAGGAAAACTTGACACAAATAAGCCTTTTTGAGTGTCTGTCAGTGGTGTTATAACCACATTAATATTCACACCTAGTGCATTCACCAGTTTGTCTGTTGCTCTTAATATTGTTCATAAATCCATTTTTGGTAAGTCTCTCCAGACAATGCATATCAAAGGGATTATTGCACTTAATGGGTGATTAAAGCCACTCACCCTTCAGCCTCATGGCTGCAGTGCCACCTTAGGCATACAAAAATAACCCTGAAATGACTAGCTGTCATGTTTCATTGCTTAATTATATTGTCACAAAGGTGCCCTTTTCAGGAACCTTAGAAAATCCAAAAGAAACACACTCCAGGAGTAGTTTTCTTTTCTTCAAAGGTTTTTACAATTATTATTATTATTATTTCTTAAAGACTTAGAGAAAACACCAATAGTCTTAAACAAGCAAATCCATAGAGCTGTGAGTCCAAAGAGTCCCAGACCTCAAGACTGATGTGAAATATCTCACAAGAGATGGAAATCCTGTCCTGGCAGGAATCCATGATGGTAAAGAGCAGCTCAGTGCTTATTACAGCCTGTAATACCTGTTGTTTAGCAGTAATTTTCAAGGGAATTAATTTCAGTTCAAATGAAATGTCCAGGGACTTTCCACACACCTTGAGTGTGGCTGCCAGATTGCCCCAGGAGGGACAGTGGGGCCCTCTCAGGCACAGCCTACAAGTTTCCTGCTGGCCAGATCTGTAGAAAGTGTAATGACCATCTCATTTCACCTAGTGTTGGTTCAAGTCCAAGACGACTTTTGTAGCACTGCATGGGCAGCCCCAGACATTCCCTGAAAAAGCAGAAGACCCACACATTTTTCTTCATGTGGAAGCAATAGGAAAGAGACTTTATTATTATTTAAATTCTCCCCAAACTTGGCTGTGTACAAGTTACCAATTGCTCCTTTTCATTATGTTTTTTCCTCAGGAGCAGACAATGTTGAAGCCATTCCTAGTCGCACTATTCACTGATGCTACCATGTGGAGAAAAGAAGAATTATGCCATGGAGCTTAATACAGGTTTCTAACAATGCCCACAGCCCTCCTTCTTTGCCATCCAAGGGGCCTGAAGGAAGGCAGGCCATGTGGGGCAGTCTCCTCCCATGCATCGGAACTAGGTCTGAGAATGATTGCCTCCTTTTTGTGCTTTTTTGCACATTTGTACATAGGCACATGCAGAATTGTAGCTCATTTTCCATAAATATGACCAAGACCATTCCATTAAAAAAACTGCTACAGGCAACAGAGTAAGGGAGGAAACCACTCTGCAATGCATTAATCATGAAATTATAAGAGTTAGACAGCTGTTCATGATAAAACATTGAAGAGTTTTACAGAGCTGTGATTTGATAGCTTCGTATTGTGACAAGCTAGTCCTGTCTGTTCGTGTTTCAGTGATTAACTCCCATCACTCTGCCTAGCTTTGTGCAGTAAGAGCAGTTTCAGTGGTGGAAACTTTGCCCTTCTGCTACTTAGTCAGGGCAGCTCTGATGTGTCTGAGTCTGTCATGACAGTATCAGCAAGGGACAAATCTGGGAATACAGCTTAGGCTAGCCAAGCCTCAGGAACACTGCAGAAAAACACTGACCCACAAATCTACTCCCCACATCAATCTTTACTTGCACATTGGTAGCAATGAAATTCATGTGCACCCTTGACCAAGTATTGCCCACTGTCATGGCACCATGCATGTTGCTTTTCCATGATGCTACCTGCACCTCCAGCTGGATGTCAAACCAACTACATTTATAGCAACTATTAAGCTGCTAATGCAAAGTACATGACACATATATAAGCAAGCAATATTATGCTAAAAAAGACCTATCAGAGCTTCAAATAATGTCTTACAGTCCAGCATTTTGAAGTGCATAGCTGATTTTCAGAATAACTGAAATTTTCATCTGGAAAAAAAATGATCCTGTTCTTATCAATTTCCATACATGGAGTCAATCCAGTCCACTACAATTCAATTCACTGACTCCAACAGTAAAGAAAACAACCATTGGCTAGCAACCTATAGAGATTTCCTTTCTCCTCATGGTCCAGAGCCTTTAATCTCTTAGCAAACACAAGTGCCTGCTGAAGTGCATTTGTTCAGGGCTCAGTTTAAAATATTAATTAATTGAGTTGTAACACTGACATAAATGAAGATGTTTAACATTATCCCTAAACATTCCAGCTAATCTACAGTAGATTAAATCCATTGAACACCCAGCTACATGTATTTATGCCAGTTGGGTGTCTAGTAAGGTGTCCTTGTTAGAACAATAAGACAATTTAGCCATGACTACTGCATAGTAACTCCTCCTATAATAGTACAGAGCAGCAACAGTTAATGGAGTTATTTTTTTTAAAAGTGCAAGCATTACCTCAAGAGGGAATAGAGTTCTTCTTTTAGAAAAATGACTTTTAAATAACATCCTAAAAGGCTAGCAGGTCATTAGTAATTTTCAATAATGACAACAGGTAATTTATTGTCATGCACATGCCATGCAGTTAACAAAGGGTCAGCTCTAGGTGTGTTAGCAGCAGGAGATCTCAAAATAGATGTGCAAGAAACAGTCACACTAATCTAAAAATTAGGTCAGATTTTCTATACTTTATTTTGAATCAAATTATTCTCTGATAGAAATACTAAAACTTTCAATGAAAAACATCCAAAAAATCCAGTTACATTCTCAAAAGCTGCTAATAATTGTGAGCATTCAACTGGCAATGCATTAACATAGTCAGATTATCAAATTTGGGCTCAGATTCTGCAAAAACAACAGCAACAACAAAGGCTATTTAAGGAGTCTGGGATAATTTCCACAAAGGCAGAACCCTGTAAAAAGTGACTGTTTCAGAAAATGTACCCGTTAGCTCACGTGCTGATATGTTGTAAGTCCACAGACAGGTATATGAGTGGTAACATCAACCCTCAGCAGATGCCAGCCCCATCTGCACCTGACTGTTTTTACAGCCACTGTGCAGGTTTTCTGGATGCTGGGAAAGAAGTCTCTCTTAACTACATTATTGCACAAAAAAAATATATTATGTGGTCACTTTCTTTTGTTTTAAAGAACAACTGTTACATGATGTTCTGTTACCACCAATACTGAATGACCTTTTAGCTCAGACTAGAGCATAAATTGTCTGAAAATCCATCCATTTGAAGAAAAAGCCTAGCATTTTCATTATTATCAGGAATGCTATCAGGGGAACAAATCTGTATGATACCTGGTGGAAGTCCATTGCCAGGGTTCCCCCAAGCTCTCCCTTAACCTGCAAACACCACCTGGGATGCGTAAGAAGCTGAGACTTGCTGCCTTCATAACTTCACTGGCTTGGTGACATGTTATGAATAGGAGAAATATTAGGAATGATTTTAAGCATTCCTTCCCTGACGGTCCAAATCCCTTGTTTACTTTATTGCCTGAGAGCTGTCAGATTGGCCCCTGAGTTGACAAGCCTCGAAGTTGAGTGAAGCTGTCAAACAATGATTTGCAGTAGGCAGCCACCTCCGAAGGGTTTCAGTACACAGGAATTCGAAGAGAAACAGCGATAACCTTTCAAACTCCCCCAGCTTTCTGCTGTTTGACATGCACAGAGTTTGAAGCGATGCCATTTAACACAAAAACATCAAACTGAAAGTAATTACTCAGCTGCACGGGAAGAGGTAGGAAAATACTTTGCTTTTCTTAAACCAGATTCCAGCTGGTGCTGATCTTGAACCTCAGAAAGCTTTATCAAAAATTATCAGCCTGGAAAAACACAGCCATAGGAAAGCTGCTATTGCAAAACCAGTACAGCTAGCACAGTCAGCCCAAAATATTAAATTCAAACCCAAGTATGAACTAATGCAAAAGTTTGACTTTGTTTGGGTCTGGAATTTTGATGAAGTTCAAGCTCTCTCTTTAAGTGTATAAACCTAGGGAACAGTGACAGTTGTGACAATTGTTATTTACCCGGAAAGAAAGTTTACAACTTGATTTGGAAACTTCCACAATTTGTCAGCCAGGAGGGGTCCTTTGGGTTCCTCCCTGGAAATTGCACAGTCTATTTCAGTACTGAACTCTGCTCTTTAAACAGTGACTTTAAGAGGAGCCTGAGGTTCAACGAGTGTTTCAGGAAAGTGCACTTTCAATACACTTTTCAATAATAAATCCATCATTAAACTTCTTGGCCTCGTGGCCTGCATCTCTTAACACCTTGGGCCATTTGTATGTGTTCTGAAAGGGTAGGGAAGGATGCTGTTGGCTGATGGGGCTGTGCCAGCAACTCCAGATTTAAGGAAGAACAGAAATCTTTTTTTTAGTAAGATGGTCAACCTGATATATAGGTGCTGAATGAATATCAAAGAAACAAATTCATTTTGCAATGAAGTAAGTATATTTTGTTTAGAATGTAAGTCAGCAAAATATAGTCCCTTATTTATATTTAGGCTTACAGAAAATTGTGTCATACAAGTATGGCACGAGTACATATGACTTCCTGATACTTTGGAAAGATGGAAGTGTTTTCTATTTTTTTAGATTGCTGTATCTTTCTTTTCTGATTTAGTAGTTAATATGACATACTCATGATTTATATTTTCTGTAGAAATCTCACAAAATTAGAGGTAATTCCTCTTTTATTAAATTAATTAAATCATCAGCCAAACCTTTTCTGACTTCCTCCCTCAAGTCATAAGAAAAAGAGGAAAATTCCCTGTTTCATTATTCTCTTTCAAATCAGTCCAATGGAAGGAAATGAAATTTTCAAAGGGATTGCACGAAGGCTACAGAGTGGGGACTGGCAGGGTCCCTTCTCTCTCCAGCGCTGGTATCCTCTGTGGCCTTTGGCAAGGCACCCAGCCACTTTCCACTTCAGTCTCCCTAGAGGGAAAAAAGGGATTAATGTAGCGTTAGACACATCAGCCCGGAGATTCTTGCTCTTTTATTTCCTACAGTGCTTATATGAGCCCCACTCCCTTTGAAAGAGGTTTCTGGCAACACTTGGTACTACACAATCGCCAGTGCTAAATCCTAACCCTTCACAGGAGGAAATTGCTCCTCTGATTAAACCTGGTCCAAGCAGCATGCACTGCATGGGAGCTGAGCAGTGACCTCAGATGGAGGAAAAGGTGCAAGAAAAAGTGGCAAATGCTAGACTTCACTCAGGTCAGCTAGCAAAGGACTGCAAACTGCTCCAGGATTACACTGAGACAAGAATGCAGAGCACATACTACTCTCCCGACAGTGAAAAAAAAAAAAAAAATAGCAAAAGGCAGCCAACCAAAGCAAAGTACCTGCAGCATGAATTTCTGGGCTTTGGCATGAGAATTAGATCATGTTGCTTATAGGACAATAATTAGGAAGGGAGTTTCTAGGCTTATAATTAAAGAGTTAAGAGCTTACCAGCCCTGAGTTGCAGATGTATTACGTGCCATAAAAGGTGTCAAGAAGAGTTCAGGAGAGTCGTGAAGAAATCCTGCCAAAACTCATGCCCAAACACATTTAATAACAAAATATGTGTCCATGACAAGCATGTCTGACAGTTCAGTTTTCTAGACACTACATGGTGTTTTGAAGAAACATTAGATGTTGATGGATCTGCTTTTTACATTTAATGGTGCAAACCAAAAGGAAAAGGGAGATAAACATTGTATAACCTAATTAATGCATTAGTATAGCTTCTTCCTCATAAACCTTGGCAGCAAACCCTTTTACTTTTGACAAAGAGCTATTTTGATCCTGTTGCAAGGAGCCCTGCTTGCTTGGTGAAAAGTAATAATATTCATTTCAGTTCTGTATACTTTCCTGCCCTCTCCTCCAGCTTCATATTTGCTACTTGTTGAAACAAGTGATGTTCTTTCAGTCCACAGGCTAAAACTGAGTTTGCTAAAAATATCACATGGTTCACGCACTTCATGCCAAATGGTTGGTGGTGATGATAAAGCAGAGGGAACCCATGCCTGCCAAGGCTTTGCTCCCACTCGGGGACTCCCTGAGATGTGTCTGGGGGTGAGAACACTGAGATCCTCCATTTATGCCGAGGCTGGATGGAGGATCAGGGTCCAGCAAAGGCAAGGCAGGCAGATCCCACACTGGCAGGTAGGAGTCTGCCTTCTGCTTTCCATCTCCCTGAGGGTGTCTTGTGATAAAAGCTTCTCCTTCTTGCTGTAGGAGTTAACATTTTAAGTCCTGATTCTGAGTCTTTAGGCACGTGCTGAACGTTTTCATCCTGTCTGCAGTCCCGGGAAAGTCAGTAAGACTGCTTGAAATATGTACAGCCTGTATATCTTCACAGGACCAGGGCCCAGAACAAACAGGCCTGTGCCATTTAGTTTTGTGTTATATGCAATCCCAGAGCTTAAAATCATAGGGCACATACCATACACAGAATGCAGTTTTGCCTTCCCAACTGCAGTAATTAATTAGAAGCCAGTAAAGCTATATGTGTGATTTAGGAATGGCAAATGCAGCCCTGGGAAAAGGTTAAGATCAAGAGCACCCTAAGGAGGCTAACAGGATGGAGTTGCAAGCATATTTTCCCAAGAAAAGCAATTAAAAATGACATGATGTTAGAATAAGTCAGCCCAGAAAGAATAACAGAACATTCACCTGCAAGTAATCTCAGGAGACTGGTCAAGGCTGGGAGAGAAAAAAAGCTATCTCACAAATTGCTCAGTGTTTAACTTGAAGTCCATTTGTTAATTTTGTAAACACTGCTGCTTCCGTTTTGCACTGACACGCTATTGACAGTGGGACCTGGATCCCGCCAGGAAGGAAGTATCGGGTTTCAGGCGGCTTCGGGACGCTTCTCAAGTCTATCTTCACCTGAAGGGCTTTGGCAATAGTTACTGACAGAACGGTGCAATTCGGGCTCCATGTGGATGAAAATGCCCTCACATTTGGGGTCTGTGTTCGGGATCGTGGCACGGTCGGTGCCTGCAGCCAGCTCAGGTGAGGCTGCTCTTCCTTTCACCAGCCTTTACCCAAGGGATTTCATTTGCCCCGCACCAGCGCTAGGGCAGCACCAGCTGACAGCAGATTCCTGCTTTCCAGCCACGTTTGCCCTGGTGTGGATACAGCCAGATGGGCTGGGAGACCTTCATGTGGAACTAGGTCTGGCTTCTTCAGCCCAGCCACCCTGCACGCTGCCCTGTCCCGCTGCCAGCCATCCCAACTGATTTCACACCTTGCCTATCCCATTTGATATAACTGTGTCTTTAATAACATGGATGCTACTCTGGCAGTAGGGTGCTCATCCCACATTCCTTGTTCTGAGCTAAATGGTTTCTGAGCTAAATAGAGGGCCCAGTGCTGTGATTTTTGAACATCTTTCCTGCTGGAGGATTAGATGCAGATTTCTTAGGATTTGAGAAATGAAATTCTACATATATGATACTGGAAACCATAGGCCTGTACCACATTAATAATGCAGGCATGCCTAAGGTACCTTAGGCAACTACTTATTTAGTATATATACTAAATAAAGAAGAAACTGGCCTCTAGATAGTTTCTGGGGCACTGGGCATCGTGGTCACGTAATTTCAGATTACACATAGAAACAATTGTGCATGTTCCTATGAAACCCAGGCTCTTGATAGCTTTGGTCTACTAGTTTCATATGCTAACTTTGAAGGTTCAAGTATTTTGTTTTGAAAGAGTATAGACAGTAACTTGACAAGTGATCTGAAATCCATCAACCCATCAGCAACTACCATGTCCTGGTGAACATCACAAACCAGGAGGCAGCTCCTGAAGGTGTCCCATTCCTGTGGATGGGGTTGTCCATAACTGAGGTGCCCCAGGCAGCTGTGGGTGAGGTGCAGCTGGCTGTGGGACGAAAGGAGCACCCAAAGAAACTCAGGTAGGTCTGGGATGTGGCAGAGCTGTACTGCAGCCAACAGAGCTCCTGCAGTCCCAGCTGGGCCTCTCCAACCACTCTCAATCAAGTCAAGGCATTGCCACACTGGCTGCTCAAAGCAAACCTTGGCTGCTCAAAGCCACCCTCTGCATTTGTCACCTCCACACAGAGCAAGAAGGACACACTCACACACTCTTTGAGGACCATCACTAGAGGCTTTTCTGTGGGTTCAGCCCAAGAAGGGGAGACTGTTGAGTGGAGCATGAGAGTGTATCTGTGCTGTGAAAACCCTTGAGGTACATTTCCAAAGGTAACTCAGACAGCTTCATTTTCATTCCAATTCCCATTTTTGAGACTCACACCTTTTTTCCTTTTTCTTTTTTTTTAAGCCTTCCTGCTTTCTTTATTTATACCTCAGGTACATGTGGTATGAAGGACTAATCTTAAACATTTACAGCCTGAGGTTGGTTAACAGTATTTATTTCAACTTATTATATATTATAGTATGTTTTTGATTATATATGACAATCAATTTGCTGGAATTTATAGCTCTCTGACTAATATGCTTTCATGATGTACTCGCCCTTAATTTGTGGATTTTATGGAGACTTTATTGAGATTGGATTTCCCACTTCTCTTTCCACTTGCTCTTTCTTTTTAAATTTCAATTTGTGTAAATGCATGACAGAGAGAGAAAGAGAGAATATGAAAGTTCAACAGTCACAAAAAATGATAGATAGTTTGTCTCACAGAGTAAAGCTCTCAGAGCAGTCCAACAGCAGCTTTTCCTGGGCTCAGTGACCGTTTGGTGGAGATCCCCTCTACCTTTGGATTTGGTCCCTCAGGACAAACAAAATCTTTTGACCATGTGCAGGACCCAAAATGGGAATTGTACCCAGCATCAGCAAGGAAGAAGGGATCAAGAATTAGGGTGGGCTCAGCGTGGCACAGGCTGGGAGGATACAGCTGGATTTATCCCTTTTTTTGGTAGAGTGCACTCAGCAGCAGCATCCATGCTCCCCTCCCCTCTCCATGCTTCTCACTATGCTCAGCTCCCCATCTCTGTGCAAACATCCCTTCTGCCTTTGCCAAATATGCTGAGATCAGTGAGAGGCATATAGGAACAAAAGAAAGAACCTGGACTTGCAGTCCAGGCATGCATTTTTAAGTGCTTCCCAAACACTGAACACTTTCTAATTTAAACCCCCTGGTTATTGGATTTAGATAGTTCCCAAGCAGTGTTTGTTTGATTTTTTCAGACCAGATTAAAAATGTTTCAGGTTCTCAGCAAACAGGATTTGACACCGTGCTGAAAGGTAAGAAGTCAGGGCAGAGGGGGGTTCAGCTCAGCATCTCAGCTCAGATAACGAGCGCGCAGAGCACGGTAAATAGGCCACAAGTAGAGGCAGATTGTGGCAAGAGGGAGGTAAGAAACCTGCTGTGAACAGAGCAGGGACCTCAATCAGTCCCTCCCCAGGCAGTGATTATGGCAGCAATGACTGAAAAGCGTGTAACAGCCGTGGCATCTGAGTCTGCCCAGACTACCTTCCTGGGCAGGTACCTTTGCAGGGGCTGTCTGGTATGAGATTAAGCTGGACACATCAAAGAAACATCAAGGCAGGTAGAGCTGTGAGCTGGAGGGAGAGGATGACATAAGATGACACCTGATACAAGAGGAGATGAGACCTACTGGAGCCTGAGGCTGAGCTCTGATGCAGTGCCAGAGGGTCAGGGGAATGGAGAGAAGCCAGAACAGAGCAGACAAGAGGTATCACCTACTCACCAGAGCAGGGGGTGCAGCGTCACAATGGCTGTGGAGAGCAGACCTTGGCTTTGGTCTTCCTTCATATCTCTTCAAAGATTGTTGCTTCATATGGCCTCAAGACAACAGGGCAGCTGTACCCAAACTGGCAAAAACAGAAAAAAAAAAAGGAGGAGAAATGTTCAGAAAAGGGAAAATATAGCAGCCCAAGTTTCATTAAAATTAAATGGGGCTGAATGCTTTGTGACTGAAATGCTTGTGAACAACTTTCCTATAGGTGTCTTCTGACCTTAGAGAGCACCCCGAATCCAAAATTTAGCAAAGAAAACCTGACTTGCTATAGCTCTAAGAGAAGGAGTCTATCTAGAGTATAAAAATACCTTAACAGAAAAGGCACACAACGTTTTTTAAAACTATCCATAGATTTTTAAATTAATTTCTGCTCAAACCTGATATATCTCTGCAGTTCTTTGCAATGGCACCATCACTGTTAAATATGATTGGGCTTTTCCCATAGCCTTGTCACTGCTCCTCATCCAGACTCACTCTACTTTCAGAGTAATTCTGGTTTGAGATGCTGGTCTTCCCATTAAAACAACAGGAGCCATCTCAGAAATTCAGATTTGTTATTAGTCTAATTCAAGATTCATCACACACTGCCTTTTGAGAGTGAGCAGGGTGCAGCATCCATATAGAGGAATTTCCAGGGCCGTCCACATGTTGCTAAATGCCTTTTGGGCACACAACATGACAGGGAAGGGGGAAATTACACTGCCACTGCCTTCTCTCATGAACCTTGCTTTTCCTTTTCTGATATCCTCTCTGAAAAGACTACACAAAATTACTAGACTGCACAAAGACTGTAAACTGCTTTACTTTGCTCAGAAGAGGGATTATGTGTATTTTACCTTACGACACTAGAGATCTCATGACACCACAAACTGGGTGAATATTTTGGGACATCTGCACTTCTGAGCTCCTGCCTCAAGCTATTCCTCATTATTTACTGCTAACTAATGAGCAGTCAGGTGGCTGATTCTTTTAACAGAGGGCACCGTTTAGACTGCTATATACCCTCGAGCACCATTTACCATCTCACACTTTGGTCTGGGCTTTTCATTTAAGCAAATATCTCCCTTCCTTGAAACACTGCTGGATATAACAGATAGAGAGGCAGCCATGTACCAAAATAGACGTATTTCTAAACATTTCCAGCTGCCTTTAGGGCCCATATAGTATATGAGGTGAGATACTGTGAGGTTTCACCACACAGTAAAGAGCAGCCAAAGGGCATTTTCTAAACTTTTTTTTCCTACTGTCTTCCATTTGATGAAAGACTTGTGGTTAAACCTTTATCTTCTATAAACATTTAAAAGTAGGTTACCTTTTATTTTCATGTCTCACTTTTGTTTCATTAGAAGACAGGTTTTACTGCAGTAATTCAGGTGATTGATACCTTGGATCACCTTCAGAAAATAGATGTTAATGATCTGTATCTATGTCTGCATTCCAGCACAGATGTGAGCACAGACGTATTTGCATGCAAGATGCCCACGAAGCAGTGTTTCTTTCCAATTGCATTTTTTCTTTGCTTTTACATAAGGCAGCTCCCATGCACATGGTATGGAAACCTCTAGGAGCAGTATTTTTGTCGGATTGCTCTCACTCTCTTCTCCTCCTCCCACACCTCAGCAAGTACCTCCATGCCATCCAGGTTTACTGATGCTTTTAAACAGCAGATCATTACTGATTCTGTGGTAAGCATAGGGATGTGGTTCATCACCAAGAGGGTCCCCAAATTATTGTTATTAAAAAATAAGCACCTCATTTTCTTCTGCTTCTTTGTGTATGGTATTCTGTGAGGAATACCACACATGACAGATGCTATTTCTAAATTCTCTCTGGAAATTCCAGTCACAGCTTCACCACTGAGGAAAAAAGGAAAAACACAGAGCCTGCAGTAGAACAATCATCTTCTGTCATTTTAAATAGTTATTGTAACTAGCTGCACTTGAGCTACAAAAGAGCTGAAGCTCTGCCTGGTGACTTGCAGTCACTGTGCCATCACCAACCATGGCTGCACTGCACATCCAGCAGGGACCACGGGAGAATTTCAAATGTTTACTGTTAATAACACTCCAGGCTCCCAGTGAAGAAACTGTGAAGTGGTTACTGTCACTGTATTCTACATGTACAGGTTGAGCAGGAAGGTGGCACTAACATTTAGGTAATGCCTAAAATGTTTCTGAAAGTCAACGTCAAATCAGCATTAATTCTTCAGTGGAGTGATAGTTAACAATTTAATAGTAAACTATTAAGAAAACTGAAGCTCACACAGGAAAGCTGGAATTATTAAAAGAGATCAGAAAGCTACAACTATTAAATCTCCCTTGTCCCTAATGTTTGGGGGTTTTTTTCCTTAGCAACCAGACTCAAAATTCAAAAGATGCCAGAAAACTATGAACTTATTTTAAATGAGCTGTGGAAATCTCCCGCTGTCCTGTGTCTCTCTGTCTGAAGCTATGACCTTCCTGTCTTAGTGTCATGTGTCTGATCGTATAAAGAAATAATTCATAGTGCACTTTTTATATTTTACATAATAATTGATTAAAAATGCTTCATATTCCATTTCACTTATTTAATTCACTTATTAAATTTGAGTCCAAACAATGTTTAAAAAGTGGTATTTTAAGCCTGAGAGTTTTTACACACCAAAACAATGAGAAATTGACCTGGAGAAAACAGTTATTGGTGCAGATGAGAAAAAATTACATCATTTATGTGCTAAAGAGAGATTCCTACCAAAAGCATGAAGCATAGGGAAATGCAGGCATAACAAGACATCTGAAATACACTTTAAATTAGAACAATTCAGCTAGGAGAGTGAAGAAAAAATGAGGGAAAAAACCTCCCCAACTAACTAAAAAGCTCCAAATGCCCAAATCTTCTTGAAACAGATCTGTGGAATGAATAGTTGCTTCTGTTTAATAAATTCAAATACTTCTCTTAAAATAATACCCCCCCCCCAACACTTTTTATAGGAGAGTAATTTCCTGAAAAGGGTAACTCAGTCTGCCACAGTGTTAGTTTAAAAGGAGATTCTGTTTTGAATGTATCCTTAGAACTGTGAAAAGCAGACAAGCTCTTTATTCTCAGTAAATCTCATCTCTCTTTCAAATATTCCATCCAGTGAATAATAATGCCAGAATAACGCAAACAAATGGGTGAATCGGGATCAGAAAACACAGAGAAAAGAAAACAGACAACATTTAACCCCAAGACACAAGGGACAGGTGCTCCTGCAAATGAGGTCTGGGATTTCAAACATTAGTCCCAAGAGCAGCAGTTCCCGCCTTGCGCTGGGAATTGGGTTGTGATTAATTAATGGCACTTCACTCCCTGAACTTTATTTGGAAGGTCTTTAAAAAGGCTCTAGAGGGAGATACAGATTTCTCTACAGAAAGAAAAGGAAGCTGCAGATTCTCTCCCGGCTACTGTTTAACTTCACCAATTCACAATCTGTAGTTACTGAGTGTTCAATTCGTCAGCAGACCCAGCCAGGAGGAGCTGCAGCCCCTTCAGTTAAAAGGAGTGTGGGCTATGGGATCTGTGGAATCAGGCTTATCTTGAGCCTTGGAACCTTGCTGTGGCTTATAAACTGACTTGGCAGAAATCATAGACTCCAGAACAAAACTTTTAAGATCTTTTTCATAATGAAGGAGAAATGTTGCTAGTTCAGGAGGAAGAACACCCATCAAGAATAATGTGGATGATGAGACATAAAAAAAATAAAACAAAATAAGCCTGGCTATTTTGGTTTCTTTATTCTGGCAATGTCTTTTTATCTGAGATGAGAGAGTTTGAAAATAATAAAACTAAAGGAAAAGAAAAGGAAAAGAGCTATTCAGTGATCCCTATCAATCAGCAAGAAGAGAAACAAAAGCACTGCTAGTCAAATTTATGAGCCTTGAGAGATCTTGGCTGAACTACCTCTACTAAATACCCCCCTCTCCTCAGCTAATCCCCAACTCCTTCCCTCCTACACTTAATGAATGAGCTCAAAATATCCATGTTTTACTGTGAGCACAAAGTTTCTCTCTCTCATTCCCTCTATTTTTGTGCTGATAACTGGTATCACCCTCAGATAGTGCAGTTGAATATAAAAATATAAGTACTGGCAGCTTTCAGACTTGCCTTTTCATCAAAAACTAGACAGGAAGAGGGAAGCAAGCTGCTGAGCTATCCCTAATCTACCTGGAGGCTTTTTACCAGAGCCCAAGTCTCTGGGGAACAGCTCACAGCAGCTCTAATTACAACAAGGCCCAGGCAGCCATTTCTTGATTTCACACACATTTAACACACACACATCTTACGCAGGTGCCAAGGTATGGGAATGCTTGTGAGAAGATTAGAGCAAAACTTGGGGAGAGTGAAATGGCTGCAGGCAGGGATGCACCCCAACAGTGGACTGATTCCCTGCCTCACCCAGCCAGGAGAGAAAAAGTGCAGCACTCACTAAAGCCGTACTCTCTTCATGCAAAATGTCTTTTTGTACATGCTTAGCTCTGTATAGCTTGTTATACCTATATTTCCCTATGTTTCATGCTTTTGGTAGGAATCTCTCTTTAAAAGATAAATGATGTCATTTTTCTCATTTGCACCAATAACTGTATAGGTTATAACATTTCCTAAAGTGATTTTTTCTTCTTCTGCATTCAGATCTAAGGTTTCTGAGTATCAATTCTTAGGAAAATTAGCAGAGCTAAACTCTGCAAAGAATAAGATGGGTAAATAAACTCTGCACTGGACTGGGCTTATAATCTGATGTGTTGTTTGCTTATAAAACGGAAGAAACACTGCTAATCTAATTTAATTTCTGTTAATGCCAATTGTTTAAAAAAAATCTCCTACTGAGTGCAGAAGCTGCTGTAGTAGCTGTCAGATAAACAACATCACCCACTCCTTGCACATGCACATAGAAATACAAAAAAAGGTAAGATAATGGGCTTGTCTGGTCATTACTCTAAACCTTTAGTTTTGCATCAGTGACTCCCAGTGATGTTCGTTTCCACAGTGAACCCAGTCCTGTTAAAGGTCCAATTTCTGGTGCCAAGTCGTTAATCAAAAATAAAAGGCAGTTAGTTTTTTTAAAAAGAATTGGCTTCTATCTGGAGTCATGCTAGATCTTTAATGGATAGTGTTTCAGCTTCCTGGTTGTCATCAATCTCCTTTAGAAACATCTCTTCAAAGAAACATTTTACTACGATAGTGAATCTTCATCTCTCTCGTTGCTGCTGATCTTTGCTGGCTTCATAGTGTAACTAGGAATTACTTCTTGCATTTCCCTGCAAGGAAAGGAGAGATTCTGCATTTTTTGCACACAGAGAAGGAAGGCTGTCACCCATGAGCTGGAAAAGCTGTTGGCAGTGGTAAAGCCAAGTGAAGGTTCCTTGCTGCCAGCAGGAAAATTAAAGTGTTAACATTAGTTCTGTCATAAGGTATTAAACAAATTCCTTGTTTAAGGCCACTGCTATCCCGCTGAAAGGCCGAATCAGCTCAATTATTAGGCATGAGAAAACTCAGCACAGCACCAAAAGTGTTGCAGGGAAGAAAAGCCCTGCCATACCTTGCTTCCCTCCTGCAACAAACTATTAACTCGCTGAGGGAAAAGGCAGGTGTTGCTGCTGAGGAGATGACCCAAGTCCCAAGAGGCAACTGTATTCCCACCTTGGAGCCGGGTTTGATGTAGTAAATTTCCTTAACCATGCCACTCCTCCCCTTTAGCAACAACCCTGAACTACACCCTACACTATTACACATTTCAGATCATCCCCACTGCAAGCTGCAACACAAAAATCCAGATGTTAAAGTCATGCAGTATCAGTCCTTTCCTTGTCATTGTCATCACAGGTAGATGAGATGCTCTAAGACATCTTTCCTATGGTTCTGGACTTTGTCTTGGGTGGGGACAGACAGTGCTCACACTCATTTTGGCTAACATGACTGGGGACAACAGAGAACCAACGTGCCAAGAAAAACTTCCTTTGTAAAAGATCAGCTGGGCATTGCCTGCTCCTGCCAGAGCCTGAAGAGCTGCCTGAGAAGGCAAAGTCACACTGGCAGGTGGTGACTGCAAGGAAACATCGTTGACATTGCTCAATAGACGAGATCCCGGCCTCGGCACAACGGGAGTGTCCCATCACTCTGGGGCTGGTCTAGAGAGCACTGAAGGCAAGGGGCACTGCAGCTGCAAGTTAAATGCAAACTGTTTTCTGATTTTCTAGTCAAGATAGCTTAAAGTAATGAGTAGTTCACTAAAAGTCCTAGCACAGCTTTCCCAATTATTATTGATTATTGCACATAAAGTTTTATACAGCAATGCGTGGTGGTCCCACAAAGCAATATTTATGTTTTAACACAGACTTAAACATTAGGGCTAGGAAAATTTTGTCTCATTTTGAGTCACATTTTGAAGACTTATACACCAGCTTTCTCCCTGGAAAAAAACATATACAGAAGTGGAGTCATTAGTTACATTCTTTGCAAGTGTATGATTTCCACTTCTCTCTACCTGCCGAGACAAGCACATGAGTTTTCACATTGCTGAGTGAAACCACTTGACATAAGCCTTCCTGGCAAAACTCCATCTCCATACAAATAAAAAGCTCAGTCTCATTATAAAGGAAAAAAAAAATAACACTGATTTTTGAGTGATTAGTAGTATACACTCCATTAAAAAGCATGAGTTCAGATTACATTTGTGAGACACTGCATTGGCAGGGTAACAGGGGACACCAGGCTGCAATTGTATTTCAAATCCTAACAGCACATTTGAAAACTTTGAGGGCTCTTCTCGTCAATCCTGGGCAGCATCAGAGGCCAGCAGGGCTCTGACATTTCCACATATACTACCCCAAGGAAAACAACACTTTCAGTCCTGCCTATCTGCTCTGTTCTGCAACAGCTTATCCTCAGGAAGGGGCTGTTTAATCAGTATTTGTCAAGCTCTGGCCTCCTGAAACAGGGGCCCACCAGCCAGGTACAATCAAAATAATGCATTAGTACATCTAGACAAATGAGTTCCTCCTTTTCCTTCAGCAGTGTCATCTTGGCTTGTGCACTCCCTTCAGAGATGTTAACAACTGGCAGCTCTGCTCAGGGAGATCACTGATCTAATTTATTTTTCCTTCCCCCTTTAGGGAATGCTATCACAGTGCTCTAAGATCATTGCCTTGTACATCCCCCTCCCCTCCCCTGATGAAATGGCTCTGAAGTGTCACCACCTGATCTGCGGGGGAAGCTGCACCCTCACCAGCCCTGCCATTAACTATTCCTGCTGGCAGCTCCTTGTTTCTTCAGCGAGCTGTCTCTGCTTACCCCAGGGGATGCTTCTACAGGAGGACCTTCATGGCTGGCTTTTAACAGCCTTGTAATCACAGCTCACAACATACTGGTTGACAAACTCCTGGTTTATCAACATTTTATCCTCAACACTGGCTTTTCCATGATGTTGCTCAGCCTTAACTCAGGGACACTGTTTCCATGCCTTGTCTCAATGTGTCTCTATGGCTTAGCAGCAGTAGATGTGTTTGGGAACCTGAATAGCCCCACCTCTGAGGCCTCAGAGGATGTTATGCCTTCTCCTCATTTTTGAGGCATTTGAAATGCTTTCACAAGATGGAGAGAAACTTTACAGGTTTGTGCTTGTTCTCAGCGTGTGTTTATTCAGCAACAGCTCCTTGTAAATGGCTGATTTGGGGCTGTGTGCAAACTGGAACACATCTCAGAACTGTTGGATGGAAAACATCTTACCACCAAATGCAGTCACCTGGAGGAGGAGTTGCTCTCTGGGGCCACCACACCAGCCTTTCCTAGCGGGATACTGTTGATATTGTCTGAAAAACCATAATACATAAGAAAATAAAAAGAAGCCTGTGTTTGTTATTGTTCTTACACATTGTGGCAACTTTCTGTGGCATGCAATACTTCCCACCCTTCTGTTCTTGCCTTCCTCCACACTGCCCCCTCTCTTTGGGATGACTTGTCTATTGCAGCTCAGAGAGGTAACATTTAAAAACCTAAATATTACATTTCTCTTCCTTCCCCAGTGTAACTTTGTGCCTTCAGACACGCTGTGTGTATGGTCTCCCACAGCAGCACCTTTGGTCTCACCTGTGGTCTCACCACCCATCACCCCTCAGCAAAGCTGTTGGGAGTCACCTGCTTTGATGGAACAGAGGACTGGTGGCTTTACAGCTCTCCTGATGAGATACAGCTTCTCTATTTCTCACCCCAGCACGAGAAAACTGATAGCTTGTATGCCAGTGGAAAAACTATCCCCTCCAAGATAACTTATTCTCCATCTTCATGCACAGTATTTCCTTCAAAGATTGATTCACAAAACCAGATTTTCTTAGCCTGTGAGATGTTCACCAGACCTTACTCCTGCATAATCTTTTTCAAGCCTAGTTTTGCATTTTGCCATCCTTATCTCCAATTTTACCATGGCAAATACACACTAGAATATTTACATATTAACATACTAACCTTTTATGTTCCAAGACAAGAATAATTAGCTTGTTCAGGAATATGCATTCATTTTCTTTTTCTCTTATCCCTGTAAATATATAGTCAGATTCTGCATCACAGAAACAAAAGCTCTTGCATTTTAATAAAAAAAATTAAATCTTTCAAATTATACCTAAACCCCCCATGACTGCATATACACTACAGAGTAATGCAGTCACTTTTCATTAATCTCTTGCTGCTTATTAAAATGCACCATTGTTTCCAAAACCTGATAATTGAAAACAATGCATTTATACAAATTCACAGTATGAAATGACTAAAAGTAGGGACATTGAAGGTATTCATTGTTATTTCACATTTTTATATTTAGTCACTCTTAATATTCCATGATAGCTGAGAGAATATTCCCATACAAAATATTCATACGTCTATATATGCATGTATTTATGTATATATGCATGAATGTATGTATAAAAGATAAGCACAATGCAATGAAGACTAGATCTAAAAAAAGCTTGGCAGCTGTAGGAGGCAGGTGTTTTCCATGGCTGTCTGTGAAAGAGCACACTGCCATTACCAATGCTGTGAAAGACTGCCTGCAGACCAGAAACATATGCATCAACAGCAGATTACAGACCTGCAGGTATATGGGTAAAAACACCAGGCTAAACATCAGTGCACTCAATACACTCAATCCTACATCTAAAAGCATCTTTGAACAAAGGAGTTGCTGTCTAGAATGATATACACACCGGCAACGTGGGAGCTGCAAACATCGCCACTTCCGCTCTGGAATAAAATCAAAGGCGAAGGGCCAGATTCCTAAAAGGCAACGTTCAGTCTCCCACTTTTCCTCTTAGGTTACATCCAAGAGAAAGTAAGGCACAGGATCACATTCTGGTCTTCCAGCCCTATGAAAGGCTCCATTGAAATCGATGTGTAAAACCCAGCAGTTCCCCACCATGTAATTTTCTATGTAACATTTGTGCCATTTCCCACTGGAATTAACAGTAACCCTGAAAATCCCCTGAATCTGAGGCTTGCACTGCAGAGAGGATGCACAGCTGCAGAGGGAGCAGGGTGAGAAGGAAGTCTTGTCATACCCAGGGCTCCCCTGGCACAGAGCCCTTCCTTGTGCCCACTTGGTGGTGTTTGCTGCAGCACTTTCTGATGTGGGAGCAAGGTATGCTACTTGTAAGTTAAAAAAAAAATAGATAGACTAAAAAATAAAAAGTGAACACATTCACCTTGGTTAAGTAGCCTGATAAACTGTGGTGTTTTGCACATTTGGCCCATAGCAGAGAACTGAGCAGTAATCTTATCAGGGAAATAGAATCCTGCAAAAGCAGCCCAGCCTCACAACCCAGGCTGTCCTGTCTCCGCAGACTCAGCTCTGCCCTCCAAAGCCAGTCACTGCTCCTACCTAGGCTTAGCCCTGCCTTTTTGTAGTCAAGGATAACACACTGCACATCCGAAATGATGTACAATATGCCTGGCTTCCCAAGTCTGTGAGCCAGCAATAGCATGTTTCTACCAGTAACTGTTGCTGTTCCTGAAAAATGATAGCATTTTCTTTGAGCTATTTTAAAAAAAATTAAATAATCAGGCTCCTTCAACCAAAGTTAAAGGCATGTCCCTCAGGAAACTCTTTTAAACCCAAGAAAACAGCAAATGCAAGATATTTTCAGGTGAGTGGGTTTTATTTATGGTTCTAGCAATTTAACCAAAAACTAGAGGCAGCAGTCATATCATAACCCTTATAGTTTCCTTCTGTTTACCTGGATAGGCTCTAATCACATATGCAACATCTGTTGATACTCTGGCATGACTGGCAAGCCACCAAAAAACCTATGTTCTGAATGACAAACAGGAGTGGTTTTCATCTCTCTCCTGGTCTCTCTGCTCCAGCACACAAAGCCACAGCAAACTCTGCCTGCCTGCCTGCCGGGGTGTGAGTGAGATCAGAAAATGTCCCTTCAAGGGTGTGATAGAAACCAGAATTGCATGATTATGGTGTGCTTTCAAAAACATGTCTTTGGGCAATTTTCAGTTCCTGTATGAAAAGAGCAGGATTAGACAATAAAAACTAAACCACAACCAGAGCAGCAGAGGCAAATACCAAGCCCTTTTGGGCACAAACTCAGAAGCACTCAGAGAGAACACTCCCTTCAGATTTCTGAAATACATCTTTTGAAGCACTTCTTGAAGCACAGATTTGTTTACAGGTTTGGCAGGAACCAGAACCACCCTTGCAATGTGTTCTAGGTGTGCTGGGAGTGAGTGCCTGGCTCCCGTGGGATCTGCAATCAGAGCAGAGGTAGCAGAAGACGAGAGCAGTGGGAAGAAGCAGCCGAGGTCTGGAGCTAAACTGACTTTCTTAAGAGTGCACAACAGCCCAGAGCTCAAAGGAAATCACATCACCATAGTGGATGGAGCTTTTTACCTCTAGGTTTTCCAGAGTCCATGGCCAAATGCAATGCCAGTGCTGCTCAGACTCTCAGTCTCCTTTTTTTTCATCCTGTCCATTCCCTTGCCTTCTCCCTGCTCTGTACAGCTGACATTTCACAGCCAGCGAAGTGAAGGTGCTCCCACCCCTGGGGAGCAGCTAAATCTCCTCCAGCCCATCTGGGCTTGGCCCCGATGCCCAGCCCTGCTGCCTCTTCCTCCTCCCTGGAGGTGGCGGTCAAGGAGAGACCTTCCAAGGCTGGAATTCCAGCCTGAGACCTCACTGCAGTGGCTGAGGTGCCTGTGTGCTCAGCAAACCTGCAGGTGCCACCTCCACTGTCACCAACCATCTCACAGCTCCCAAGGAACAGGGAATACAAAGCTGCCAGGTTACCAAAATGCTGAGGGAATACAGGGATGCGTAACACAGACCTGCTTAACATGCTGATTAAGATCACTACAGTTAACTGAGGAGCAAAGACAGAGGAAGTTGTCAAACAAATGTATTTTCAATTTATGACTCACTCTAGGATTTTTTTTTTTTCTTCTCAAACCTTTTAAGTTTCAAAAGGGAAAAAAAAGCAAAGTAGCTCCCCCAGGGGAGAAGAACAAAGTACAGGGTACATGATGAGGAAAATAATGTGCTTTCCTGTTGCTGAAAAATATCTTACACATTTGGATTACTTCAGTTTCTCCTGAAAATTAATACAGATGCTGCTGACCATTTCCCTTTTATACTGATTAGTTTTTTCCAGGAAGTATTTTTTTCCCCCAACACACTCCTTTCCTTCCTGTAGAACTCTGGTTCATGGTAGAGGATGTTTCTGTCAGAATGGAGTCAGAGGGTTATTTTTAAGAGAAAAATCTTGTGTAGAAAGTGATTTTCTAAGACTCATGAGGAGAGTGGCTTGTGAAAAAAATCCCCCAAACCTATAAAAAAACTTTTCTTCCTTATGATATATTTTTAAGATGAGTGTTATTTCATGAAGAACAGGGCTCTTTAAAGCTTTAAATACATGGAATTGCATATGCTCATCTCACTCAGAAAATATTTCCACCAAGTATTGAAAAATATTTTGATAATTCAGCAGTAGATACGAGCAGCAAGTAACAAGCAAGTAAGGACTTTGTCACATGCACTGGGTGTGTTGGCCTCTGCTCCAGACTGAGATTTCCCACATTTGTTTGGTACAACTGGAATAGGAGCACAAACCAATCTGTGCAGGCTTGACAGACCTTTTTGGCCCTGTTTCTGTGTATCTTTCACAATGTCAGTACCAGAATGAACTCAGCCAAACTTGGTGCAGTGGGTAATATCAGCAATAGTAGTTAATGAAGGAAACATAGTAAATAAGCTGAGAATTGAGATCTGTATAACTCATGATGTGAAATCAAATCTATCTTCTGGGAACACCCTGGGCTTAAGCACAGGCACCTGCTTTATACAGAGGGATTAAAAGGGTAACACAAATCTTGGGAACAGATTTTGTATCCTGAAATTACAATTAATACAGGCACATTGCACATTTATTAAAGACACATAAATAACTATTTATTACATGCGGATATTTATAAGACCTACTGCTACAAACCACAGGGTTTCTGGCTGCATGTCTGTGCTAAGCTTCCCTTTACCAGAGGAAGATCAGATCCTAAACTGAAATTAAATTTTAATTGGTGAAATTATCCTAGGGGAAAATAAGTTCTTGAGGACAAGGGTGGGCCACAGAGAGCTGGGACAGCTCTGTGAGGTGATTTCCAAATTAAAATGACTGTTTTTCTAAAACCTGAAATGCAGCAGAAAATTCAACCTTGAAGTTTAAGAAAATCACCCCTGTATCCATCAAACTGCTGAAAGGCTACAGCCCCCAGGCAAGGGTAGAGGTCCTTCTTTTTCTCTGTAATTAATGCATAGTCTTGTTCCTCACTTCACTGGTACGCTCCAAACAAGAAGCCCCACCCTCACCAGGGAACAGGATGGTCTGGAGAGTGAATCTCTTGCTTCCCAGTTAAAGTAACAAAATCTGATTTGTTTGTCCACTTGTGATCAGAGTCTCTAACAAATTAGCAAACAGCCCCATGCAGCAGTCTTTTAGCATGGTATTTACTCCATTCCTTGCTAGTTATTTCCAGGCATTGCAAAACCTACCTCTTAGGAACATCTTTGTCTACAAACTTGCCACAAAAACACACCTGGTGGAGCTTGAAAAGGAAGAGGTCTGCCAGGCTCTTGTAAGTACCTAAAGAAAGTTAAAACAAGCAGTGAGTCAGTGGGGAACAGCTCTGCTTTCTGGTCCTTATACTCTTTCTTTGCTGCACAGAAAATGAATAGCTTTCAAGTTCCTGAACTAACACCTTTGCTGCTAATCACATTCACTGTACCATATTCAGGGGATATGATATAGCTGTAAAAATAATGTCCAACTGACACTGCCTTGGTTTGGTATTTCTTACCCAAGTAAAGCCTGTGATGCAAAAATCACATTTCCTTGTGTGCTTCAGAGGTGCATGAGTGTCTGTGTGCACACACATCCACACACACAACTGTGCATGGGGGCCATCTGTCACAGTCAGTTTCTTAAACTTAAAAACATGATTAACTCAGAGACAGGAAGGAGCCTCAGGAGCAAGGGGGAAAAATTGCCAAGATAATTGTTTTACTCTAAATAACCTGACAATCTCTCCTTCTTTGGCATTTTTTAATAATTTAGAAATACAGAACATGACGAGGGAACTTGCATGACCAGTGTCACCGGTTTAGAGTTTCTCCAAGCAGCTGAATTTATAATGCTGTAGGGTAGAATAACTTTATTTTTTATGCTTAGCTTATAACTATGGAAAATCCTTTATAAGCATACTTCCTCCTAGAACACAGTATCTATCCAATCTATTCTGAAGCATGAACACTGACCCATATTCTTCCTTTCAAAAATGGCAACAGTCCAAAGACTTTTCCACTCCTGTGGTTTTGGGGTTTGGTTCAGTCTTGAGTTTAGGAGCTAAATTCTCCTAAATTTACCATCAAACTGTTACAGATTCTCAGAGAAAAGATGCTTGTGAACAAGATTCACTGTCACAAGCCATTTACTTGCCCGCTGAATTTGTTACAAACTTCAGTGGGAAAAGGCTGTATCACCATTACAAGACATGGCAATGTTATAACCCAGCACCAAGCTCTACAGCAGCATGTGTAGATCCATCCCATGGCTCCAGTCAGGTTAAAGGGACCTTTCAAAGACCTTTCAAAGGAGAGTGAAGAAAGAAAAAGAGGAAAAAAGTTTGTTTATCCAGCATGTGAGCAAGTCACAGCAGGACTGCACAAACACACCAGATGACACGATCAGCAGGGAAGGAAATACCCAGAGTATAGTCCTTGGTGAGCCAAGATTATCCATTAATCTAAGATTGTGGAAAACAGAAAATATGATCACAACCCCTGCTTGAGAGGAGGGGAAAAATCCTGAACTCTGGTAATTCCACCCTGTTCAGTGAACCTTTATTTCTTCACTTAAATCATTGGGGGGAAAAAAAAAAAAGAAACTTTGTTGCTGGTGTCTGTTTGACTGCCCTTAATCAAAGGCATTGAGTGGATTTCTTAATGGTATTTCAATAAACACTACAGTGAAACAGCAGTAAATTAGATCTCAAGCAGTCAGAAACCTGATTAGCAGATATAGATCTTTATGCACATATTTTACTTCTTTCACTTAAAAAAATATCCCAACATTTTCTTCCACAATCTTGGAATCATCTTCATTTATTGTGCTAAAATTAATATTAAAATTTATAAAATCCAAGGGGTCATACATCTCTCTATCCTCAAGTTTTACTAAAAGGTTAATAATTTTAATTTGGAGACCTGAAAAGCAAGTCTTAAAACATTATTATGATTAAAGAATCTCTCAGTACATTTTTTTACACAGCAGGCTTTTGTTATTGAAATAGCCAACTACTGCACAGTACCCAGTTCCTGAATCCAGACTGAGCTTGTGAGCAACTAAGCCAGATTGGATTGGAGGTGCTTTGCACTTTTCCAGCAAAAACTTTTCACTTTTCAGGGTTGAGCTTTTACATTTGAAACAATTTTTAGAAAATTGGAAGTCAGGGAAATATCATTCATACATAGAAATGAGCTGTAGGCTTCATCCCCAGTTCCTGTTACAGGAATCCTCTAACTGTCTTAATAAATTTGAAGAAACTTTCATTATAGCATGATCCTCTTTGATGGAAGACATTTCTCTTATGATCAATGTGTAATTATGCTCAATGTTAAATAACCATTTCTTCTTCAGAAACTCTGAAAAGTGACGTAGTGTATGGATGTTTCATAGAACATACTTCCCTGAATTACACTGAAAAAACCCATAGATTTGTTTCAGGAAATGCATGTTGGATTTTATTAAGTTTTAAATTGTAAAATTAAGAATATTTATTAATATTAATATCAGAGCAAGCAAAAGTTGTTTAAATATTTACCTTTCAAATATTTTGATAACTCCATTAGCAACAGTAACATTTTTTATGGTTTAATGTTTCCGAATTTAATGATTTTTAGTTGTCTCAAGTTCTCACAATGTTTAACCTCACAACATTGTGTCATTTAAGACTTCTTTGGGATTGACATGAATGGTGTGGACTGAGATTAAAAAAGAGAGGATTAGACATCTAATAGGATTTTAAACAAAAAGGGGTTGTGGATCTTTCTAGGAGACATAATAAATAATAAATTAATATAGATGGGAGATTCACATATATCAATAAAAACATTCTGGAAAAAAAATCTTAAATAACACATTCCTATTCATAGCCAGATATATTTTGTGTTTTATATAATTCTGTAATTTTCACTCTTTCTTATAACCTCTTTGGAAGCTGTAGCAACAGCAGCTAAAACAGAGTTCTGCATGAGCTCCTCACTTCTGGCACTGGAGCCAAACTCTGATCTCAGCAACATGGCTACATTGTTTGTGTTAGCCTACGGGAATTTCATTAGTAAAATGGTAAATTTTCTGGTTCTACAAGGCAAGCTGAGAGCAGAATTTGGCCCCGCACATGTTTGGTGTACAACATCTAGAGTCTACCCAAGTGTGTTGCTGCTGCTGGTACCAATGTCCACCCTCCTCTGCCTCTATGTTTTTGACACTCCCCAGTGTCACACCACAAGGCACCACCAGAGCTCCCAGCAGGAGATGACTTTTTCACTCAGGTTGATGGGAACAAACTCAGCCCTCTGTCCTCAAAGGGGACAGAGTAATATCTTAGTGCTGCAATTCCTCACCTTCAGGTCCCTCCATTATTTAATTAATTTTATTTTACTTATTTATTCAGATTGATTGACTGTCACCTTAAAGGCATCCTGAGTTGAAGGCCCCATTTACTATGAATTACTTTTTCAAAATTAGAGGAGTCTCCTGGAACAAGCTGCTTATACCATTATTATGACAATAAATTCCAAAACCACAAAGTCCAGCAAGGAAACAAAAGGGAAGAAAAGGCAAACAATTTTTCGTTAAAACTGACTGCTTCTAAAAAGAGCATTTTTACAAGTAATACAAAAAGCAATGAAAAGGTTCTCACCAGATTTTGATGAAATATCTCTGGGGAAAATCCATTAGAAATACATTTGCAATCACTCCAGTGTCAAATTTCTACTGTAAATATGGCAATTAAGAAGGTCAAGTTACCCAAGGCTGTGTAAGAGTGAAATGAGCAGTTCAAAAGGAATCTATGTTGTATTTTGAATACAATTTATGTCTTTTACTCTCTTTTAAAAGACATCACACATTTTCTTATATCTTACAGAACATTATATTCACAGTAATAGGCTACTGAAATAATGACCCATGGCTGCCTTCCTTAGCTCCATGCAAACTCTTTGGGATTGTGCTTGAATCCAATGCACAGACTAGCTGGGGGCTGAACCCATGCCAACAAGAGAATGGCTGTAAATTGTTGGATGAGTGTAAATGACACCCACACCACTGGTGGAGCAGAGAAGAATATGTAACTTGAGATTATGAAGTGTCCTGCTGTGACATAAATGGAGTGGAAAGGCACTTAGTCCAGAGAGGACCATAAATGGGATAAAGCCAAAAAATGCCCCAGCAATGTGTATGGGTAGAAAGTGATTAAGGAGGTGACAAAAGCGAAGGTGGCTGTCTAACCTCTGGTGCTCTGGGGCTTCATCTGCACAGGGCTGGGATGCACAGCCACAGCTGTGCTCAGATATGCATTGGGGGAACTGCACAGTCAATGGGAGCAATGAACTCACCTCAACTTAAGCCTTGTCCCTGACACACCAGAAAGTTTTTCTCACCCAAGATCAGTTCATCACGGCGCCACACTCTACCAGAGGAGAAGGTGCTGCTAACACACAGTGTCTCTGGCACAGAGGGCTAACATGTGCATCTCTGGGCTTGTGTTTGGCTCTGGAAGCAGTGCCTGTGTGCACATACACGAGTCAGGAGAGGCAGCATCTCACACCAGGGGCAGCTGTGCTGTGGCACAGCCCCAGAGCTGCAGCAGAGCTGCTCCTCCAGGCAGCAAGTGGCAGCCAGAGCATGAACAGACCACGCTCTGTCCCCTTCAAAAGCAACATGTGGGAGAGGATCTGGGTGAAAAGAAATTTTCCAGAGACATGAAGACAATAAAGAACCTGAAAAAGGTGGTATTAGGAAAACAGAAATGGAACACAAAACTACACAGGGAGGGTAAAAGCAAACAGCTTTCAGCCATCGTGAAGACACCAGTCAGAAACATTCAGGGAGCAAATGGTAACCAGCCTCAAAGGACAGCCTCCAAAGACAAGGTGCCTGCAGAGGACACAGAATGAATGAGACAATGAAACTCCCATCTATTGCCTCCATGCACAGCCACCAGGGTCAGAGGACTTTCGATTTTGTGCATTAAGAGATCAACTCTGAATGTCACTGAGGGAGGGAAGCATAGAAATGTCTTCTGTAGATGTTTTGTTGACCTATTCTCCACCATAGTGTTTTCAAAGCATTTCATAGCTGTTAAAAGTTTATTTTCACAGTGCTCCTCTGGAGGCAACACAACAGTGTTATTGCCATCCTGCAGGAAGGAAGACAGAGAGGGAAAAATTTTACTTGCCCACACATCATAGGATGCCTGATGCATAGCAAGGAAGTGAGCTCAGGTTTCCTATGTTTCCCCTTCATATCTTGCTTTGTTCTTTTCTACTTCTCTCCCATCCCTTGTGAATGGGAAATGATTGGAAATGTGCCATTTCTGTACCCAGAAATACAACAATCATGAGGGTAAACAGAGAGACCCAGAGATGAGTCCAGTCTCAGTTCTATTTAAATCCATGACTAAAGGAACTTGAGACTGCTTTAGCAGAGCTTACTAAGAGTCCTAAGAGCCATGATTCATCCTGGAGAGGGAACAACTCCAACAAGAAAGACCCCAAACCTCACCATCAAGTCAACAGTAAACCAGAGGTAAATAATAAAAAACATATAGATAAAAAATTACATTAAGGGGAACTAGAGAGTAATTGGTAATAATCCAAAGTTATAAAATGAAAAATTAGATAAATGGGAGCTGTCTTGTAACTTCCTGTAGATCTACCCTTATGGTCTTGAGGAGAAATACAATTTTTTGGCTGACTCCTCACATAACTGTAAGGAAATAGCTTTGAGTTGTCATACTCCTTTCCATTCCCTTCTTCACTCACACAAATGCCCTTCTCCATAGAAAGATCAGGTGCAGGTTCAGGAAAATCATGAAACTCAGGAAGTTAATGATTCTTGTAATGCATTTCTACTCCTTTAATTTTGCTGAGGCAAAGAAAAAGCTCACAACTCCCTTGCTTTCTCAGAAATTAATCCTGCTGACTGCTAGCGAGTCTGTCATCCCCACAGGCTTTAAACATCATCCACATTCTTCTGTATTGATACACATAACCTTTTGCTTCCCAAACTTTTGCCCATATGTTTAGATGCTAAAGTTTCCTTCAAACTCGTTATACAGGCAAACAGTGCAGGACATGAAAGTAACATCTTAATTAGCAGTGTCACTGACACATTTCCTGCTAGAAAATCTTCCACTGAACCAAAATTTTCCCATATGCTTCTTTATATTGATTTGCACCTGTTATCAATTCTGTGCCAGCAGAAATACCTGAAAAGAGTATGAAGAAAAAATGGAGGGTTTCTAGTGATGTCAAAACCTTTGACAGCATGTCACAGCTTCCAGCCACCCAGGGACAGGTTTGTCACACTTGTTTGTTTTTGCTTTATCACATTTACTCTCCATATATTTGGGAAACCTCTGGTGGCACCATCACTTGCTTCTGATGCTTCATATCAGTGAAGACAACTGTCCTATGTCAGTAGAAACAACCCCATCCTTCACCAGCACCATTCTGCCCTTCTGCTCTGCTAAAGACCTGCCAGAATCTGACCCTGGAATCCTTTTCAGCAAAAGCTTTATTGTGCTAGCACTTATTTGTTCCAGTCTGGAGACTGGGAACAGCGTGGAGCAATGGTTGCACTTCTGGGATGACCAAGCAGTGGCTCAGTCAGGTCGTGCTATACCTCCTGTATCTAATGGAAGTGCAATCAAAGCACACAGCCTTCTGCTCAGGAACATCCAGTAAAGCCATCACAGCAAAGAAGAGCTGTGCTCTAGAACTCATATGTAGCTTCTCTTAGCCAAGGCAAACAAACCCACCTGCTTTGCTTCAGGAGCCAGTCTGTCCTAGACCATCAACACAGGACACTTCACTTGGTTTATATTTCTAACACCAGAGATAGGCCTGCACAGCTTCCTCAGTGACTGTTTTTGAGGGCAGTAAAAAGCATTTTTGGCCTTCCTCTGAGATTTCCCAATCTTTAAATTACCTTAATGGGTTTTTTCCTACACATTTTCCTGTAACAAAATTCCTGCCTTCAGGCTCTAAGTCCCACCCTCTGCAGGTGCAACATCAGTCCTTATGTAACTTGAAGTGGCAGATATTCACATATCTACATGTAAATTGTTTAGTATAAGTCTTCTGTAACACAAAAGCTCTCCCTGATTTGTTATTCAGTGTGCAAATAATACTTGTGTGGCTCAAAAGAACCCCCACATTTCCATGAAGGAGAGAAGTGACAGAAATTTGTGTGTGCTCAGCTACATGAGCACTTTGACCACTGCTGTTTTTTTCAGTGGCTCATACACACCTAGTCTCCAATTTTATTAGAGAAAATTGTATTCCAGACTACTACACTGATGGCACTCTCCATGAAACAAAATCTTACACACACTTTTAGTAATTAATGTGTTTCCCTGCCTCTCTTTTTTTAAATTACAGTTTTCCAAGTTACTATTTACTACTAGTTTTCATTTGCTGAAGACTGCTATGTGAGATTAGATTTCCTCTTAACCAAAATTTACGTTGCTTTTTTCTGGTATTACAGAAGTGTGGTCTTAGCTCATGCACTTGTATCCAACACAGAATTTAAAATATTCATTTACTCTTAGATGAAAGTCCTTTTCTTGCTGCAACACTGCTTGCTGCTCCTATGAAAAGCTCCCTTGAAATTTTAAGTGTTTTGTCATCAACGATTCTGCTAATAATAATAGCATATGCTTACTTTGATATCCATTTTTTTCCTGTTGCCTTTGGAGCCAGCTTTTAACCTCAGATATCCTTTATAATCCTGACTTTTCTATTAGACCCTGAGTTACCTTGTGTCTTACCAAGAATACACAGCACATCTATAGGAAGAAAACCAGGCATTACAGCTGGATGGACCTCTCATGTGAGAGCATCCATCATCAGTTTAAATGTAGCCTTAGCTTCCCAAATGTTGTTCTTAACCTTAGATCAGTTACACTGATTTTTCACTTTCGTTTGCATAATCTCCATTTGAAATACATCATTCCCATTGTTGGGAGGAGGGGTGCTGTGGAATGCAGCACTTCCCAAATGTGTGCTATCCAGAGCAATAGTTGGCTGCCTCTGCCCAGGTTACGTTAAGCCCATGGAAAAGATGAGAAAGGATGCCAGCGATAAGGTTATCTTCTAATTGCCTTCCCTCACCAGGGCACCTGTTGCCTAAAGCTCCAGCAAAGAGCTCTTTAAGCTGCTCCAGCTACTCTCCACATTTCTGGAGAGTTCCCATTTCTGATGGGTTTAAAGAGCTCCATGCTTTCACTCAGGTATTTTGTTAGTTCATTTTACACCTGGAGTCAGTGCAGGTAACCATGCCATGCCCTGCAGTGTGAGTGAACCCCTTGCCCTGCATGTGATGCCTGACAAGTCACCAATGTGCAGCTTCTGCCCCAGGAAGCTCACACTGGAAAGGGCAGAGTGCATCTTCGTCACAAAAAAGGGCTTCAGTCCAGTGTCCCCCAACAAATTCCATGCAGATCAAATTTGTGTATCTTTGATTCCATGGTAATTGGAAGTTAAAATACATAAAGCCTCACATCTGGGTCAACAAAACAGAAAACCAGGTCAGAGCAGTGTGCTTCAAAAATGCCACCTGAAGAGGTTAGCAGTGTTCCCTTCCCCACCTTGCCCTCGCAGCACTGCTGTGCCAGCTCCACTGACCCAGGAATCCCAGGGTTAGCTTTGTGATCTGGGAGGCCAATGGGACAGTGTTTTACTGAAGACTTGACTTTATTTTTTAAGGCTTATTTTTAATGCACCTTGTAAATGGATTCTAATTTGACCTCTAATTTGAACTAATGATCAGTACTAGCATTTACATGAACCAGATATGGGACAGTTCATAAATCTCGGGTCAATTTTTTTTTTTTAATTATTTGCTCACTGGGACATATGCATAAACGACAGAATACTGCAAACTATTAACTCACATCTTTTTCCCTTATGGTTCCGAAGCCAAAATGTTCCTCCCTCTCCGATTAATTTTTAAAATTTCCTTAGAATCCATTCAAACTTCATCCAATAAGTGTCAGTAAGTGATAGTCACATTGAATAAAAGCAGAATTAGTAAACCCTCTAATTCCAAAGTGTTTAGCTTTGGAGCGCAAGAAGTTAAACACTCTCTTGCAACACATTGTAAACATGTCAATGTGTTTAACATCTTAAATGTGTTCTGTTCCCCTGCGCATGTGTTTAGAAAAGAAACAGGTTATGATATTTAACTAGTGAATGGATATATGTGCTCATTCCTACCAACACTTTTTAAACACTTGCAGACACTTAAAATTATGATGTGTTTAAGATTTGAACATGTATGCTTTTCTACACTCTTAATCCAATGTTTGATGCATTTATTTAGAATAGCAAGATTTTACCAGGCTAGCAAAACATACAATTTCTAATTAGCAATGCTCAATTTTTCTTCCATAACTTCTTCAGACTACTCAAAACTAGAATATAATCAGGTGAGGTTTTAACACAGTGTGAAGAGAATTTCCCCACCAGAATTATGCTAAGTTGAAGCTGATCTTATTTGTGAGGTGCAGAAGTAGCTACAGCATTTCAAATGTGCTTTCTTTCTCAAAGAAAGAACTCTGAACTACATGGGAAACACAGGAAGTTTGCAAATGGAAAGAAAAAAAAGCCGGAGGAGAACATCTGCAAACATTTTTAAGAAGGTTTTGGGTTTTTTTATTATGTGCTCTATAGTTGGATAAAAGCATAAATTATCTGGAAATCACAGAATGGTTTGTGTTGGAAGGGATCTTAGAGATCATCTCATTCCAAATCCCCTGGCATGGGCAGGGCTGCTCAAGTAAACTGACTACACTGCTCACTCACACACATACGGGTCTACTCAGAGAGAAAGTGGCACAGCCTGGTCTATCTTTGACTCCTGCTGTACCTGAACTCTGCTCACAGGTCTGGCTCTGCTCAGCCTGCTTCTAACCCTCCAAACCATGAAGCAGCTGCTAACAGCTGTCATCAAAAAAACCCCCAAACAAACCAAATGTCAGCAATAAAATTCTATCTATCATTCTTCCAAATTAGCTTAACCTGAGGCCAAGCACAGGCAATGCTCAGTGCTTACACCCATGACATGCTATTTCAGGACTTGTAAATGCAAAAATGGTTTCTTTTTTAGTGTGATAATTTGAATTTCCCTGTAAAATCCAATTGCAGCGGTTGTCAACCATTTCCATACCATGATCCTGTTACAACAAAAGAACAACTTTATGTCCCCACTCTTGCCCACTGTCCCCATCTTCCACCCTTAAACCTGTCCACAGGAAAAAGAAGGCTACTTGGGATTCCCTGAGATATGTTTGTAAGACAGAAACAGTATTTAAAGTCCATCCAGAGTAAAGAAAAGACACATTATCTCAAACAGAGAGGCAAAATTGACTTAGTTCTTCTAATGTGTCTGTCTTAATTGTTTCTCTTTCAGGAACCAATAAACATGGATAACTCAGAAAGCTGGGGGGCTATTTTGAATTTTGACAGCCAGCCATACCAACTTATTTAATCTGTCTTTGCATTCCAGTTGTGCCAGTAAGTTCAGAAACCCCTTTATCCTTTTGCTAGAGGCTGTACAAGGCTCTGGAAAGAATTTGCATCCACCAAGGATGCCAAAACACAGACAGAGCACACCAGCTCTTCCAGTTCCCCCTGCAGGTCAAGGGAAGTGGAGCTCAGCTCCCTCCTGACTTTTTGTGCCAAGTGACCTCCACAGAGACCCTGCAGAAAGGGAAAGGTCAGGCAATTCACAAATGGAAAAGAAAACAAAAGATTTGTAGATGTGGCACCTAGGAACACAGGTTAGTGGTGAACACAGCAGTGCTGGGTTAAAGGTTGGACTTGGTGGTCTTTGAGGTCTTTTCCAACCTAAATGATTCTAAGGTTCTATGATTCCACAGTACTCACTTGTATCAGCCTGTGAAATGCTTGACCCCACTCCCGAGACATCAGCAGGAATTTCACTCTTCCCTTCCTGGGTGACTGCCCAGCCTTGGCACAAACAGACCTTCTGGAGCTCTTCATCTGGTGTCCTGTCCTGCAGAGAAGAAACCATGCAGGACATGCAGAACCTTGCCATGCTTGTCCCTGGGCAAGACAGCAGCACAGAGCTTTCCACAAATTGTTTTTATTGGCGAGAAAACAAGGGTGATGAGGTTGGGTCCTAGTGTAGGGTACACGAGCTTACTGTGGACCAGTGTTCAAAGGCACTTTCTGAAAATGTTCAGCCTCCACCAGCAATGTAAAAGTGCTGGCGTAGTTTAAGATTTGAATGCCAGCTGCATTTTTATTGGCCGTCTGTGACTTCAAAGGGCTTTTCCTCCACTAATGTCCAGACAGGTAGGCTGCCCTGAAATCTCTCTGCCATGTTGACTTACAGATTTTGAACTGATTTTATCTGCAGGCTTATGCCTGAAAATGAGCATTAAACATATTGGGACAGAAATGAATTTCAGCATCTTGCAGTCCAGCTACAGTCCTGACACTTAATCAGGCAGGGGACAGTTCATCTGAAAACATGGAGCAAAGATGTTCTTTGTAGTCATACAAACCTTCATCACTTATACTTTAATCCCCAGACTTTAGGACAAAAAGTTCAGAAAAGCAGATACACTGCTGCTTTGCCAAGTTTTTATTAGTAAGAATAAGGAACAATGAGGAAATTCAGTTGGATGCTTAATGTATTTTTCAGTTTCAGCAACCAGGTCTTTACTGCCCCATTTTATAGGAGTATCCAAAGCTCTCACCCCAGCTCAAGACCCCATCTGTGGCTTTGGTGTAAAAAGGGACAGGCCTTAGCACAGAGAGTTGCACTCTGAGGGGCAGAATTTTTTCAGTGGAATGTTTCAGGTACCACCTGTCCATATGGGTACATCTACAGTACTGTAAAGAAAATGTTGGGGCTAATACCATATGACAAAAGCCACCTTTCTGTATGAAAATGGATGGATTATTTAATTGAGACACATGAGGCAATTTTCCATCTGGTTCCTGAGTGTTGTTCCTTAGAACATCTCTACACCCTATTCCACTGTATGGTGTGAATAAGTTACAAGGCTCCAAAGTGCTGCAGATACACAGATGTGACTGAATTCACAAAGCCTGATGGTGAGGTATTGCTGACCACAGGCAGATTCACTGAAATGCTGGTAGTGCAGGCAAAGACGCTATAAAGATAAAAGGCACGTATTTCTAAATGAAAACTTAAAAATCAATGAGTTCCTCTTATATGGTAATCAACTTGGCTTACTTCACAAACAGTATCAGCAGAATATTAGATTTATCTAATTATTAGATATTTTAAGTACTAAAATTCAGTGCCATTGTCTGAAATAACCGAGTCATTCTATTAAGTTTTCGACACCAAAAACAAGCTAGGGCAAATTTAGGCACTGTTGTGCTTCAATATCTTTGCTTTTGATAGTCACAGAAAACTGAAGATAAACTTTTCAAATGAATTTCAAGACATACCTGCTGTGCTTAAATTTAGGGAGCTTTACAGATGTTTCAGGGATTTCTTCTCAGCTGTTCAGGATGTTCAACAGTTGTGTGTTCAAGATGACTGACAGACCTCATACATTCAACAACATTCCTAGAGACATTTGTATTTCTCCCTGACCACACAAAGAATCTTGCTAAAGGATGCCTGTTCAAAAAGAAGGAAGACCAGGATCCCCTTCACCTAGCCAGAGAGGGAAATTTTTTTAAGCAAGGCATGTGCCAAAGTAATAACAATAAAGCTAATTTTCAAGTGGAAGAGGGAAAAGTGGGACTGTAGCACATTTGGGGCAAATCTCTTTTTACTGTCAGCTTGTCATCACATGAGTTTTATGCTGGAAACAGAAACAAACATTCTGTCAAAATACTTTGGGCATCTGTTAGTTACACAGATCTCTCTGACAGGTGAAATAACAGAAGTCAAAGAAGGGGGGAAACAGCAACACATATTTATTAATGACATAAATTTAAAAAAAATTAAGCAATTCAATAAGAACATATTTTCAAAATATTGTACACTGAAAACAAATATCTTGACTTGTAGGTGAAGCCATGTTGAGAATCAATAAGCCAAGCCAGGAGAGGCAGGTTTGAGGGCAGCCCAGGGTACCTGGTGGGCTTTAGAGCAGGAAAGCCTTTGAAGTTGCAGACGGCCAATAAAAACGCAGCTGGCATGCAAGGCTCACACATCTCCAGCACAGGTTTTATATCAGTAATGTCTGAGCTGCAGTTGACTAACCTGAGAACACTTAGTCAGTTCTTGCACATATACAACTGACAGTCTGGCTGGAAGCCCTTTGATGCCCACAATCTAAACAGAAAGGTTCTTGTGCAATTGATGCCTTTCAAGGTAAGTGCAATTGGCCATCCTTGCTATCTCCCTGCTTACCAGTGCTTTTCAAAGTGTACAGTTTTGGTCTTGCTGAGTACACAGTTAGAAGTCAACTGCAATCTGCATTGAATTTGGGAAACATACTTTACCACTCTCTGATGAAAATAACATGGGAAATTTTCTTGCTTCTTTTTTTTCTGCCAAGACCACTTTTATATATGACACATTTGAAATACATTTCTAATTTTTTACATTTCTATTTACCACATAATGATCAGATAAACAGTCCTCTAAAAATGACTAACTGCAATCCCATGCCTACTTTAATAAATTTCTTCAGACACAGACATTCTGAAAGGAAAGAAATAGATACTTCTTCAGCATCCCAATGGTAGAGAGTGGCCTTCCTAGGAAAACGGAACTGGACCAGTAAAATAACAGCATCTGCTATTTTGACTTTCATCTTAACATGTACAAATTTCAGGGTTTCCAGCTGATCTGACAGAACACTTCCTGCTCAGGAAATAAACGTGTCAAATGATTTCTTGATTTAAAGTGATGGATCACAGTAGCTCTCTGTGCTGCAGGGGTGCTATTCTCATAAAACATACGCAACCTTTATTACTAAAATGAAGGGGAATTACTCCAATATCACTTAGAGCAATTTCCTCAGCAGTCACCACGTATCTCCAATGTCACAAATCCCAAAAGGAGCAGGAGGAGGGGTGGGAGCTGGAGGTAGCTTGAATCCTCTGCTTAGTCTGGTGTTGGGGAAAAGGGAAAACTATGGCATGTTTGTAATTTGCAGTTAAATTTCAGAGAAGAAAGTGAAACTCTTTTTCAAATAGAAGGAACACAGTCGAAGTTTAAGTTCTTTCATGAGGTATGGGGCATTTATTTCCAGAATCACTTTGATGCTTAAAAAGTTCAACACAAAGTTCCTGTGGTGGTAAATGAGGGTAGTGGTAGGTCTTTCACACAACATGATCTGAATTGTCTAAAGAAAAGTGGGAAAAACACGATCTTTTTCATAATATTCATCACAACTATATAACTCAGAGTAAAGAACTAGTTGTATTATATGTGATCAAGAATAGGAGAATGGCAATTTGGAAAAGTTCTAAGGAGGAGACAAAGAGCAGTGAGTAATGACTTACATAGATAAGCAAGGTATCAACACTTGGCTGAGTAAGCAGCATTCAGGAGGAATAGCAAAGAGCCTCCTCTCCAAAGTTTATAGCAAAACTATACTGGGATATCCTTACCACTGTGATGGCCTCATTACCTGGCAACTGGAAAAAGATAGCAAAAAATGGGAAAAGATTATGAAAAAATTGCAAGAATGGTGTAATGCATAAAATTTTAAAAGAGGATGAGACATATGTGAGAAGTATTAAGACTGCCACATGCACCCCAGAGCCAAAGCCTGATGCAGCTCCATTGAAAGTAGAACGCTATGTCATTTACCAGACATTGGCATAATAAGATTCCAGATTTGACATGGGAGTTGAAGTCAAGTTGTGTGATGACCTGTCTCTCACACATTCCTGTGGATCAGGAGATCACAGTGAAAACTGCTTCTATTGCCAGGAAACAGCTGTTTGCAACCTCTTCCAAAAAGCAAGAGCAGCACTTCCACCAAGAGGAAATGATGACAACCAAAGGGTCAGTTCTCTATGTCCTTACTAACAGCAAAATAGCAGAGAGGTTCAGGGAAGTGTTACAGCAGGGGCAAAAATTAATCACAGCCTCAGGAAAACAAAGTTCTTCTCTTAAGAACCTGCTTTTCCCTAAGTAACCAAAGCCAATCCACAGCATTTGCTGAAGAGGTCAAAGTACCCCTGACATATCCTCATCTGCTGTTTGCAATTTCTTTCATGTACCAACAGGACATGCAGCAATGGAAAGGATCTCATTTTACCTTATTGCCTCGCAACATCAATACTAAATGGAAGTGCTATCATCACTTCCATCCAGGTTCTCCTCCAAACCAGAAGAACCAGGCTGTTTGTTCACACATGACTGCCAAAGTCACCTGCTCATAGCCTGATCCTACAACTTAACCATATTTCTGAAACAAACCTGAATTTAAAAGGTGAATCTTACTGTTGAACGCCTGACATGAGCATGCACAAACTTATATGAAGACCACCCAGGCCACAGTTTATCTTTATTTTCAGTGTTTGCCCAGAAATCGTCACACAACCACAATTGTAAACCATGTCTTTTCTAATTTCTATGCAGTGAATACAGCTTGCAGCCTACTTGATGGTAACAGAAAACCTAAATTGACAGACCCACTCAGTGCCAGCTATATGGAAAGAGAAATATATTTAAGCTAGAAGGACATTCTTACTTGAGTAAAAACTAGCAACTCCACTGGGAATTTGGTTTGGGACTCCTTCTCCTTACATCTAAAATTGCAAGATGTTGAAAAGCTGAGCAAGCTACCAAAGGAAAAGTAGAGGTGACCCTTTTCTCTTGAAGGAGAAGGCAGTAGAAAAAGAAAGCTTACAGAGGGAAAGTGTAAATTTACTCTAAAATGTCTCTAGTAGACTGGCTTTGAAAGGTATCAATTACAACTAAAAAGTGGAGAGGCTTTTTATTGCTGTTTTGGAAGAATATCAGCTTTGAAGAAATGGATGTGCATGAGGATATTGCCTTAATGCAGAAGGCAAGTATAAATGACTATTCCAAAAATTATTGCGTGGAAGTCTACCAGACTATTAAATCATCTATCATTTTATATCATTTAGACATATATTTATTAGAAGACAAGACTAGACAAAGTAGACACCAAATTACTTTTAAAAGAGAAAACCCCAAGGAAAATATCATGTTCTAGAAGTTGGAGATAGAATGAATTGCATTTTAGATTCCTACTGATATTGTTTCCGTGCTTTGACCCACTGAAATCAGAGGCTCTTGGGATTAGACACTGAACAATACCTCTGAGAAACCTTTAATTAAATGCAGAACACCAAAGGGATTTGCCCAAAAGGCAGTGGCAAAACCAGGTGTAGAGGCCAGACCATGCTTCAGTTCTCTCTGCTTTGCAACCAGCCATGCTGTCAATATCAGTAGTAACTGGCTCTTTAGGAAGAATCAGATTTCATACCAGGGAGAAAGCATTGAGAAGGGCTTTTCTTGAGAAAGGTGGGGAAAAGAATCCAGTCTGCCAACAAGGCAGCAAGGAGACACATTATTTTAGCAAGGAGACACATTACCCTGTTGTGAATAGGAGGTTAATGTACAAATGACAGGACACCTACAAACGACAGCTCCTCTTTCCAAGAAACAAAAAACGTGGCTTAATTTCCTCTCTCATAATGAGCATTAAAAACCTTAAGCTTGCACTTGTACCTTAAGCAGAGTTGCACTTTTAATTTTAGCAAATCCAAATGTTCCTTCTCATTGATATCCCTGATGCCATAAGAGTATGAATTATTGATATTGCTTGACTTTAATATTTTATGCTGCTGTGGAAATGGATAGCAGAGCCAAATAACAGCCTACAACTAAATTATGAAGGTCATCTAAAAGAATGCCAAGCAACCAAACTCTGCTTCCCCAGATCAAAAGAACGTCTGCAAATTTTCTGTTGAGTTATTCTTTCCTCTATTATTTATTAGTCACATACAGCTGAGCAAGGTTTGAAATAAAATACTGGAATCTGAAATGCATTCCAGGAAAAAGGCTTGCTGTCATCAGCACATGCTATTGGCTACAGCATTTTGTAATGAACTGTAATTTTTAGTGACAAGCATTTACTTATGTCACAGGTTTCAAACCAGCTTCTTGCAAAATAGACCAAAGCAACCTCCAAACAGCACAGCTAATTTCAAGTTTACTAGACAAAAACCACAAAACATAGCTGAAGGTAATGACCAAATGGCCATTTAGTACTGAAATGACTGATTTCTCAGAGATCCTTACAATTAAGGATCATATTCAATAGCTTACAACACCATTTATGATATCTGAGAAAAAATAGCATCTGTAGCACAGCTGGAGCAGCTGTGTTGGAAAATCAATCATTGCCTGGCAACTGATTTTCCATCAATCAGTACACGAGGCATTCTGTTAGGTTTATAAAACACATAAATTTGTTGCAGTATCTGCAAATGCAATAAGTGGGTTAGAAATGTAAGATCAACAGATAAAAGACAGGTTTAAAATGGCTATATGAAATGGCTATCAGGCTTAATATGAAAAGAGCTGTGTTTATGCATGCTGCAAATACAATATTATGGTATTAAACAGATGAACTGCTCAGTGTGATTAGCTTTGACAATAGCTAGAACCAAGAATAATCCAGAAAGTAGGACACTTTCTTATGTGGAAAACATTTTTTGCTACATAACTCTAATTTTTCTTTTTTGATAAAGCGGCCATTCACGGAAACAATTACTCTCAATTGTGCCAAGAACTCATAAATCCCTGCAAATTCCTGTAGCTTAGGCTTTTTTTCTAGAATTTTATTGGCTTAGTTGAGCCCATCAGTAATACTGCAAATCTTATCATTCTGTTGAGATTATCCCACTTCTATAATAATGTCTCCAAGCTCATTTTTAAGAGACAATAAAGATTGTAACCATTCTTCTAACTCTAACATAAAAGAAGCAGCGAGGGTGGGGGAGTTATACCAGAAATTGTACAAGTTAGTACTAAAGCTATGACATTTTAATACCCATTAAACGTAAGCCTACTGCCTGATGTCAAGCCTCAGCAAGGGACAGAGATGCATTTGTGTGTAAAGTGATAGCTGCAGCTCATCACGTTACTCAACAGACCTGCAACACTCAACAGCCCAGGCTGGCAACCCTTGAGAAGCTGATATCCTGCCCCTTTGGACACTGCTGCCTCCATTTAGACATGGCCATCTGGAAGGCAAAAGTCTCTTCATACAGCATTCCTATAGTGTGTTGGAAACCCTCTTTCTCCCCACTCTGTTTTATCTCTTATGACCCCAGTACTCCCAGCCTCTGCGCCCATCAAACATCCCCCAACAGCACTGAGCTGGCCCAGAACTGTGCAATATAGCATGTACACATGGTACTAACAGGAAGATCCACCCCATACACATGAAGATTTGTGTATTTCCTTAGGCAGGCTTGATCAAAGAAAAATTGCAATGGTTTTAGATCACTGTAGGGAGGACAACCAATGCTTGGCCTCTGCAAAGAACAAGGTACTTGGTTATCCATGCAGTCAGGCAATTGCAGCCTGAATGACAAGGCAGGTGTGAGAAATACATCACAAAGTTACCACATGCCAAGCTACAGCAAATCATTATTATTAGCTTAGTTCTTAATCAGTTTAATTGATAAAGCCCTTCCCAAAGCAATTTTCTTCCATGCCTGGGAGACACACAAAAAAGAGCACAGAGGTGGCTTCCTGTATAAGTAAGTGATTTAGGAATTTTGATTTAGATCCTGGTAGATCCACTGGTCACCATATTCTATAGTGGGTACTAAAATATTGCAGAGTCAAGAGACTACAATGACATACAGGGGGAAAAAAAAAGGGGCGGGGGGGAAAGAGGGGAAAAAAAAAAAAAAGTAAGTCTGGTAAAATGCAGCTTATTCTTTATATGATCCCCAGCTGTGAAATCCAACCCCATGGTGCCACCATATACAATCCTGTAAAAACACAAAGACTGAAAGTTTCTGATTTAGCCATACTGATCCAGGTAGCATGTCAGCAGTAAAGAGAAGTGTCTCTCTTGCTTTTTTTTTTTTCACATTCACAGGTGCTGTCTTCTAAAACTTCTGAAAGTATATTTTAAAAAGACTGCAGAACTGAATGGTCCTTTGTGAAACAGTACCAAGAAAAATCTGACACTTGAAATAAAAACAATTTAATTGACAACTAAGAATTAAAAAACAATTTCATAGTACTTTAGCCCTCATGAGCACCTTCTCCCCATGCCCCTAATATTTTCAGGAATGTTAACAGTCTTTTTTTTTCCCTTTTTTCTCTAAATTTGTTCTGCTTCTAGTAGCTGTTTTTCTACATATTTGGCTTTGCCCATCGTCTATTACTTTGAAAAATGTGCAAACAGGACTCAGGATCTTTGAAGCTGAGAGTAAATTTTTGTAGTAAAAAAGAAATGTTAGGCTTAGAATGCCAAACAGGATTCATACTTTCCACTAACTAAAGACTTCCAGTTAGCACCAAGTTTTCAGCCCAAAAGATAAAATTAAGTTGCAATATATTTGTGAATACTTGTAAACTCTAGAAATCTTTGATATTAGTTCCTACAGTAACAGACAAGAAAATGCAGAGGCACATTTTAATTACCTGTCAGGAACTAAATAAAAGATTTGTTTTATTGAATACTCCCTGTGTGTAATATAACTATGGAAACAAGTCTGAAATCCAATTGACTTTCTATTTACAGGCTCCTAAAGAGCTATTAAAACATAAAAGTGAACTACTTAAAACCTGTTTGAAGTTTTATTCTTCTTTAATGTATTTTTCACCTGTTTGATGATTGTTTATACTTTGTAGCATGATGAACTGTGACATTTTTTGCCATTTCATCATGTTGAAGATCTTTACTATATTTAAGTCAAAACATAGCAATGTTTGCCACAAAAATAAACTATTGTAAGAAATCTGACCATGGCAAAAATGTGTTCTAAGCCAACAATGGGGAAGCTCTTCACATTCATTTCCAGCTCTCAGTTTGGTTTCATTGCAGATGCAGAAAACAGGGCATTTGCTGTGCTGAAGAGGTGTTCATCTAAACAAAGTGGTCAGATCTAAAAAGTAGTAAGAAAGGCACTGCTCTTACTACTGGCGCAGATATGGCAAATGGAAGCCTGGAAAGATGTATGACTTGCATGAGAGATCTTCAGGAAGCATAAGGTAAAGGCAGGAATGGAACTGTCAACTGACACACTGGTAAATAAATAATCAGCCAAAATTTTTGTTTCTGTTAGTGATGTGCACAGCCTGATAATCTAAAAGCAATAATCTGAATAAAGATTGTGGAATCCCATGTTATGATATCCAAAAATTTGAATTGCATTCTTACAGATTAAATGTAAAATGTAAATGTAAAAAGTGAGATATGCTGTCCTCATAGAGAAGGTATCTCAGGCCTCAGCTTAGCACATTTTTAAATTTAACTCCAGCACAGTTCTGGTCAACTGAAATAGATGGATGTCCTGGCTCCCTAGAGGAACAGAATAAAATTTTTTAATGGTAAATTGCCTTATTTATTCATTTTTGACCAATTTTTCCTGTTCAAAATCAGCTGAACTGACAACACAAACTTACAAGACAGCAAGCTACTATGCCTTGGTTATTATTCAAGCACTATTACCATTCATTGCTGTCAGCAATCCCAATACCTGGGTTAAGCTCATCGGTGAATATCTGCTCACAGGTATTCACCCACGGGGGACAGAGGAAGCCAGTTTAAAGTATTTGATATTAGCCAGTCCCATGTCTTAAAAATACTCTGGTATTTCACATACTAGCAAAATGTAACAAGAAAGAAGTAGTGCTTCTATGATTACCCTGTTAGTTTATCCTAGCAGGTGATAAATGCCATTGCACTACACCATCCTTCTCTCAAGTATGGACTAGATACCTACACAGGGAGCACTCAGATAGCTGGAATCTCCAGCTGATGCCCTGAAATACATGGTCCTGAACAGATCACTTCTCTGAGCAAAGAGACCTCACTAGGCATTCTCCAGGGATGCCTTTCATCCTCATTGATGCTGTGGTGACACCTCCTCACAAAGATGAGTGTCCTGGGGTGACTTGATGCTGCTTGTATCCCCAATTGTCTTTGGAATACCCATTTTGGAGTTACCATAGGCATGTCAGCCCTGTCCCAGCTCCCTGCCCTGGCCTTCCACAGAACTTGAATTGTGTTCGGGATTTCCCGTTCATCTCTTCAAAGGGGCTTCCTAAAATCCCTAGGTGTGTGTCCTTTCTCTCATACAATGGAGGTGTCTATAAAGCAGAATTTGCCTCCTCAGGAGACAGAAGTCTTCTTAGTGATGGGTTGAGGCAATGGAATGAACTTCCATGGGAAAGATAAACCTGTTTCCTGAGATTTAGTTCTACCATCTTCTGGCTCCAAGTGCAAGGCATTTCTTCTGCCTTATGTTTTCCAACAGAAATAAAAAGCAACATGTACATGTGCAAAAGCAAATCAAATCTGACAAATAAATGTGTCAAAACATAATATCCTATCTACTCTTCATTCCTTCTAATGGAGGATGAGTACAGACGCCTGGTGGATTCCAATCATCAGACTGAACTATTGGTAAACACCCAAACTGAAACAACTGGAGTGCACCCTCCAGTGCATCAGGGGGTGCACTCTAAGGAATTTTGTACACTAGAACTTGCAGCCTGCCTGGCACTTATGGAAAACCACCAATAAATAACAACAAGGATTGTTTGATTATGGTACTACTTCTCTCTCCTAGCCCGAGGAGCTGGGAACAATAAAGTCGATTGTACACCAGGTGGTCCTGAAGTTTCCTCTAATTATAGTAATGTGTATACAAAATAGCACAACATAAAACGGGCTTGGAAGAAATTGTTTTATACACACTTACCTACTTGTGTGGTTTGACTTCACTTCCAATTCTTCAATTTATTGCACAGAGACAAGGAGGTGGGTCAAAGACATGTTTCTGAGTGTGTAACCTCAGCTTTAACACTACTAGCCCCAGGTCTTACAGTCTGGAGTGAGATATGCAGGGTCATTTCCATTAATTCTTCCTGTTCCAGGGGACCTTACTCAGTATGTCCCAAAAACCCTGATAGCCACAACTGTTTGGAATAGCCTTTCTTATTACTGAAAACTACACATTGTAATACCAAAGTTCTAAAAGACTTTTGCCATTCATGTTCTGTACTCGATTTGCCTTCTGAGCTTTGCCTTGGGTGCTGAGAAAAATGGAGGCATTGGCAGTGGTAGTCACAAGACATTGACAGTGGCATGTGAGGCCTGACAGGGGCTCTTGATGCCTCAACTTGTTCGCCCTCCTATGTGCCTAAATACAACATTACTCTGACATATCTTGCCCATTTGTATCTACACCTGAAGGCCTGGATTGAACACAGACAGTCTTTTCCAGTAAGTAGAGGGAATTCCAATATTTTCTAGGATGCTAACTCAATTTTAACTGTGTTCTAAAGAGTGTTATGTGTGTGCAGACTGAGAGGGGTGGTTGGTCGGAAAACATCCACTGCAGTTTTGGGAGCTCTGCATCAGTTTTCTGGAACAATTCAGGGTTGGGTATCATATTAATCCCAAGGAAATTACCTCAAGCAATTATCTAATTAGGCAGAGCTTTCTCTCTCCCTTTTCCCCCTTCTATCCTATCTCTACCACCATCCTAGCTGTCATCTCATTTGTAACCATCACCCAAGAGGTATATATAATGAGAAGGTCTCTGGCCAAGTTCCCCACTTGGTTATAGACAAATGACAGATTTGAAACACATTACAAAATTCCTTCATTCCTAAAACAGCCTAAAATACCCTATTACGTGAAACCTCCTTTCTGCTGTGAGGATGAAAAAGCCATTCAGATCTCAGAAACTGCTGAACGAATTGTTTGGAAATCTTACATGCATATGCTAATACACTTGCTCTGCTTAGGTGGAGGTGCTCCCTGTAGCACTGCTGATTATCGGATTATCTAGAAGACACTGCATTTTTAATTTAGCTCCATTTTTTATAAGCTGTGCTAATAAAATCTGCACCCTACGGGAACCCCCTGCTCATTAGCTATTACCCACCCTCAGGCAGCACAAGTCTGTTTACATTACAAATAAAAGATAAAATATGCTCATTGCCAGCTTCCCCCTTCCCGAGGGACACTTGTCATGAATCTATCCTGCAAAACTATCTCTTCACTACTCTCCCCTGACTTCCCCTTGCCCCAGGACACTGTGCCTTCATTTATCTCTTTCGGACTTAACAAACCACTACAACTACCTTAGATCAATTTCTCAAATCACAGTTTAATTATTTAGAAGGAAGTGAGCTTTTGCTCTCCATTAAAACAACAATCCCTACCCCCAAGGAACAACATTAAATCATTGTTTAATCCTTATTACTGCCTTAGGCCTCCCTTGGTACTGCAGTGTTGTTGAAACTTCATTTCAATATTTACCACTTAGATCACTTAAGGGCTGTCAGCTTTAATAAAATTTTATCAATTGGATACTTATATTATTCAGAGTTTCATAAAAATAACAAGACCTGCCTTGGTATTTCACTCATATATGGGCTAATTCCTTTGACTGCTAAGGGATTTCATTTTATTAGCATTTAAACATAATAGGAGTGATTTTTAAAACCGATATATATTTCATGAAGTTAGTAAACAACACCATACTAAGTTACATGAATTTTAATATATGTACCACTAAGTTTACAACTGCAATACACACAAATAAACCAACAAGGCAGATATTACTGTGCAGCCTCCAAAAAGCCTGATTTTTAAAGGGATTTATCTATTTCAAATCTTCTCTGCAGTGTATAGACAAGTAACAACTCTCTCCCACATTCTTGGTTTCCAGAGACTCTTGCTGTCAAAGAACACATTGAGGCTTCCCATACTCAATAAAACAAAGCAAAATTTGACAAGAAATACACCAGCTCAACCAGTAGGCTGGTATTAATACCATATTACTTCATATTCCTTCTCAAACCAGAGGAGTGAACAACACCATGTCTGAAAAAGGCATCTCCAGAGAGTTTTGCTATTTAGCTGTACTAATTCAACTTGGAACAGACAGTTTCTGTGTACTCCTCCAACTCCTTGGTCAAGAGAGATTTCTGGAATGATTCAACTGCAACTACCAAGCCCAAGCACTTCCAAAGTTTCCCAGATAACTGCAGTTTGTCACTGCATGGCTAAAAATACCGTGACCTGTTTAAGCCTAGAAGCTACAGTTACTGTGGTCTCAGGTCTGCAGTAGATTCCTCTGATACCAAAATCTGTAAGACAGATCCTGCTTTGGACAGGTACAACTGGCAGATTAAGTGCTATGTTTTTCAGAGGATTGACTTTGCAAACACCTCTCAGACACAACTTCTTTATTATATGGTAGAACTGTATTCCTTCTGTTAGAAGAAGGGACAAGGTTTTCCCCAAGTGGATGTGAATTTATACTTTAGAGGCAAGGATACTGCACTTTACATTAAGAATGATTAATGCATTGCAAGCCTGATAAATTTGCACAAAAGGGATAACAAATATGTCAAACACGTCAGTAGAAAGGGCAAAAATTCCACATGCTTTAAAAAATACTGCTTTTTTTTCAAGGTAAGGATTATAGACCAACTAACATTCATAGGACTATCCATGTCTATCCATTCTGCCTTTGCCTGAAAACAAGCCCCATTCCACACTCCATATTTCCTTTTAGACTCACATCACCTTACCATTGCGACAATCACCTTCTTAGTCCTATTTTTAATAGGGTCTCTTCTAGCAGCAGACTTTTGTTTCCTCTTTGGTTTTCAATGTTTGACCTTCATCAAATCTCTATCAAAAGACTTGTTTTTTGCAGATAATTCTTGGTTCTTCCATCAGATTTAAACCTCTCTGACGACAGAGCTTAGGTACTTATAGAACAGGTAAAACCCTGAAAACAAAAAGAAAAGGTAGAGAACTTAGAAGATCCTGATTGAACTTAAATAATTAATCATCCACTGAGGGTGCTGAGTGTGAACGTGCCACTTATTTAGAGGTCTGGACGGTGCTAAGTCACTTTTGGATATAGGATTCTCAACATGCTTTCCTATATGTAATCAGAAATAATTACTCAGAAATTGCATTAAACTGGACCAGACTGAATAGGAGAAATTTCTTCCTCTGGAATAACAACAGGTATTGCATTTTAAATTGAGACTTGGTCGCCCTGCTTTAACCTGTATCCACTTTGGAACACACGCTAAGGTGCCAAAGTCAACCGACTGCTTGCAAATCCTCTAACACTGCTTATCTCCTGTGAGCAAGGCTGGATTTTCATATTAAAAGTGATGAGAAAAGTACAGTAAAACAGAAAACAATGAACTACTTGATTTACACTTCTTCAAATTCAGTAGTGTTTCGAAAAAAATCTTTGTCAATTATGAGTGATCAATGCCGACACACACGTATTCCCTACACTCAAGTGTGCAGACTTTCAGTATCTTGCCAAAAATGGTGTTTGCAATTTTTAAAATGATAAGCAAATGGTACTTGGAAAACTTCACTAGTTTAGCTTAGATAGTAGGGTGAGTTAGCACCCACGATCATTTACAAAAGGAGAGTCACAGCTGCACCATTCCTGCTGATGTTGGTGGAAATTCTGCCATCAGTTTCAGCTGGAGTCAGGTTGCATCTATAAATTGTTTGGATGTTTATTACCATTTATTTTAATGGCAGTAGTAGGAAAAGGCTTGAGTTGTAGATCAGGACCCTCAACATTCTCAAACAGATTCAAGAAAAAGTCAAAGAGTTTCCAGTCTACAAATAAGCCATAACGAGGCAACTGAGGGCCACAACCGAGAACGGTGTTATACGCAGTGGTCGTAGTAACCCAACTGCCTAGGGCTTGGTTATAATTAAAAGACACCAAGAAAGGCTTAATTTTAAGTGGGGCCCAATAATTAACATTGAAGTTGAAAGAGTGGTAAAGCAGGGAGCATGACAATTAAACATGCCTGAGAATGTAAATATATGGATACGAAGTGCGGAGTGAATGTTGCCAATTTTCAAGTCAATTTTCCTAGTGAAAGCTCTAGTGGGGCAGACAAAAAACAGAGCTTATAAAAGAACCTGGTTGCAACCTTAGCCACAGAGTCTTGACCACAGCTCCATAATAAAATTACTAGTATATTAAGCATGTGAATGTGGGGTGATACAGAAAAGAAGATGGGGCCCCCATAGCTGGCTGGCAAGCCAACTGTGATTTTAACTAAAAGCAGATGGTTTTCAAGAATGAATAGGTGCAACTTGCTCTTTTATGCAAGTCACGCTCAATTCACAACCATTTTCTTAGATGTACACCTTCAGCACAGGAGTTCATGTGGCCTAAATTGAATGTAATAATCCAGATGGGAGTATAGCAATTCTGCATCCTTTCAACTGGAGGGTCATGTTACGCAGCCCTCCCGTTTAAAAGCATATAAAAACCCAAGCTATTCAGCGTGCAGCTGAGAGTGCAAGGGCTTTAATCTTTACATTATCCATATGAACGCACTTTCTATTTTTGTTTACTGTGCCACACAAACCTAATTGCTGTTGCTTTAGAACCAGCAGTCCCTAAAGGGCAACAAATAACCTCAGGCTTCGGTAACGCCAAGTTTCACTTTTTGGTCATCAGTCCTAACTCAACCCAGGTCAACCATAACCAAAAGCTGTCACCAGCTGGCGGTGTATGCAAAGCCCATGGTCTGAATCCACCTGCACGTATAAAATGAAGACAAAGGAATGTCCACAAAGGGGAGCATGATCATTTGGCTGAACTGCAGCATAAGCAGGGAAATTGAACTGCACTCATGTCTAAAGAGGATCCCTCTAGGCAGATGTGGATTGAAGAGCTGCCCTCATTCATTAAAATATTATTTAGTTGGTGAAGCATTTCAGAAACTTCCAAACTCAGCCCCTTATTAAAGGGCAAAGCTCCACCAATATCAGTAAGTAGTGACCTTAACTCATCAAGTACTACTTTCTTAAGAGAATGTGTGAATTTTAAAGCACTTTTTAACCATTTATGTGAAATATACTTGATGGATTGATAGGTTTTAAGAGATGTCTTCAGAAGGATGGGTGCAAACCTGGATAATCTTTTCAGTTTGCTATCCTCCCACTTTTCATTTTGTCCTCTTGAACTAGATTGCAATATGCCAAATTGCACGAGTTGTTACCTTATGGAGCTTCTTACTCACAGAATGCATCTTTTGTTACATATGGAGGTGTTAATCCCCAGGTAATCAAAAGCTGAATTAGTTCATAATGAAGGTGAAAAACTCCATGGTTTATGTTGCTGTTGAGCCTTATAGGTTTTCTTGGTTTATTTTATTCGAAGAACTATGGGGTGTTAACAACTTCTGCAATAAATCAAATAAAAGTAGTATAAAACAAGGCCTACCAGTAGCTCCATCCTGGGTTTTGCTTGCACAAGGAAATGCAGCTTGGCATCATCACAGGCACATTGCTAAACACTGAAGTATTAAAGAAGCACAGGAACTTTTGCCCTTGTGCCTCCTGAGCCTTGCCTTCTTGTCTAAATATATCCAACCAAACAAGTGTGTTAGGTCAGCCATTTTCCATGACAAAAAGCTGCACAGTTCTGGAGAGATGGGTCAACAAATCACTCAGGTAATCCAAAAATAGTCTACCTGTGGTATGACTCTGGTCTCACATGTCCTCCATGTCTGTGAATCAATTCAAACTTGTGACTGATTACAACAGGCCAAAATGGATATTGTTCATTCAAATTTCTGTTCAAAGTAGATGATGATCTTATATGTTCATAACTTTTTTCCCATCAGCTCCACATACAATTACTAAAGGATCAAAGTTAACCAGTGCTGCTGTCCCTTACAGATTTATCATCTTTACTTGAAAATTATACCAATTATATGATTTTATAGAATTGCACATAACTTGTTTTTTTCCCCAGCACTCATTCAAGGATGGAAATCTTGAAGCCGTACAGATCGAAATTTGAGATACCCAGAAAGTGGCTGAACCCACCAAAGTTACCCAGGAAGGAGTTTGAGCCTCTTCAGTAGAATCTCTGCCCCATCACTTCCTCAACAAGGAAATAGTTTCTCCTCTTTTTACAGTTAGCATTTCACCATCGACTCTCCAACCCACGTGTTCACTGAGCTCACTCATTGACTTCCAATGGATTAGTTCCGTTTCTTTTTCATTCCTCTGTACTTGAAAGCAAACTGATTATGAATAAACAAAATAATATTGTACAATTTCTGCTGCATGTGGGAAACAGCAGAAATGCACAGAATGCTTTTACTGTTCAATCCAATAGTAGTCAGCAAAGCGAAGATGCAAAATAATGCCTTTAAAATGATGTCTCTCTTTGGTAGCCCATTTTCAACAATAAAAATAGGAAATTCTACGTTCAGGTTCAGATCTGCAGAACAAATCCTTCAATCATTGCAGGCATCAGATTTCCAATTTTTTAAAGTATGAGATGCACAGTACACAACTAAGGACTTTAGGCAGTGACTCACATGTGAACAGTTACACCATGAAGATGGTTTTGTAATTCCCCAAGGAAGAAATGTTCTGTTTGGATCAGTCTTCATTTAAAAGGCAGGTGACAATCAAATACAATGCAATTTTGTATTATAAAGTGATCAGAATAAAACAAGGGAAAGATAAACCAAAATGCACAACCCAAAATCTGTTTATGTTATTTGGAGGCACTGTGGATTTGTCATTTACTGTAGAAGAATTTTATGAAGATATAATTAAACTCCAAAATCAAATCACTTTCCCCCCCTCTCATTACATACAAGCTGCTTTATAACAAGGCATATTAAGAATACTTGCCTTACTTGTGTTAGGAAAAAAAAATCCTGTTTATTATCATCATATTAAGAACCCCAACCTGTAAGTGCCACACCACTTTTTAAAAAAACTAATTGCAAGCCACTTTCAATATTTCTCTCTTTTTTAATTTAATACCCTCAGAGATACATAATTGGGCTGGAAGGGAGAGTATTCACTGAAGTCATGAATTTGCTGTATAAATACAAACAAGAAGGAAAGCTAATACAGTAAGGGACTGTGGGATTAATTTTGAAATTGTCTGATTAGTGGATTGCTGCCCATCAATAATTGCCTTAGATGTTCCCAAGGCCCCATCTTTATTGGAGTCTGGCAAGTGCATCTGCCCACAGATTCCGTCAATCAGGCCTTGCAGCTGGGAGGGTCTTCGGAGAGAACACAATTGTCAGTCTGCTGGGGCGAGTTGTTAGACAAAGCAATATATACCAGGCATGATGAACAGTCAATCTCTGTTCCATTGATAACATTCTACTCGTTCATTGCTATAAGCTCCTTCAAGAATTATTTTCACAAAGTACTGTTTGAATTAGCTTGAATGAAATAATAACAAAGATGCTTCTGCAGGATACAGCAAGAACATTGCACACTCCTAAATTACACAGTAAACTTGGGCCTCTTGCCTCCCCCCTCTCCCTTTTTAAATTTTTTTGCTGCTGAGACGATCTTTGCTCCCTTAGGATGCTGTTAAGAGAAGTATGGAAGTACGCAACACTGGCATTTTGCAAGCACTAAAGCCACTGGATGGATAAAAGAAGAATTTAGAAAATCATCCAGAGAATCTAAAGGACATGTTGCTAAGGTGCACCTCCATTTAAATAATTCTTTAAATAAGTCATTTACATAAATATTTCTAAGTAAAAAAACCTAAAAATTTGTCTCTGTTTCCTGCACCAGTAGAAAACTATGAACTTGTTAGCCTCAACCAAATAAAACATGAAAAAATATTATTTGGCCTGTTGGTCTGCAGAGAGAAGTTCTTCTCACCAAAATCATCATATTTCTAAGATCACAAAAATAGGTATTTTTAAAACTCTATATAGCTTGTTTATTGCATGCCAGTTCCTAGACATATCTATGTCTGTCCTGCCAGCATTTAGCCAGAAATATACAAAATAAGTTCATCCATGAACATAGTTTACAAACAGAAATCAAATAATGGAACAAAGATGTCACACATATTTATATTTTTGCTCTGCAATGAATATATTAGACATTCATTTTCAGCTACACTTGTGTGTTTTTGTAGTCATAAAAATACAAAGAAGCTCCTGGAATGCTGTAATTGCTTACATGTAGAAAAAGTTAACAAACTCTGCCTCCATTTTATTATGGCCAGCAAAGCTTCAGCTTGAAATGCAGACCAACAACACTAATGTTGTAATCAACACTAATTTTACAGCCCCCATCATCAGCTTCTGTGGATTTGACAAGGGAGCTGATGTTCCCAAAACACAGCATCACCTGTACAGAGCCTCACCACCTTTGTGTAAATTCCATTTGAACAGTCACAGTCCTGTTTGGGTCCAACTGAAATCCCTGCTCACTGACAGTGGGCCTATGTTTGGTTGGGGATTTCCCCCATTTCTTTCTTTTTTGTACACAGGATACATTCATTAGCTTCTGTTGGGTAACACTGCCAAATGGGTTTTAAAAAGGGACTCAATAATCTTACAAAAGGGGTCCTGCACTGAGATGCCTGTGATGGAATCAGATTGAGCCCACGGGAACAGGACTCAGGACTGCTGTCCCACCCTCTGCTCTTACACACTCTAGTCTCTTCTTTAAAGAACAATCCAGGAAAGGACAGACATTAGAAATCTCTGGAAAAATACTTTTCTTCATGCTGCAATGGAGCTAGAGAAAATATAATTTATCCTTATCCTTCTAGTTATGCTATGGATAGGCACTAAGCCATTGTCTTCCCTCAGGTGAGGTTGTCATGTAACACTTCTGTGGAATCCGTGCCTTGTTTCATGCAGAGGATGGGCACTTCTCTAATCCTTTATTAACCTTTTCCACTGTCAGATCATTAACTTATGATTTGAAAATCATAAAATATCACAAAGTTGTCCTTGGATAGACAGTCTGTGGAGCACTATGCCTTACCACACGGCTGTGATACAATAGCCACTACATCACTAAATACCATAACTCCCACCCTGATTATATGGAAAGTATTCTAGCATTTCTCACAACAAACCCAGATACAAGCTACACTTAAAGGACAGAGAACATATGCTGAAATAATGAAATTGTACTTATATTTGAAAACAAAGCACTGCAGCACTCTGGTTTCCCTGCATATGAATAATTCACTGCAGATCAGCATCAGAAAAAAAATCTCAAGAAAAAAAAGACTGGCAAAAAGAAATTTTGATAAACTAGTGATATTCTGGTTCAACAAAGACAAGAGGGAAGACTTGAGGAAGCCACTCCTCTCTCAACTGGAAAACTGTTTCAGAAGGTTTTAACTATGGGCAACCTTTGTTTTAGAGATGAGCTGAATCTCCACTCCCAAAAGTGGGAATTTTTTTACTGTCATTTTGCTGGTCTCTAAAAAGGGCCAGATTGTCACACAAATGATACTGGTTCCCAAAAAACCACATTACTGCAACTTGATCCAAGTGAGAATCTCAGTATTCGGAAATATGGGAAACAACTGTGCCAAAGACTGTCAAGGACTTCCTACTGCCAAGGCAGACCTTTTCCTGTCATTTTGAATGACACAAAAATATTTTTATAAGCTTAATGAATGACACAAAATTTGAAATTTGCTTTATAAGCTTTGCCAGCCCTCCTTCTTTTCCATGAACAGTGACCGTGTACCATCAGATACAAAAAACTAAGACTCCATCAACAGCAAACATTGGACAATGTTTCTTTCAGCTCTTACATTGTGATTAATTTTGTGTCCCAGAAAACATAGGCCTCATAAAAACACACTGAAGATTAATATGTCTGGGCTACCTTGGACCAATTTTAAACTGGACAGTCCATAAGAGACAACACCTGAGAACAGGCTCAAATCTAAAACTGAATAACTATCTCAAACATAAGAGCACACCAGGAAGGATTGTATTTCAGGTAAGCAAAGAGGCTAACATGTGCTTACATAAAAAATAAATCATCACTACAGATCTTAAATCACTGAGGCTGTGTGTTCTTGGGAAAAAATTCTACCCAGTATACAAATAGCTGGATTTTCTGCTATTTTCAGCTTTTGACTGGCTCTGCATCTACCCCCATGCACTAAATATAGCCACACAGTAATTTCAAGGGATGGAGAAAGCTATGACAAAACAGTCTTTCAAGGACTCTTCCTGCTGGGTATAAATGATAAAAATTCTGCTGGTTCCCCCTGCCATATGTCGACGGACAACACATATGTCACACATGACAGCTGCACTCTCTCAGCCAGAAGTGCTGATGAGCAAGGACTGATCCACTCCTAATAAACTAGCTAGAAACAGCAACACCGGCAGATGAGAAGCAAATGCATTAAGAGCACATACTTTGTGTTTCTCCCTTTTGAAGCCAATTAGTTCCATACTACTCTTTAGCTACAGTATGCACTGATGTGAGAAATGCAATTTCCATTAGCTATAACAAATAGTTATGCTTATTTTTTACCTTCATGGGAGGTACAGGAAGCAAGAGACAACCAGGCTCAGATTCCACTAGTACTACATTACCATTACATTACTGCCATTTGCATTTCATCATCCTAACTTCATTCCCATAAGACCATTTACATCTTGCAGGATGTTCTTCCCCAAATCCCTCCATTTCCTGCCCCTCCCTCTCCTCAGCACACAAAAAAGCAGTCACAGTGCCAATATACAGCCTCTGGTATGTGGCAGTTTCCACTCTCTGCCAAGATATTCCACACATTTAATTCTGAGGTGAAAGTACTTTCCTAAGATTTCACTTCTCTTCAGTTTCTGCAAATGACTGTCAAGCGTAACAGTTCCTCTCATGACATTATTTCCACATACTTCATTGTGAGTCACATGCAAAAAACCCCTCTGCTTCACCATAAATAAAGGCAGTCTTTCCTAGGAATATGACTGTCATTGAGATATGAGGATGCAAAACTCCAGCTAAGCTGATTGCATACTGGAAACACTTTTCATTTAGTAACATACAAGTGTAGTAGGTTAAATGGATCTGTAAGATAAGGAGAAAATAACACTGATTAACTTTTCTGAGGTGCTGGTCTCCTGACTGCTGCTTAAAGACAGTCTCAACAGTTAAAAGCCTGAACTCAACCAGATTTAATAAAGCTAAAGAAATCATGGGAATCCTCAGTTTACTCCTTTCTCCTTTACTCAGTTTGCTCCTTTCTTTGTTGTTTCCTCTGGAGAACAAGAGAGGGAGACAAAACAAAAATTTCTAATAATATCAATTGGACTGCTGTGTTGAACATGGCTTAACGTTTTTCAGTTCTAGAAGTTGAATAAGGAATAAGGTAAAAGCTCTAACTAGTGAAACAAGGGGCAAGGTGACCAATTTCAAACAAGTGTCAGCTCCTAGTCAGAGAGTGTGTGAGATGAGATTTGAGTGCTTTACCCTGAACTTCTGGTTAGATTTAAAATTCTCAGTGGGATGACTCATCCTGATCTGGACATGGCCACCAGTCCTGTCTCACTTTCAAAGCATGGAGAATCTCCTAGGATTCTTAACGCAGCTAGAACATACGCGCAGGAGACCTAACAGTTATACAAACAGCATGAAACCCAACAGGCTTGATTAAAAGCAGCAATTCCCATTGTGGAAACTCACACAGAAGCAATACTCTTGCACTGGTCCCTCCCAGATTGAAGAATTTTGTTATTTCCAAGTTGCAGAATGTTGCTGTTTCCAGCTTACAGAAGTTGTAGTAAAGCCTGTGGTGCAATACATTCACTTCTTATGATTTGCTGTTCAAGTGTCTATAAATGGTCATCAGTTACTGTTATGAGTGACTTCATATCCATCTGAAAAAATACACAACCAAAATTCTAATGTGGATTAGAGGGTCAGCTCCTAGAAATACCTGTCAATAAGCAGAGATCTCCATCAGCCTCCTGGCAGGAGGTACCTGTAGCCAGCACAGAGTTACAACATCCACCAGAGGGACCATATAGAGGCTCAAATGGAAACAGGCAATTGAAGTTCTCCATAAACTAGTCACTGAGGTTGCTGTGAGAAACACAGACACATCATTTGCTTGTGAAGCTTTATAGAGTATGGATTCACTAGGATTTCTCAAAATGAAACACTTCTAAACAGTTACAGTTTCTACATGCCCATGAGGCGGGTGAGGAAATGTTGGGAGCAGTAAAGAGAGGTGCTCTCAAACCTTTAGGTGGTCTCTAACGAGAAGGAATGGAAATGCTGACTTGCCCAACCTTTACATAGCCCTGGAGACACACAAACTCCCTCACAGCTCTTTCTGAAACCTTGAACAAAAGGGAGGTAGAGTAACATGGAGTGGCATTACCAACTTGTTCCTTCCACTGTCTTACAGGATTGATAGTCTTGGAGCTGGATGTGCTTAAGCAGAGCTAAGTAGGTACATAAATTACCCTCAGGAAGCCTAGAAAAGCAAGGTGCTATTCAGGCTGAACCAAGAACTCACTCAGCACTCACTTCACAGTGGGTAAGGCTCCTTATAGAAAGCTCTGAAATTAGGCAAATATGATTCATGTTTGGTTTCTAGCTTCCAGGCATAGAGTTTCTAAGTGTATTTGTTGTTAAATAAATACAGACACCAAGTTCAAGACACACTACCACAAAGCTGTTAGATTATTTGTTCTCCTGAATTATGCATTACTTTCCCATGGTATGCAGTTTTTCTGACACTAGTACCCCACAAAGCCCAAATTCCAGCATGTCTATATGCCATATGGACCAGCTTCTCCCAACGTCTGCTCCTCATGGAAATTCTATTTGTTTTCCTATTGATTTTATTATGTTTAACAGCATACTAAATCATTCCTGAGGTTGACATGTTTCTGGAAAATTGATATATGCTGTCTAAAACTGCCTGAGGCAGGAATAAAACCAAAACAAATGGCTTCTTTTAAACTCTTGTTTTGCATTACTACAGCCAGGCATGCAAGTGCCATCTTGCTTAGTAGAAGAATTCTTTTCCTTTGTGTAATATCTGAAGCACAGGAAATCTTTAGAAGCTCTTCTTATGGGTCTGCATATCAGGGGAAGACGATTGCAAAACACCAGACTATTTGAGTGAGGATGGGACTAAAAAGGCAGATTGTCATCCAAGTTCAATGGCCTGAATTTTCTCTCTGGGGAGAAGTGGCACTATGCTACAAGGTGTGTAGATGCCTTGGAATCTACAGCTTAAGGCAAAAGTAGAATTTTTAGTGAGACCTAAAGACTTGTATTTATTTCTTCTGAGAAACTGTACTTTGAAGAAGTTAAAATCAGGAGGAAGCAGGGGTGTGTTTGTTCAAAATTTTGAAGACATAACCATTACGCAGCACTGAGTTTGTTTCAAAGATTGGACAGGATTTCAAATAGGAAAAAGCATCCATCCAGGAAAAAAATCATGTCTCGGTTCAGAAACTAAAGATGAATTACAGAAAACAGTTTTGATGGTTTGCTGTCAGAAATCTGAACACCACAAGAATTCAAGATGAAAACAGAGACTTAGATTAAGAAGAAATAAATTTTGAAACTCCAAAGATCTGACAAAACCTGAGAAGTTCATATGTACACATATTCATCCTCATTACACTCTCACTTGGCTGTTTTAACTGCTGGTTCAGGAAAAAAAAAAGAAATTGCAATGAAAAAATATTTTTGGGGAAGTAGTTAAGGCACTGCACTATACTAGCTGACAAATAATGGGATCACATTTGCAGAGCTACAGACATTTAAGACATATGACATGAAGTCATATACATCCCATTTTGGTGTGGTTAAAAGAACTTGAAGAGACAGACATGATTCGTCTCCTACAGTCCTTATGACGACACAGGAAAAGCTGCTAAGTTCCACTACAGAGAAAGCAAACTACTTATGAGTATGTACACTGAATTGTGGGTCAGTCCTCTGAGTACACAAAATGCCTCCTGTGAATTAACAGTATGAGGAATAGCCCCAAGATGCCTTGCATTTAGAGAATTTCATGATAATCCCAGAGACATACATAAAAATGCAAAAGATGCTACAGTCCTCATGATATTACAGATTAAAAAAATTAATTCCAGTAACAAACAAAATACCACAGAAAGAGAAAATACTCTTTATATTATTCACTAAATTGAGCTTCAAGAAATCAAGTTTTTTTCCTCCTTAGAGAAGGCCAAGAAATCCAGTTAATTTGCTACGTGCTTAGATACCGCAGAGATCATATATAAAGTTTAACATAAATCATTCTACTCATGGACATACTGCTGTAAGTGAATGTATCACCTGCAGGAAAATAATTTCAACTTCTTTGCTTTGCATCTGTTTTCCAAATATTAACATGGTATTACAGTTTCTAATTTCATAACAACAAAACCTACCTTGCATAAGTATTACAAAAAAAATTCAAAAGGCCTGGAAAACATGATTTCAAGCTGCACTGGCTTTAATGTAATAGAAAATATTTGTCTTTTCTTCAGTGGGCAAATGCAGCGAAGTTAGTAAGATCTGTCTTCCTTTTTTCCACATGCTAAATGATTCTTTAATCTCCAAAATACACTGTCTACAGCCGGCTCATCATTTTGAAAACTAAAGCACAGAGCTGGGAGATTAAACCATGCTAACCTTTTCCTAACTCATGCATAGACCCTGTGCCAGCAGCTACTTGGACATTTGTAGTTAGAAACCTTGTCACCAAAGATGTTTGACACTTGCTATAGTATATTTGGGCTCATCTGTTGCAGACCAGAGCTTCTGCCAACCTACAGGCAAGTTTGATGACTGCAAAGGAATAAATGCCCAGCATACCAAAAACTCTCTGGAAAGACTACACACATATCTGTATTTATCTATCTATATATATATATAAATATCTGCTGTTGTTGGAAACTAATCTTCCAGTATACTTGTCATTTGCAAACTTGGCTCAAGAGGTAAATCCTTTGAAACACTACCAAAAAACCACAAAACCAAGAAATCTCTAGTTAGAAGAAACAAACCTCCTGTGTGTTGGGGGTTAGATTTGTTTCTTTTTTATTTATAGATTTTTTTTTTCCCATAAGTTGCTAAGAAACTAACTACTGGACACTTATTTCAGCAGAACCAAGGGGCCAAAGGAGAGGAGCTGTAGCCTTGGCCTCACTTTTGGCTCTGGGAGTTTGTCTCAGAGGGGGAAGATTACCTGAGTTTTGGGGGGCAGAAAAAGGACAAGGCCGGGGGCAGCTTCTCACTCTTGCTCTGGGCTGCCTGCTGCAGGAGTTCACTGTCACCACCAAGTCTGGTCCTGGGAAATCTACCATCATCTGCTTGTGTGCCCTGGAATTCTGAGCTGCCTCCTCCTGCCCTGGTGGAGCTCGGCTGGCCCTGTCCCACCTCTGCCCTTTCTTTGGCACTGCTTTGATGCTTTTTGCTACTCTGTGGCCTTGCATTGCCCTGCCCTGCCTGGACATCCCTGCCATTCCAGCCACCACCACTGAGCTTCTGATACATCTCATCTACCAGCCTGGGATTTTCCACTGTTCCAGCTTGGTGCTCTCAGAGTCTTGCAGGGGCACTGAGATCAGACAGTCCCAGGCTTTGTGAAGCAAAGGCCCTCGAGGTTCCTGGTTCTGTTTATTATTAATGCTGTAGTTGTTGTTGTTTGTTTGCCTCGTTATACATACCAGTAAAGAACTGCTATACCTCAGCCTGAAAGCCCATTTAATTTTCTAAATTATAATAATTTGGAGAGAGGGGGTTTGAATTCTCCATTCCAAGGGAGGCCCTGCCCCTCCCCTAGTAGACACCTGTCTTTCAAACCAAGACACTGGGCAAGGCACTCCTAGCAGGAAACAGTGAGCATTCAAAGTATTAGTGATTAGGCACTGTGTTGGAAAGAAAGACAACCAGGACTGTTAAACCACTTCTAGAACCAGTACACTGAGAAAAGATGGACAGAAATGTTTTTATTTTGCACAAGTATAGAACAACACAAATGTCTTTTGAAACAAATTTCCTTAAACTGCAAGGTACATCCAACTGTGTCAATCCATGATAACTGAACAAGCAAAAATAATACAGGTAAACAGACCTCATAATAGTGTTGGTCAAATAAATTAAACATAACTATTTCTGAACCATCAATAGTTTTAGATGCTTTTTCCTCAGTCTACTTTTGATACAACGTCATTACCATTTAACTTAAAAACACAACATTTTCCTACCACTAGGAGCCTTCTTTTAGACTGTCAACCAGCAAACAGGCAAACTGAATGGCTGTTTCTTGGGAGGGGAACTATATATATGTCTGCTCGTGCAGTACTTACTGAAGATTAAGCAAATCTTGCACATACAACAGATAAGAGATCTGTCTGACAGCCCACTGGAATTTCATTTGCTCTGCAGACAAAACAAGGTTGCTTGGAGGTAATCCAAAAACCTGTTCCAACAATTATTAACAGAAAAGATTCAAGAAATGTGGTAAAACTGTTAAACTAAAAAAAAAAAAAGGCAAAAAAAAAAAAGGCAAGGTGCTGAAGGTTTCAAAATGTGTTCATTTTCAATATTCATTGAGTCTCCATAACCTTGCTGACATTCCTTATCCTTTAAAGTCAAGGCTCAATTACTGAAACCCCTCTCATAAAACACGAATAAGATCCAATGTTATCCTCAGTCGAGGAATATCAACATTAAGCACTTTAACTTCCACTCTTTCTCCAGGACCTAGGCCCAGGCTTCTTCTCTTCTTCACTTTAGAGAGTTTTGCTTCTGTAATGCTCCGCACTGGAATCAAACCCGCTTTTCCCACGCCAATATCAACAAAAACTCCAAACGGCGTTGCATTTTCAACTTTTCCAGTCAAAACAGCACCAACACTTAAGTCTTCAAAGCAGACAATGCTTCTCTTGAAGTCAGGTTTATCAAAATCTGTTAAAGGAAACAAGAAACACAAATAAGACTCTGGAGAAAAGGTGTTTTTAAGAGTTGTTTCCAGATGATTGTATCTAATTAATAAGTCATCTCAAGGTAGCTCTTAGGTCTCCAATACTGCTTTCTGTACATTTTTAAATAAAGACCCATCTGTGATAAACAACTTGTTTCTTATATTTTGTGAATCACTTTAAAAGACCTAGATTATTGAAGTAGTAAGTATAGTGAATTTTGTGTTATGAAACTATCATAAGGGGATCAGAAGCATGTTGTTAAATTTTGCCAGAACTAGGCAGAAAATACATTATATGACTCAAGCTATATCAAGCTATACATGAAATTCTACTCCTATAGAAATTTCTACACATTCACAGGAAGATGAATATTCAGTTTCATCACATACTAAAAGAAAAGTTAACAATGCACTGTTCTTAGGGTTGCTGTTCATCCGCACCATGACATCATAAAAGCTCCATCACACTGCTGCTTTGCACCAACAACTTGAAAATCACACAGGCATGATCATAAGAAGGGATTGTACTGGGATATTAATGTTTACATTCTGCTTTTAAGGGCACAGATAGATTTTTTTAAACTCTTATTTCTCTACCACTTTCTGCTTCTGCAGAAAACCCTTTTGAGCCATCTCAACAATTTCAGTCTTTTCCTACCATTGTTTGACCTTGCCAAGATATAATAAGGACTGAGGTTTTCCGCAAGGAACATCACCAAACCAGAATTGCAATAATTTTTTTCTGTTTGCTTTTGAGAAATAAAATTCAGCCTGAACAAGTTTATAGCTAAAATGCACTGGAATTTAATAAATCTGTGGATCTGTATTGGCTTTGCATGGCAATGTTTTGGTAGGTGTGTGTGTGGGCTACAGTGAGTAGTGGCTTTTGCAGCTTTGCCTGTGTCCAGTAGATGCACTGCCATCCAATGTCAAGCCCATTAAAATGGTGGTAAGTGACCCTGGGATAAAATATTTTAATAAGAAAAAAAATCTCTGTGCAACACCAATTGCAAGCCCAGGAGAGAGAAGTGAGCATATGTAACAGAAACAGCTCTGCAGACATCAAGGGAAGGAGGAGGAAGAGCTCCAGATGCCAGAGCTGAGATTCCCCTGCAGCTCATGGAGGGCCCTACATCAGAACGGGTGGATGCCTGAAAGAAGGCTGTGACCCTGTGGGAAGACCACACTGGAGCAGGTTTTCTGGCAGGACTTGTGGCCTCATTAGGGAACAATAAAATTCTGTTTCCAAAGGACTTCACTCCATGGAAGGGACCCATGCTGGAGCTGTTCATGAAGAACTGCAGCCTATGGGAAGAACTCATGATGGAGAAATCCATACAGCTACACAAGGCTACCAGGCTGCCTTCATCAGCCATAGAGTCTGTCTAAAGTAATACTGAATGTCCTAGACCAGCAGAATAGGAATATTTCCACTGAAGACTCTCTCTTTTGCTTTTATGTCTTCCCATGTTAATAGCCCATCCTACTCTCATTTAGATGTGAGATCACCAGAACAAATTGAGATATTGAAAATACACATTTTCAAGATCACTAGTGGGGAATAGTTAAGAAATAATCACAGAAACCATTAATGAACTAAAAAAGAGGGGCAGAAATGTTGCTTTAGCTGTTTTTTAAGCATAGGTTTATTATTTGTTATTACAAGCCTGCATCTTTGCTGTCTACCTTTATCTCCTGCTGTTGTAAGAGAATCCAGCTGTAAGTTTCATTACACAACAACATCCCCAGACGTTTTACTTCATCTTTCTTTACCCCAAACTGTTCAGTACCACTGCAGGTTTTAAGCAGGCTAAGTCATGAGCCACATGCATCAGTTACACTGCTCTCCCAGAAAACAGGGCAATAAAAGAGCAGAACTACACACTACTGCTCCACAGCTCTTTATTGCTACTGTTTCACCTTGGTCTCAGCATTCCCATCTGAGATGGAGAGCCAACACAGATTCAATCAGTAGAGAATCAACATATTGAAATAATTTCATTTGTTAACAGCCATACACCTCCCTGTTCCTATGGCTGAAAATGCCATGATTTAAGACAGGATTTACACTCCTTAGCTACAAAACTGAAAAGAAACATCTGACTATGATATAGCCCTTACCTTAACTGAAAAAAAAAATTGGGTTACATGTCCATGAAAATCTACTATTGATTTTAGAAGAAGAAAACGTGCTGTTTTAAACCAGATATGTAGAACAAGCAAACTGAGATCACAACCTTCCAAACTGAGATTTACCTGTTCGGATGTCGTAGCCTTCAGGCTGAGTGAGACCATCAATGATCAGCTGCAGTGTGTGCACAGTGGTATTGAGCCTTTTGGCTGTGCCTTCAAGTCCTTCCTTTTGAATTACCGCATTTACTTTTTGCTGCATATCTGATTTTCCTAAGTCATTTGCATTTCCTCCAATGAGAGATAAAAACCTAGGAAGTTCAAACAAAGATGGAAAGATTTGTAATATTCTTTAGTGGGAACTGAACCTTTGCTCCATTGCTTTTTCATTGATGCATGAACGAAACTTCTGATAACATATATGAACAGTTTCTCAAGTGCATGTCCTCTGAATTCATCCCTGATCTGACACATAAATGGAAACTAGAGTCTATCTGTATATGCTTATCTTCTGGAATAGATTGCAAAACTAGAAGCAAAATAATAAAATTCAACTAAAATCTCTTCTCAGACCAATTATTTCATCTCACAAGAAAACTGAATTTCCTGATTATGGAAAGATGCCTTTTACCATGAAAGTTCCCTAGAAATCAGTGAGAGTTCTATAACAGTGTTATTGTAATTGTCACTCTCATTCAAATTAGAATGAATGGCAATTTAGTGAAGCATCAATGAATACTCAAAATATTAAAATAATATGAAGAATCCTTAAATCAACTTAAGAAAAATTTTGCATGAAATATTTCTCTTGTCTGTGAACTTCATGATTAAGAACAATTAGGTTTTCAAACACTAGGTAATCATTAAGTCAAAGTGGTCACATGACACAAACATCTTTATCTTTCCTTATTGTCACATACATACACATATTGCAAACTGAGACAAATTTGGACTGGTATTTGAAAAGCTGCAAAGAAATAAAAAGAAATATTTCTAAATAATTATGTCCTGACATTTGCTCTTTGCCATGACCTGCATCTCACCATGAATAAGCTTTGTCTACCCTGCTTCATTATGCCCCTTATTGTTGGCAGGAAGCACAATTTTTTTGCATGTTTTCCACCACAGCAGCCAGGTAGAATTATTGTTCCTGTCCTCCAGAGTCTGAATAAACATTTCTTCCAAATTTCTAAAAGAGATTCCTCTTTCGTCTCCTTATCCTGCTTCACAACAGGTGTAAACTGCAAGTCTCAATCGAAGAGCTGACCAGCAGGTTCATGCCCTGAACTTGGTGGGAGACACTCCAGCTCTGTAAGAAAGCAAAAGCCCCTGGTACTCAACCTCCTTTCCCGTTCCAAAATACATGCTGTGCTTTTGTCAAAACCTGAGGCTAGTATTTCTTTTGTCAGGAGATCCAGAGGGTTTTTTGTTTTGTTGTTTCCTCTTTTTAACCCAAGGAACGAACTGAGATTATTTCAGGCGGTGAGCAATAGAAAGTTATATGGATTGAAATACAAAACTAAATTTATCTTTGACAAAATATAAATTGAAGAGACATAATTAAAGCATCGTGTGACTTTCCGTAAATCATAAAATTTATCTTTAAGCATAAGAGCAAAACTTCACTTAAAAATGTCCATTAATTTTGCTAAAGGAGGACATCTGTTACAACTGGCTGTCAGAACTTCCACTTTACTGAATTCAAGCACAAGCATAGTGACTTCAGTGTACTGATAGCTCAAACACAGATTTGCACTTAGTATTGATAAACAATTCTCATTAATTTTTTAGTGCATACACATCTTTCACGTGGCAGTGTATGATGAAAATTAATAAGGACTCAGTGGATGGTGCTGTTCTCCATATTTACTGAATTATGCTTTGTCTGCATATAGACTTTTGACATCACTTTTTAAAGTAGTTTAAGGTGGTTTGGAAGCAAAGCATATAGCAAAACAGATGCAAAATGTTTTATAGTATCAAGTGCAATTTTTTTTTTCCTCTAAACTAACAAACCTCACCACTACTATTTGAGTATTTTGTCTCATAACAGACATGAAAAATATCAGATGTTCTGTGAAATGAAAGCACTGTCTTTTGCAAAGGAGCCCCAGAAGTGTCTGCAATGATAACGCTGACAATGAGCCCAGGCCCAGGTGAAGTGTTCCTCCCCAGACTGCTAGGGGCTGCTGACAGCAGACAATGCCCCACCACAGCACTCGTGACAGGCGGCAGCTGCCCCAGCTTTGACTGACGTGCCAGATGTAACATGACAAACCCGCCCAGTCTCATGACTCAACCTTCCAAATAATGTATGCTTTACCACCCACCCCTATAAACAAGTTTGCTGACATTCACGTACTTGGCTTTATTTCACTTCAAATGGAAACTCAGCTTGAGTACATCCAAGTAACATTTTCTCACCATTAGAATTTCGCAGAAGTGCATTGACTTCATAAACTGATCACGGGGTGGGCTTCACCACTAAGTGCAACCACACAAAACAGCCACCAACATATATTAAAAAAAGCCCTGCTACATACAAAGAGGTCGCATGTGTGGATAATGCAATCAAGAATGAATGGTGATACGTGCACATGGCTGGAAAGAAAACCAGCCCAAAAGAGGACACAACCCAAGTGCCTGAACCTTCAAGCACAGTTCATGAAAGGTGTTTTGCCCCCTGCTCCTTCCCCTGCATCCGCCTCCCTCTGGACATCCCAAAGTATTTATCTGAAATTAAAAAGGATTCCTCATCTAGGCAAAAGTGGTAGGTTTGGGTCCTATGTTATCAATTGCACTTGTGTAAATAACTTATTAATGTAGTTACTTCTCATAGTAAAATTTGTGAAGATGATGCTTAAACACATGCTCAAGTGTAAGTACATGAGAAGTCCCACCGACATTTACAGAATTTTAACATTCTAAAAATCAGCCATTTTGCTAAGAATATTTCAGAATTCTGGGTTATATATCACAGGCAAAACAGAGCACTGTAACAAAGCCCAGCTTGCACATATGCAGAGAAGAAATACTCTTTATAAGAAACAGTATTATTTCTATTTTGGAAATTCTCACTATTTTAGGCTAGGTTTTGGTAAAACCTATATATTGAAGTATTTCCAAATTAAAGTAACTTCTTAGTGATTGCAGATGCAGTTAGTTTTAGAAATACTGTTGAATCTAATTATATATTTAATGTATCATTTTTACTCAAATGAACATAGCCTGAGGGCACTTGCACTAAAAAAATCAATATAAAGCACAACTCTGACTGAACAGAGGTGCATTATATTGATAGTTTCTATTTTAAAATGTCATTGCTAAGAACAAAGTTAGTTTTATCCTTATTAAAAAAGCAACCCAACAACTTCCTTCAAGAGTTATTTCCAAGTCAGAAAAAGAAAAGACAGACACAGTTGGTAATAACACTTGGATACAGCTATGGGGCAAAAAAGAGGTTTCTCTTAGTTTAATATAAGGATCAAAATATTTAAATTATCTCACTGCAATCCTTGAAATATCTCACTCACACAATTTGTAAGCAACAGTTCCAGCTGCACAACATAAGAACATGAATGATCTGTGCAAAAATGGAAATCCTTACGGTATTTTCCTGGCTACATATGTGAAATAAATAATATGTTGCAGTAGTTCAAGTGCCATGTTTATCTACTAGAAAGACAAAACCTAAAGAAAAATTAACAGAAATGGGGAAGATGAGACTTTTTTTCTGAAGTGAGATCATTCTTGTAAGATATATTATCCTTACTTCCTCAAATGCTGAGGATGTGAATGGATGGTGAACTTTCTGCTCAAGGTATACCAACTCAGATAAAAGCTTCCAAAGTCTTAGGAAAAAATTAAACAGGGTGAAATTTAAACAGTTTAGAACTTTTGATTTTATGGTTTTGAGATTTAGAGAATACTCAGAAACCTTTGCAATTACCTTCATTTTAAAAGCAATCTTTGCAGTCTTACAGGACCTGCAGAGAATGGTCATGGCTAAATGACTGATGTCTTTATTTAATACATAATTTCATCCATCTTATCCAGATAAAGAAGAAAGAAAAGTAGCATAAATGTAACAAATAAGCACATCGTGTTCACTTAACATACACATCTGCACAAAATTATAGCACAGCCCTTGCAATGCTTAAGAGATAATGTAAATTTCTCTGGAATATAAAAAATAGTCAGAAAAAAAATTGTCAAGAGAAGGCCACAGTAAATTTTTAAGAAGTTACTCTAATCACCGCCCAAAAACCTTCTTATAATGTGCAGGAGTTCTAAAGCTTTGCAAGGGTTTTAGTCACAGTCATTTCTGTTTTATGTAATCATTTCCAGCAACACGACTTAAGAACTAGGAGTACTGGATTCATTACATTAAAGCAACATGATATGCCATTACATCTTGTCACAGTGCACACATGAATTAATGGTAAAGCAACATAATCACCCTGAAAACAAAACAACTCTGCATTAGCACGCACTTTGTTAGGTAAAATGTACATTTATGACAGTAACAAACTTAAATTATGCAGACATTTATGTCTTAGTAATGTTTTGAAGTGCAAAAGCAGTATTTGTATTAATGCAGATGTTGACTGCTTTTGTTTCCACCACTAGGGATCCTCAATTTTTGATTACCAATGAAGACTATGTATCAAACAGTATTTGTGCATTACTTTCTGTAATTAATTGCTGGATACAGAAAGCTAAAGATTCAAATATATCTAAAACTACTTATGTGGTTTAGCCAAAGTTGTTTAACCAATATGTTCTTCTTCAAATGCATAAATTATTAATAATGTAGAATATTTGACTGCATGCAGAAAGCATTCACTTTATGACATTTTGAACTTATAAATTTTAAGAAACAATGAGTTTCTAAATGAGAAAAGAAATTCAGACACAGTTCCACTGCAGCATGGTCACTTTGCTCCCATACTATTAGGCACGCTGCTGTTGGCTGTTCTCATGACTACTGATATATCACGTAACTTCAGTGCAACCCGAGATACAAAACAGTGAAACGTGATTAGTTATCCACAAAGAGCTAGTATACAACACTTTTAGGAGAAAATTCCATTAAAAAGGTCTTGTGGGGGTTGTGCTCAATATTTTCTTCTAAATGCAACTAGTGGGAAGTTATGTAACTTCCAAAAATTTCAACAAATTAAAAATACCATTTGATTTATGGGTCTAGTATTTATAGCGTAAATGGAGCATATTTCTCCATTATTTCCAAATTCTTCTAACCATTCTTGTTAAATGTATTTTACAACACATTAAAGTTTTAAAATGTCTTTATTGGATGGCAATTGGCAGTGAAACCTTTTTCTGGTCTTCTGTTTACTGACAAGACAACTTTCAAAAATATGGCCTCTGAAAATCCAGCTAAGTTAGTAGTAAAACCTGTGAATGAATTGGCCTTCTAAAGTGATGAATATGAACAGTTATTTATAATACTTAATGACCACAATTCTGCAAGTGCTCTCCTTAATTAGGGCTGGACACTGGCTATTTGAAATAGTCATAAAGGTTCATTAATTGACTGAGTTTAACTTCTTAAAGTGTCTTTTTAAAAAGTCCCAAAATATAAGACTTTAATAAGTATTAGTCTGCACATTAAATAACTTGAATACTCACACGTCTGTACATGCAAGCACAGTCTCATTCAAGTGGACGAAAGATATTTCTGATGTCTTTGTAAGAAAAGGCCTCCTACCACAGTAACAACTCCTGTCCTCTGTAAAAATATTCACCTGCAGACTGCATTATTAAATAGAACACAACAACTAGTTTTCATTGCTCAAATACCATACTAAGTAATAATTCCCACCCTAATTTCTACTCCCCTTAAGTACTGTCTCAGTTGTTCAGTGACAATTAGGGGATCAGGACACAGGCAAGCCAGCCTGCCACCGAGCTGGAAATGCCATTAAAGGACAAGCTTCCAGTTCCATAAAGGCCAGGAGAGGAAAATCTTTCTTGGTGGCCTCATCAACAGTTTTCCTTCTGTATTTTCTTATGTGCCAGTACTTGCCTTCAAAGCCAGCAAATGCAGCTTATCAGCACAGCAAATGAGATACTATGGATCAGCTGTTACCTCCACCCATGCAGAGTACAAGAAACACCAGAGATATTTGAAATATGACTGATTTGCCTATAATGAAATATAAACTGTTATCAACACAAACACCTTGCTGAAATGAGCGCTAAATTGAATTGTTTAGTTTCAGTGAAGAGAAAGCCCACAAACGAGTGCTTGCTGAATTCCCTTGGGACTTTGAATTCCTGCTGAAGAAATCAAGCAGCATTATCAATACACGGAGAATGGCAAGACATGAATCTTCACTGCAAGTGACTCTGTCCAGTATGTCAAAAACTTCTCTTAAGGCATAACCAACCACAGAGAGCAGGACTGGCCTCTACCAGGCAAGGTCCTAAACCCAGGTAATTAGCCAAGGAAGATCATCACCTCTGTTATTCTAAGTCACAGCTTTAGATCTTTTACATAGGCAAAAATTTCTATTTCTAGGTCAGGCTAAAATAAAACCTGTCTGCCAGATGCTGCAATCTGTGAGCAGCAAATACACATTCTGAGTGCCAAACTTTTGCAAAAAGCATTTTAATGAGATTTAAATAAAAAAGTCAGCAAATGTTAAAATTCAGTCACATGAAACCAACTGCACCCAGCAGACTGATAGAACAAAGAAAAAACATTGCATTTTCTTTCCAACATTTTGGTTTATAAGCATAACCTGGTTGTAACTTCTGGGGACTTCCTAAACATTTCCTCGGTTTTCCTACCAATTCTTTAACAATACATACCAAGAAATTGGATATGCTGTACATATTGTATTAATTGTATGTAGAGGATTCTGCCACTATAAAATGGATTTCACATACAGACTTTTCAAAAACTTGGTTCTGCTTTGCAGGAAAATAGGCTGTCCATAAAGTTTTGAGGTTTTTATTTAGCTTTTTGGAAATTCCGATTCATAACATTTAGAGGTGTTTGCAAGCTTGATCACTGCACATGACAAAGCCAAGCTTTGACGGTGTGGAAACCATGAACAAAAATGCTTTGGTCTTCTGCAGAGCGTGTTAAATCACTAGTAGGATATTTTCCAATTATTTTACAGAAATTGTACAGATTTTAAGTTAAAATGCTTAAATGCCATAAATCAATCCTACCAGCACCATTTGTGCCACTGTAGTAAAGATTACATCAGTGTTTCCATTATAAAAACTCTATTTTTCTAAATCAGCCCTAAAAATTGGCTCCAGCCTAAAGTTTGGCAACCAAAGTCACCACTTGGGAGTAATTCTTTTAACCATATTTTTCTTTAATGGATTGGCTTTTCAAGCTAGAAAATAGTCCTGAAAAAGAAAATTAGTGGTTTCAAATTTTGGTAAATTTCTATCCCTCAAAAACATTGTTTTAAAACCTGATAATTTTGCATGTCATAAATCTGCAATGTAGACTGCTGCCTTTGGGTAATTTGGCTATAAGCAGTGGATAAAAATCACCATCTTATTTCATTTAAAAATAAATGCATTTTTCCATGAAAACTTTTAATCCAATAAAACTTTCAGAAACTACTTTCTCATAGCAAGATGCAGTAGGCATTGCATGAGGAAGCCTTTATGATTCGCTTATGTAGCAGCTAGTTCATACATTTTAATTTTTGTGCTAAGAGGTATTAATACTGGATTTTTTTATCAAATCTGGTTGTATTCAAGACCAGACTCCCTTTTGGCAGCACCGTGAACTTGACATACTCCCTGACAAAGTTCAGTGTAAGTATAGAAAAAGAAATACTCTGATAGCGCTAGAGCCACAGAATTCATTAAGATGTATAATTTAAAAAACTTTATTATTAAATAAGGATTCTAACTTACATCTATTTTTCAATTTTTCTCATGCATTTTAAGTTATAAGAATTATCAATTAGGTTTTAACCTAGTTTAATTCTAACATTCTATAAAGACTTTCAGATATTGGCTAACTTCCATAAGACACCTCCAACCAACACCATGATCTTCAGGCCCTCAAAAGCTTTCTCATTAATGTAGGCTCAGCAAAAGGGAATTACAAGCCCAGTCCCATCCACTGCCTGTCAGCAAAACTCACCAACAGTGCTGATAAGCTTTGGACTGAATCCTCCATGCAGTCTGAATTACTAGTAAATTTTTTTCTTAATTCATATTCAGGCAGGAAAAAAGGTTTGGAAGGCTGTTTTCATAAGTTCTGAGAAACTTAGCAGCTCACATGCTTTTTTGAAAAGTCATTTTAAATATATAATCATTGCTAAATTATAGCATTAGTTGCTTGAGGGGAGGATGTCTGGTTTATATTTAGCCCTTACATCACCAGTGTCAATTTTTAATACTACACATCTTTTTTTTGTCAGTTTGCTGCAGAGCTGTATTTTCTTTTCTCAAAACAGTTATTTGCCATGAAAAAAACATTAAAGATGTTTGCCCCCTTCCCCACACTACTTTGTGATATCAAGTTGCTGCACAGTCATACAATCATGACTGATGTGATGCAACTTTCATGACCATGAAAATGATCACCTTCATATTGAACATGCTTTCAAGGAAACAAAAGAAAAATACAAATACTGTTGTCCATAAAGTGCATTCACAGAAAGCACCTGGAGACTTTTTTTACCCCCTATCATACTCTGTGTAGAGGTACTATAAAGATAAAAAGTAAGACAACAGAGAAGGCCAAAAGGATGCAGAAATGACTGATACAATTAGCTACAGAAAGAGATGCTATGCTTATCAGTTTTGGTGTTTCATTAGCAGATATTGTAATTGTTGTTTTATATTTGCTTTGTAATCAACTTATATTCTTTTGCACTAAAAACCAAAAAAATGCACGACAAAATCCTGTATGGTAGAATATCTATGGCATGCATTCGGACCTAAATACTTCATCTGAAAATTCTGTCTAGGACAGCCAAGTGTTTGGTGAGAAACAGAGAATAGAAAATGGCACTGCTGGAAATCTGCTGTGAAATACTTGCATCATCCAAAGAGAGACTATGAGATGGATTAACAGTGGTCTTCAGCCATGTAACACTTCCACATTGGCTTAGAAGCAATTGAAATCTGAGTCTGAAGCTGCACACGTTGTAAGACTCAGCAAGGCACCTTCAAACCAGTGTTGGCTGTGCAATAGGTGGCAGCCCCTTTGCTGAAACATGCAGAAGCCTGGGACTCAAACCACTGTCTTGGGTGAGATGTAAAAATCATGCTCATTAATTTTTTTTATTCTATTTTTTTTGGTAGATAGTGCTAGTGGTGGGTTCCCAGTCAAATTTCAAATCACAATTATGAGATCTGTGATACCTACTAAAATTATACATTTTAGCCGTATGTGAATGTCTGTTCTACCCTATGCAGTAATAATCTCACTCACCACTTCAGATATAAAAGTCACCTGTGCTGCTTTGGAAACAGAAGTCACAATTCTATATTTTCTGACCAGCCTTTGTGAAAATATTTTATGTAGGGAAATTACTGTAGCATTCCATCATTAACTGCATATACTTCTCTCTAAAGCAATCCAGTCACATCAGGCTTTAAAGCAAGGCTGGCAGCATTGTGACCACTTTACAAATGATGTTATTAGTGTGCCAGGGCTGGAAAGCTAAAAACTAAAATCTGAGTACTTGAAATTTAAATTGAATGAAATTCAATATTGAAAATCAAAATTATTTTTGAATGACCAATTTATTTTTGTTTTTCACACTGATTCACTTACATTGAACAATCTCCAGTTTAGGCTGACCAAGCTGCACACCCTGTAAACCACCTAGCAAACTTATCATTAAGATCAGGACCTTGACTGATGGCTTTTTCCTCACAGCTACACAGGGCAGGGACTTTGTAATAAATGTCGATACATAAGGAAGAAAAGGGAAATGGTCATGGAAAAGGAGAAACCAAAATTATCTACACGCTGCACAACTGCAATAGACTACCAGGAAATTGCACAGTGGGTCCTAGAATCAGGCACAAAGAAGAATGGATTGTGGTAGGGAGAGGATGGAAACAAAAGTGCACTGCATGCCTAGAAGAAGGAAAGCAATGAGACCTATGGATAGGAAGAAAGAACAGTGTACACACTGAAGTGAAGGTGTCCTAAAAATGCAAGGTCCTGTAAGACTTTTTTAGGTAAGAAAGTTAAGCTTTGTGAAGTCAGAAATTCTGCATCTCTCTTTGAGGTTTAAAGATGGTTTTGTTTATAAAACAGGAAGCACAAGTTTGTTTTTCCAGGCATAATATTCTCAACAGAGATCATAAGAATCTCAAAGCAACTGGCTACTGGTGAAATTAGCTTCAGTATTTTTTAAGAAAAGAACCTGTTGAGTAAAAATCAGTTGAAAAATAAATATATGTCCATTTATGGTAAGAGATAATGTTTTCTGAAGAGGAAAAGTAGAGTCCAATTTCAGCCAGGGCTGTGGATAGAAAAGATCACAGCTTATAGTCATATTTCAGAGGCACACATGGATTCCTAATTACTTTTTCTGACATACACAAAAACTATTCTCTTCTTTTAGCCACTTAGTAAAACAATCAAACCATTTGTGTATTTGGGAACTTATATATAAATACATCTTAATTAGATCTTGCAATATCAAAATTTAATTTTAAAGGCCCATGGTAATGACATATGTTCACATATATCCAAAGCATACCTTTTTCTCAAAGAAAGGGGTGAAAGCTTCAAAGCAATATTAATATGCCTGTCTCAAAAGACTGAGCAGGCTATTGCCAGAAAAATCAGTGCTTTCATTTTAAAAAATGATGGTGTCAATGGTTTAAAAGGTTTCTCACCACTTACCTCATTGCAATGTGATAAGACTCTGGATGAATACAAGTTTGGTCCAAAGGATTGGGCTGTTGTGAGGCACATGATGTTACTTTACTCTTCTTTTTACCCAGTGCACCTGCTTTAGTCAAAAGTGCACGACTTCCAAGTTCGTTTTTCTTATTACTGCCAGAAATCAAAAATGGACATGTCATTCTCAGTGAAGGTGATCCTGGCCCAGTGTCCACACACAAAACCAACACATTTTTGCCCCTGAAGTTTCCTTCAAACAAACAAATTCATCAGGACACATTAAAGGCATAAAATGCTCTTTTCATCCCTTTTTGTTTTGCCTTTTTTTTTTTCCTAAATCACAAGTGGTTCCTGCTTTTGGAGGACAAAAGAGAACGCATCGAAGGACCAGAAATTAGCACTGGCATTTTGGGCTCCACTCATCAACTGTTGGCAGAAATAAAAACATTTTCCTCTTTCCATATCCATTCTTAAAATAACCACTATTTGTTAAATTTCAAGCAAAAAGCACAAACAGTATTTCATACAGCAATCTAAAGTCATCAAAATTATGAGAAAGGATAAAAATGAAACCTCATTTCAAAAGTCTCTGGTTATGTCACCAGGACTCACAAGAAGTGTTGTGGAGGCAGTGGTGTTAGAGCTTTACTTTGGCCTCAAAATCCATTTCTCAGGTTATACAGTGTTCAAGTTTTATGGAATCTGACCAACATCAGAATCGTGTTCCAGGAAGGTTAAAAACCCCCCAAAACAATGTTCACATTTCACCAGTGAACATTTGGGGGTGGAAAAAAAAAGCCGTCAGCCTTTTTTTCATTGATTGTATTGCAGCATAAACTAGAGAAACTAGAACAGATCTGTACAAGGTAAGACCTATCAATCACAGAGAGCTTTGGAAGCAATTTCTTTGGTCTTCTGGTGCTTACAGCGAGCACCATTTGGCCTGCAGCCTATGGCTCTCTGCCAGATGGGCAACCAATCTGTATACCTTCCACCCAGGCAGAAAGCCAGCCCCTGTGTGCCCACGTCCTGCCTGGAAGTTACGTGTGTGCTGCTCGGCCAGCAGCAAGTGGGAATACAGTATTGCTTCTGAGCACTGCGTTGGCTAAAAAAGAGCATGTGCTTCCCAGGAAAATATTTTTTTGAGAAGAGCCAGTGGCAAAAGTGTGGGGATGGTGCTACTGCCATGCCCTTTGTTAGTTCTTTACTTTGGAAAGAGAAATGAGGAAAGACAGGAGAAGAGACGTTGTGCTAGAAAGGGCATTTTCAGTTGTGGAAAGGTCAAGAGGAGCACTATGAATGGCTGAAAGAGTAGAAGACTTGGTACAGAATCAGGGAATGAGATGACAGGGAAGAGGATGATGCACTGTTGACAAATTGGACTTGGGAAAAGGCCTCCCATATTTCACACAGAAGGCAGTCACATCACACTTGCAAGGCACAGGAGTATAACAGACAGTTTGATCTAGGCAGTTACTCAGCTTCCTCTCTCCAGGTAATGACATTGAAACTCCAAAAATTTGCACTAGTTTACTACCTTTAAGTTCTGCAGAATAATCTTTAACATATTAAATTAATTTACAGATCTCTGTATTATGCCTGAGAAACAAGACTGAAGTTTCAATATCTCAGATCACAACACTGCTGCATGTCAATTTTTTTTTAACCAATTCAGTGGCAAAATTTTTAATTAAACTTACATATTTATCAAAACCCTGACTTAGAAGACTAGGCTAACAAGCCACTTGCATATTATATGCATATATATATGCATATAACAAGCCACATATTCAGAGGAAGAACAATCTTCACCCATGGACTTTAGCAAGTTAATTTGTTGTCTTTCAGAGCACAATGGTCTAGGATTCCTTGAGTCTCAAGCATGAATATAAAGCAGAAAAGGGGAAAGTCTTCTCATTCTATTTCACATAATTTAGTCAGAACAATTAAAATCTCTATTACCTGCAAAAAGTCTTTATATATTCTTGATTGAATCTGATGAAGCCAGCACATTGTTGGAAGGTTTTGGGACCCAAACCTTTAACTTCCTTGAGCTGTTCTCGGTTTATAAACGGTCCGTTCTTCTCTCGCCATTCAATTATATTTTTAGCTCTGTTAGTATTCAGTCCTGCAATGTGTCTAAGAGAAAATTTACAAAATATTTTTATTACATTGAACAGTTATTATTGCAAGTGCTACCCATTACAAGGATACACATTCCTATAGAAAATCTGCTTTACAAAACTTTAAAACTGCTAAGAAACTAGCTAATAGACTCCCAGACCAAAGGCATCGTCTGAAAAAGGGTCCCTTCTCTTACTTCTGTGGAAGGAATCCACTCAAGCCTAGAAAACTTAGTACAGCAATTCGGTTCTGTACATGCCTAACTAGTGAGCCAGGGACATGTAATTTATGATCTGCTGGCTATTTCCGTAATGCCAATTCAATTTGTCATGTCTTATGGGCTGCCCCCAGCTGCCCTCTTCAGGAAACAGTGTGGGAGGAGAGTTCAGAAGAGATAAACTGTTCCTGTAGGAACAGTCCCCTCTCAGCTCTTCTGATGGTACTGAAACACCTTGCCCCAACATGAAGGGCTCACGTCTGCTACCCAGAAGGAGAGTGGCTGGGAGCATCTTGCCTTCCTCAAACAATTTAACTGATGCACAAAGCTTGTTTCTTTTCTCTGAGCTCTTCTTGAAATAAAAAGCAGCTGGGAAACAGGCTGCATTACTTGTTGGGAGGGTAACTTGGACCTGGCAAAGAACTTACCTGTGAAGTGCAACAGCGGTTAGCCAGGTTCCTTCAGGAAGCAGTGGGTTTGCTGCACATTTTCTGTATGCATATGTGACTAAAAATGTGACATGTGACTTTCTGTGCGGGGAATATGTTAACTATAAAAAGAGAGAAGAGAACTCTCATGGGGAGTTACTCATGGCACTAGCGCAGGAAATGTCACCCACTAGGCTCTACATATCAGATGCCATTGCTTTCAGTCAGCAGCAGCAGTGACCTGTTTGTGGAATGGCATAAACTGATTCTAGAAAAACGCCATCAGCAAACCCAGCAAGAGACATAAAATCTCAGGGAAAACAAGAAAAAAAAATTCCATTATTCTCATGCTCAAGCAAAAGTTAAAAAAATAGTCTAAAGTTGGTAAAAGCTCAGAATGAAATTAGATTGACACACCTTTAACCACAGACAGATTATTAATCATTAGGAATGGAATTTTCTTTAAAAATTTCTTAGAAACATTGAGAAATCTAGCTTATTTACACTGACAAAAGAACATTACACAGTTGACAGTATTTTCCACTGATGATCTCAAATCTTTCAAGCACAATACTCAGCAGTAATACTGTAGCACTGTCATCCTCTCCCTGTGTACTGTGTGTCAAGAAGTGTATTTGATGCATCAGAAACCACAAACAAAGATCCGCTCAGGGTGCAGTCTAGCTAGGGTGACAATCTCATAAATTGCATGTCTGAAGGAAACTTAAGACTGCATCTACACAGAACAGCAGACTTGAACAATTGTAAGCCAGATTAATTAGACCACACAAAATACTTACACAGTGTGGTTACCACCTGTAGCCCTGTCTAGACAGGGTCACCCCACATTCAGTTTTGTGGAGGCACAGTAGCATCTCAGGCTGATGCTTCCTGTTGAAGTGGACAATATAGCTGTTCCTTCCAACTCAGCTTATTCTATGATTCGATTCTGTTGGTTCTATGAATGAAAGTTTCATTTGTCATTTAGGTACCTTGCTTTCTTCCTAAAAGCTGATCTAAATCTGAAAGCATGTCAGACAGAAAGAATCAGGCATTAGCTAAGGGCTGGATACGCAGAGAAAGAACACAAAAGTGGAAAACCAAAAAGAATAGAAAAAAGGTATCTTTCAAAATATTGAAAGATGTTTTTAAAAAAGATTCGAAGAGGCTAAAAATGTAAAATATAGAGCTAGCAAGAATGCATTTTTCCTAACTTTCATACCTCATATAATTTTCATTACTGATTATAGACAACAATATTATGGAAGAATATGGACTTGGAAGATTTGAACATTCTTTTCCTTCCTCTCCTGCTATGGAGGATGACAGCAGCACTTCTGCTCTTCTGAGAGTTTGTTACCTAAACAATACTGAATTCTACGCACCCAAGAGAGAATGAGCTTTTAGCTTCTAACCACGAAAAATAAAGTCCAGAACATTCTTCAAGTAAACATGGCATAGCTACTTTAAAAAAACAAACTGTAAAATGGGATAAATTTTTCAAGTTTTGCCTTAAATCTTTCCTTTTCTCCTTTCCTTGCCCAAGTTTTAAAACTTGTTCCACTTAGAAGTACCTATAAAAATACCTTCTAAGAGACAAAGTACATTTGAAAATACCTCTCTCCGTGTAAAAATATATATTACTTATACCACATTTTTCTAAAATTGCAGTGTTGGCTCAAAATTTTTAAATATCTGTTTTTCTCTGAAAAATAGTTTTACTCTGGAGAAACACACATATCCTTAAAATCTGACTCTTAATGATTCAATGAAATACTGTCTTACTGTGTCATTTTTATGTAATTGGAAGTTTAACACAAGAGCCATTTGCTCCAGCTGAGCTTGAGTCAGATGGCAGACTAAACAGAAACTCTGAAATCCAGAGCCATGTAATTACTGCAATAGGAAAATGTTTCACTCACCTTAATAGTATTTCTGAGCAGATGTTAATATCAACTCCTACAAAGCTGACACACTCTTCAACCACACTGTCCAGAGTTGCTTTGAGCAAAGTCTGTGATACATCATGCTGAGAAACAAAAATGGAGATATCTTGTTACTGAATTATCAAAGTGTACATAAACAGGCACTGCATATAGCAGTAACATAGCAAAACATGAATTGTAGAATATATTTTTTAAAATATCCTCAATATCTCTTTGAAACATCATTGCCATGATACAAACCTCTCGAATAAAGACACACTTTGGGTCCCTGTATTGTTCTTTAATAACTATTTCCCTGCATCTTGTAAAAACAAAACCTTATTAAAAAGATGATTTTTCAAAAAGAGTAATGCTTCTGGTCATCCACCACATCTTCTCTTATCTGACATTTATTTACCTATAAAATCAGTTTATTAAAAATAAAGTAGAGAAGAGATCACAAATGCTGTACTTTTGCACCAGTTCACACAGATATTTGCAGAATAGTCTCATTTATGAACATCACACTACAGTACAGTTATTATTTACTAAAGAAAAAAGCCATGTACTGTATGAAGGTAGGCAATACATACGGTACTTATCAATCCCATGGCAACAAAATGTTTCAAATTTTGAACAGATATTTCTGGGAAGATTGGCAGGTCCTTGACCAAAGCACCACTAATGGAAATGTTCACAGAGTTTTCCCCTTTTCCCCCTAAAAGAAAAATCAGTCACACTTGTCAAAGGTAAAAGTTCTGAAGCTCTAAGATTTCTTTTCCTCTCAAACGTAGGCATACTTCAGTCTGTAACTGTGAGTTCCCCACACAAGCCCATCAGTGCTTAGAAGTTTGACCTGGAGGGAGAAGCCTCTCTAAATGCAGGAGCTAATTCAATCACTATGTTGGCTTAGCTTCAGGGCTCTTCTGCATCACTCATGTAAATCTGGGTTGATCTGTTGTGGTTTCATGATGCATTCATTTAGGATATCAAGCTGGATCCAAGCCAAGGCACCAAACACTTCATCCATTACCTTGTTTTATGTTCTAAGCCATTCAGATCTTTTAAAGATTTCACGGTTAAATTTAACATGTCAATAGCATCAATCCCAATCTACTAACACTGGTAGTTCATTAAGCAGTGGTTAATAACTGAGACAGTCATAAAATTTCAGGCAATGCATTTCATAGCTCCCTATTTCAGGTGATGGTAATGGAATGCATTTTCATGATGTGAAATATAATGAAGTTATTTACAAACACAAAGCTCATATTTTACCAATATTACTCTTCCTATATTAATTTTGCATGCAAAATGCCATGTACACACATAAGTACTAGTATTTGTACACATTCTTGGTCTCATGACCACAAAGCTTGCTGATACACTTGGCAGATCAAACATCAGTTTCTACTTACTAATGTGTTGCTACTGCAACATAATAGCTTCTTTTTTGAATAAAGAAACAAACAAAAAACCATACCCTTAAAAGAAGTCTTATGTTTCTTCATGTTTCATTTTTACGACTTACTGAAGATGTAGCTTCTCTTAATGAGGAATATATTCCCTCCCTGGCATCAGCCACGTAATATACTAGAGCTAGAGGATTCCAGCTCACTCACACACTCCTGCAAGGATGCATTTATATAACACAGCACAAGAACCAAAATAAAATGTTCAGAAACAACACCCACATCTTCTCTTTTTTGCCAAGTACAGCTGCCAAGTACCGGGCTAGGTTTTTCATTAAACATTTTATTTGAGGTTCACTGGAAGACACAGATTCTAAATAATTTTTTTTCATTGTGATAAAGGAAGGCATAGGGAGAAAAAAACTGCAGAGGACAATTTCCTTCTGATTTTAGGGAAGGCTACTAACTCTAAAGTACTTGCAAGTTGATTATTATACAGTTTCACAAGTTACATTAACAAATCCTATTAACTATTTAGAGGTGGCCATTCTTGGCAACCCTTAAAAAAATACCTTGCTCTAGACAACTGCTCTAAATATAGAGTCTGTGGCAAAGAGAAGTGCAGACTGCTGCTTCCCCAAGTTTCAGATTCATTTCTTAATATGATGATGATGCTTCTTCAGTAGGTATAATATGTTTCAAAACAGTCACTGCCTCCACAATGTCTTATAGCACAGGGTGTAGCAAAGAAGGAAATCCATTAATCTGGTCTAACCTTCCTAAGGGGTTCTTTCCCTTAGAAAAGATTTGCTTCAGCAGAAGCTTTATTTCCAGCCTTCAGAAACTGAACCTAGATAGTAATTCAGCCTACTATATTCTCTGAAAATCAAGGATCTGTTACCATCAAAAGCTAAGCATCCTAAAATATCTCTGCTAATGGATGAAATACCAGTGCTCACAGAACCTCACTTTCAAATGCACCATTGGCATTTATCTAAAGACCTGAGTCTGTGATTCCAACAGTTTGTGTAAAATTCATGAGATACAATACACACATCTTGAAAAAAACGTGCCAAGAAGACAGAAAGTTCTCAGGTCTCTCAAAGATGACTTGCATCTTAACTTTATTTCTGTTTGACAGTCATCATTAGAAAAACCAAAACAAGACATGCACAAGTTGTTCTTTATTGCTCCAACACCTAAGAGTCAGGTGACCTGGAATGGACATGACCACGCATATATGAACGCACAGATAAAGCGACCAGGCAGATGTGACAGAACAGGATGAGTGTAAAACAATCCCTAAGCTACCAGTACCTCACTGAAGTAACATACATTTAGCAAGTGAATGATGTTGAGTTGTAAAAGCCAGAAAAACCTTCCAGATGGCAAACCTGCCTCCCAACATGCAGCTACTGACCATCAAAGCTTCCTCTGGCTATAATGAAGAAAGTTTTACACCCCTCTTTACACTGAAACAAGGCACGGAGAATCGTTGTACATTTAATTTCTAAAAGTAGTTAAAAACATTATTATCTCAATACCATTGGCAAGACTTCCTACTGCCCAAAGGTTACACTTCAGAGAGGTTTAAAGTACAGTGCATTTTCCACTCTTCCAACAGCTTCACTGATCTTCTCAAATATCAGAGGTTAGATGATGCTATATACTTCTGTGTGCTATTTATATACACTGGAGTGGTGTCAAATGAGTCAGACGCTAGAAGCACACAGATACCCTGCTCCTCACTCCCTACAACAGGTTTGTAAAGAGAGGAATGATGATTTGTGTCATTAAGTGCATCAGAACAAAACCTGCACAAGTAAAACCCAAGTCTAAAATGCCAGGTTGCTTTCAACATGAGGTTATGCAGACCTTGATGCTCATTGCACAGTCTCTGACGACCTCTTCACACACCACTGATCACTGCATCAGCGGATCCCCTGCAAATCCTTCTAAATAAAACACTTTCATAATAGCACTGACTCTGAATACACCCCACTGAATGAGGGTGTCCCTGCTCAAACTGTTCAGTATAGCCTTTAAGCTCAGAGCCAAGCACACAAGGTGTTATCACAGCTATGTCTAAGAAGTAGCAGCATGTCCTTTGGTGTGACTTTCAGATATCATGTTGAATTTATAGCCAAATATAAAGTTTTACTAAAAGGATACTCAGAAATGGCTGCCATTAAAATATTCACTGTAATAGCAGATCTGAAGCAGAAGACAGTTTTATATGATGGTCTCCAAAAGGATGGATACTCCCAATTTATGGAAACTAAGGCCAGCAGAAGTAAAGGACTTGCCAGAAACTGCAGAATGTCCAGTGCGAAACGGCAAACTTTTGTTTATCATCACTGTCCAGAAAACAAAGCCACCTTTCTTCATGATAGTATTAGCAAGATCTTACTTTTTGTGAGGAAGACTATAGAAATTAATCTGTCCTAAGAAGTGTCAGGAACTGTAACCATATTTCAGTATTTGTTTCCTATGGAGTTACCAAGTGAGCCAAGGAACAAGATGCAGAAAATTACTTGATTAATTGAAACAGTAAAGAATTGTCAGTCAGTATACGAAGTTCAAACATTACATTTCTCAACTTTTACAAAGAATATCCCAAATATAACTTACATTCATGAACCCAGAAGAAAATCAAGGGCAGCTATTGAGATCTCTGCTCATAATTACTGCTCAGATTAGTCTGTGTCAAACTTGTTAAAATTACCAGAAAAAATGTCACACATTTCAAAACAACCATGCTGCAAATCCATAATAAAAAACCCTATTAATCAATATAACTTAATTTCACGTAATTTCATCAATCATGGTACAAAATGTTTATCCCAGAAGAATAATGTTTAAGAACACCTGTCTATTACGCACATGATAGTTCTGTTCTATCATGATGTCCCAATACTCCAGCTATCTTTTCTTGCCATATTGTATGTAGCAGAGAACAAAGATTGTTGTTTCACTCAGTTTCAAGGGTTACAAACACCCACTGGAAATAATTAACATTACTAAAAACCTATCTGCTCCCTCAACAGTAACTGAAACCCCTTTTGCAGTTTCAAAAACCTGTTGATGTACACAAAAGGAAGGCAGTATTTTAAATAGCTTTCAGCTCAGTTATTTCTAGCAGTGCACCAGTACAGGCACTGTAAAAATACATTTGTCATCAGCATGGCAAATTTATCAAGTCAAAGAGTCGGTGCTCACAAGAAGCCTGGAGGCTGTACTTAGCCAAATGTGCATGAGCATGCATGCTGGATCAGCACACTAACTTTGCCTGAACACTAGATTACCAGTGCTAGACTAGAATGGGCAGCTTTCACATGCAAGTAAATTACAACTCCAAGCTCTTTACCTTTGGCAACTTCAAAAAAACCCCACAATACTAAACCTCCATACAACATTAAAAATAATGCACATAATTAAAAGGCATTTGGTAGCATTTTCTTGGTTCCCTACAAAATCGTAATTTCACAAAGGATGGTATGATTGCATATGTATCCGAAAGACAAATTCAAACAGCTTAAAATTCTACTGCAACACACAGCAATTCTGAAATAATTATTTTCCATTTACAAACATTAGTAGACATCAACACAACCAGCTCATGCATCATTATTACTTTAAAATGCCCAAGAGCCAAGCAAGGCACCTTCCAACACAGTCAAGCAGGAATTATTTGTACCCTGCAGAGCCTACAAACGTAGTGCAGACATGACCTAATGATGCTGGTTAGAAAGCAGTGGGGAGGGGATGAGTTCTCAAGTCTGGGCAGCAACCTGCAGGTTCTTGACCCAGGCTTGGCATTACAGTACTATAATAAGATCAATATTCATTCTAAATAAGTCTGAGCGTGTGCCAGACAATCTATTTTGGGTTTTGATCAAGTTATACCTCACTTGTCCTTTGAATCCAAAAGCCAGCCTTCAATGAAGTAAATGCAATTTAATCTTTTTTTTTTCTGTCTGATTGAGTCCTGAAAGACTTCTAACACTTCATAAAACATTATTTTGTTGGTACCTACTATTAACTTCTGTATCCATGAATTTTAATATTGGCATGTGAGACCAGACAACATGCCTCTTGAAAAACACTGGTTTTTTTTTAAAAGAGTGGCATAACTGTGCAAACTGAATGACTTTTACTGAAAGAGAAATTAGGTGGGACAACACATCCTAAACAAAGTTCAAAAAGGTATTACTTTACAGAGGTTCAATCCATGGCAATGTGCTTCAAAATTTAAAAAATGAAAAAACGTTACTAGTGCTGTAACCTATACACAATCAGCTTCATTTCAAATGCTTGTGAAACCACAAAAGTAAAATGCATTCATAACAAGCCCTTAAGTATAGCAGGAGTAAAGTAACAGAAATAGTCCAAGGAGAAGCACCTTTTCATGTCCAGAATTAGAAAAAAAAATCAAAAATACACCTTACATGTCACGTGGAAAAGTTGGAAAGTTCAGGATTGGGGTTTTCATCTCTAACATCCTCTGGAAAATCCCTTCCAGTTCGAGTCTAAGAAAACAAGCTTATCCCTCTGATGTTTGATAAAAGGATCTAACTTGTTTTGAGTCTCTTTTGAAGATTATTTGTGGTTTCTCCAAATGTTATATTGTTATAGGATATATTGTTATCCTATGTACTTAACTCTGATTCATTTCTTGTTTCAAAAATCCAAATTCTGTTTAACAGCATATTACTGTTACTGAACTATCCCAGGAGACAGAAATAGATTTAGATTTTCAAAGAAAATGTTAAAAACAAAATCAAAGTCTTTCAAGCTCTAACATTTTCAGAACGTAAGAAAACAAAAATGCATCAGTGTATCATGTAAATACTTTGAGTAACTTGCAAATTTCTGGAATTCATCTTATAGTTACTTGTGCTTTTGTGCTAAAAGTAGCAATAAGAATGCCAAGCTTGTTACACAAATTCAGTTCCATTGCTGACACATCTTATTTCTAAAGTTAGCTTCTGTGACATGAGCAAGTTAGCAGAAAATGATGTATACCCAAAAACATCTTCCTCTTTCCAGAGCAGTAACAAGTTTTCTCCAATACATATTGTAATGTGACTAAGGAGCAGCAATACAAATTTCAATTATAATGAACTACATCATTCCTGGAGATTTCAGAGGGACATTTTGGCCAATAAATAGCAAATACAAAATTCCAAATTACTACAGGTGGAAAGCCTGGCATTTCATTTTCAATCCAAACGTATTTTGGGGCTCTTAAAGCTCTACAAATATAGGGGATATTCTGCAACACTACAGAAAGATAAAGCAAGGAGTGGAGCTTCATAGATCACACACTTAAAAGGCAACACATTCAGTTCACCTTCCTGAAGTCTGCTGAAGGATAAGAGAAGGAAAAAAAGAAAGATGTTACACTAACAGAGGGAGAAGATAAAATTTACAAAGCCCAGGTGAGTGTGGTCATCTGTGGCAGCTTTATTTAGTCTGAAGTCAGTGACCATGCACTGCCCTGCAGCAGATGGGTGAGGAGCAGCAGTTCCTGGGTAGAGCATTCCCACCGGCCTTACTCAGAGCAAAGGGAGTCCCCAGAGGGTGTGAGAAGCTTGGCAAGAGGCCACAGAAATACATATGCTTCTTCCAGCTCTACTGAAGACATGTTGGGCTTCCTCTCCTCCATCCTTAATGAGGAATGTGGTACTTGAAATAATATTAAAAACTACAACAAAAACCATAAATTCATTTAAGGGTATTTTATAAAGGAAAGACTAGTATAGCTGATGTGTATTTTATTGTACCCTAGATGACTGATATAAGAAACTTCTTGTTCTCATTGGCTTTCTCAAATTTAGTATACACACTTAGCAACTGCTACATCAGGCTCATATCAGCAATGCACTGAGAATATATTTCATACAATGATCCATCTGTCCCCTCAGAGAAAAAATATAGATTCCAAAAAATGACATTTAGTAGTTTTTTAGTCCCATACCCCACAGAATTAGTGATTATAAAGAAATAGTCAAGATACAAAGAAGAAAAAAGCCTTAAGGTAATTCAACTTTGCTCAACCTCCCACCCCAGACACCACTTTTTTTTTTTTTAAGTAGATCAGCTCAAATGGAATATGTTTAAAGAACTCTTGCAAATCCTGCTGCTATCTCCCTCTCTATTTATTTTTCTCCTCCTTTACTTTGATCAGCCACTCATTCCCCCTTGATTCCCAAGCTCTTCCATAGCCTAACAAAAAGCAAAAATGAGCTAGGAATGAAACAGAATGCAAGACACTGTCCTGCAGAAGATAGCCAAACCCAAATAAAGCAAGCTTATTTTCTCTGCTCACTAAAAAGCAGAGAAAATAAGTGTGATTGACACATGGCAACTCAAAATGTCACTCAGAGTAGTGTTTACTGAATGACCCGTGGAAGGCTGAAAGCTGACAGAAAACCAGGAAACATGTGGAAAAACAGAAGTTAGCTCAGTTAGCAGCAGTTATGGATTTGACAGGCAGAGTACATAAGAATCCATTGTGTCATTCACATCTTTGATAAATGAAAGCAATTTCAGCACCACTCATTACATATAACAGCAAGGTATATTTAAAGCAAAAGAATAAGTAAGCAATTGGCAAAAAAATCACTATGATATGGCATGCTTATGACTTTTCAGAAATGTGTTCTGCACTAAGCTTAGTAAAATTTGCATTACGACATATATTCAGCACTTTTCCTATTACATATATAGCACTAACAAAGTGTTTGCACATAGGAGGTTGAAAAGTTGACAGGGCTCAATGATAAATTAATTGTGCTAACATGTCAGAACTAAAATGTTTTCAATGACAATTTTTACAAGTGAACAAGAACACAAACATTTCTGTCATTCTCAAAACCAAGCAACATCTCAGAACCACCATCACCATCAACAGTATATGACTGTTACTACTAATGTAATTAGCATAATATGACAAGTGAGAAACCAAAATGAGCCAGTAGAATGGCATAAACAAGAACACTACACGTACTACTCCATACATAAAAACAGCAATTGAGTACTCTTGTAATAGACACATTTTTATTCAAATAAAGAAGACCTCAGCAGGTAGAAGGAAAAAAATCACAAATCAAAGAGCACTTATTTTACCAGCATTGCTGACAGAAACTGTGATTTGTACCCCTAAAACATAATCCTTACTTATATTCAAGAACTGGAAATCCCTTCAGCAGGCTTCTTGAAAACATAAAATTACAGCATTTGCAAATGTGTAAAATAATACATAATTCTGTAGTGCAACACATTTAGAAAAAATGTTTGGAATAAAGTTTTCTTAGGCATACTCTAATGTAAAATCTGTAAATAATAACTGCATTACTATTACAAACTTACAAAGTTTAAAGACATTTACCAAGTCAGAGCTTTTAACTATTGGATATATGAATATATTAATTGCAAACCTGTAATCTGATCACAGCATCATTCATTTTAAAAACTGACCTCTATTTCCTTTGAAAAATCTTTTATTTTATAATTGATCCGAAACTTAAGTTTCAGGCAAGCTTGGGGAAACATAAAGCTAGAAACTAAGTATTTGAAAAATTAAGACCTAATACTTTAAAAACTCTGAAAAAAAATTTAAAATCAGGTATCATTATTAATTCTAATTATAAAAACTTTTTGTCCAAAAAGCAACTACCGGCTCAGTTTTAATAACTTTTGTAAGTAGGGGCAATAGAGTTCTCTATTTGTACAAACATTTACAACTCCAAGCTGGTATATCACTGAGCAAGAGGGGAACTAAAATCACCTCTGATTTTGCAGCACTTATGTCTGCTTCTCACCACCTGCAGATAACTTATGACTTCCAGAATCAAGGCTCCATTGAAATCACTGGCTGATGTCCCTTTACATTAATGAAGGACAGAAGTTCAGTAGCAGTTTTATCTGTGCTTTTCAGCACTGGGATTTAAGAGATGAGGTAGCAGATGGATCAAATATTAGACAGGATTGTTCAATGTGTGTCAATTATTAGTTACACTAAAATAACCCAGAATTTTTAAATATGAAAAAATAAATTGCTATTGGGTGTTCTTTTTCTGTAGAGAATTGGTATTTTAGCAACACTGAAAGACAGTTGTTCTAAATAACCTTGATTAGGGCATCAAGCTTTCAATGAATCCTCACACAAGTTAGCAGTTGCTCTGATAGGAAATCAGATAACTGAGACATCTTAGATCAGCTATAGCAAATCCTCCTCTTCTGGAATACACACAGATTGGCAAAGAAGCTCAAGCTCAGCTCAAGTCTTGTAGCGAGTTCTAAAGTATATAGCTGGGTAAGCTGATGCAAAGAGTGGAGCTAATTCAAATATTGTTGTGATGGAGAAGACAGCTTGCCTGGAGACTCGTCATCACTACCTCTGGCCCAAGCAACATCACCCCTCCCCTGCAAAAGGATGTTACACGGACAGCTAACATCATTCCCAAACTGCAAATTTTTCTCAGACTAAGATATAACAGTGGATTCAAGTCTTGGCCACACAAAAATTTGTACCACCCAAGGTTCAAAAGCAATTCTTGCATCCAAAGGCAATCCCACAAATACACACGTCTATTGTAGACAGACCAGTAGACTTAGAATAATAATTAGCTTTCATATGATTGCAAAAACATAGAAAAGTTTGAGGAAGACAAAAATATAAAGGTCCATTGGAGGAAAAAATTTTAAAAACCCACTGTTTTTTACTCTCTAAAAACACAGGCAGTGCAATGTGAAAAGAAAATGTAGCTCCTAAAAGTCTAGAAAATCTTCATGTTAGAGTAGTGCATTCTCAAAAACTCTGAAGTCACTTCATAAAACATCAGAAGTACTCAACTTCTTCCAAACTTTCAGTGGCAGAAAATACATAGCTGGTACTGCAGAGATACAAAGTGGTGGCTTTTGGTTTTGGCGTACTTTACTCAGACTACTTTGACCTGTAGGTGACAGAACTTCTGGGAGATATTTGCTTACAGAAACAGTTCTGCTTTTGCTAGGCTATTCTAAAATTAGAAGAGTAATAACCTCCCCTGCCACAGCCACGCACTTACTGCAGAACTTTTAAACTTCACACTATTTCAATATATGTACCTGAAAACAGTCCCAGTCTCACAGATGACAAATCAAACCCACAGAACTTAGTGATTTCTCTTAAACTAAAGAATAAGTAAATGAACCAGAAAGGATCACAATTCTTCATTTCCTGACTACAACCCAAGCATCATTACCCAGAAGCCAACAGTACACATTTTGCTTCTCTAATATTTTAAGATGTTCATGCATTGATTGCTGTGTTTGCTGACCACCTGGATCAGGGACAGCTTACAAATGTTTTCATATCTTTGTTTACAGCTGTCCACGGATCGGTACAAAACAGTAAAAACACAGCTTCTAAAGTAAAGGATATTTAGAGCTAATAACCATTTCTCATCAAACTTATTTATTTTATAAATTTATTACATGCTGTCTTATTTATTACAGCAAGAGTAAAAAAAGCCCTGTGACTGAACCATTATATCCTCTTCCAAAGGAAGTGATGACATCAGTTCATTGATAAAAATTAGTGTGCCCTCCTTCTTAAGTTATTTTCAAGCAGGAATCAGGATTTGGATGCAACTAGGCTGTCCCCTCAGAAGAGTAGATTTAAGGTCTATACAAGAAGTTGGAAAATGAAACTATTTAATACTCAGTCAAATCCTAGCAGTGGAAAAAGGGTCTTCAGAAACTGACTCCCAAGCTCTCCTGTTGCTCTTAACTTCTAGCAACATCAACTAGACCACCTCACACACACAACCAAATAGGACAAATGCCTCCAACACTGTTTCAGTCAAGTATATTCCTAAGCTACTGTCTTTGTAAAACAAAGTATGTGGAAAAAATTTAAAATTGCTTGTACTTTAACTTGGGGCTTGGTGGGGTTTTTTGTTTCTGCTGTTTTGCTTTGGTTTTTTTCTTTCCTTTTAAGTTAGGTAGACTTTATGGGGAACATATTTTCACCATTTTATGTATACCTCTAAAAGAGAGCTGGAAACAAACTTCTAAGAGTACTCTCAGTCTTCTCCATCAGTCAATTCTAAAGCTTCAGAAAAGAAATGGATACCTCATCAGGTGTTTCAAGAAAGTTTAATTTCTTCCTTTTTCCATCTGCACACAGTGCACCTCATTGTGCTAAAATAAGCATTTTCTTCATCTGAAATTCTGTCTTTCAGTCATAGTCAGTGAAAGAATTCTCTTGGAGAGTTGCAGCTTTAGAACATTTTCAATAGCTACTTAACACAAAACAAGCCCAAAAAAGTTTACTATGCAAAACTTATTACACAGCAGACTGAAATTTCAGCACCAAATTATTTTTGTCACATACAAGAGTTTTGTAATACAGTCCAGTTCCAGCCTACAGTCTCTTCAGATACCAGACATGTAAATCCATGCTGCTATTTTCAGAAGACTATTGCATTTGCCTAGAATTTACTCTTATTTTCAACTAGTTCAAAGGTTTCAGAAAGCATTCATATCTTTAAAGAGTTTATATATTAATCTATTTTCTATTTGTCCTAGTAACAGGACAAGAAAAACAGGCAAAAAACACACTCATGGAAAAAACCCTACATTCTGAAAGGTATCTCACTCAGGATGGAGACACTCAGAGACAGAAGCCTTACAAACTTCTTCCCAAAGCTCTGAAAAACTAATCCAAACAACACATTAAGATATGCCATTTACTTGCACATTAGCTTTTCAGAAAAGATTGTGGAAGAAGCATAATGCCTTCTTAAACAGAGCTGGGAAATTATATGGTACCTAGTAATAGCAATGCTGGATCAGATCTCAGGATGTGATAAAAGAGAAAGACACTCTAATGACATGCACACAGAGGGAAGGAATGCCATGAAAATAAAGAGCATGGACATACTATTTTGCACACAGTTCAAGCCAATAACTGCACCATTACCTTTCTTATCCTTATAAAATCTTCCAGTAAAATGCCTGTGTTCTGCAACAGCACTGCTCAGAATAAAGTACTTCTAAAAATGGCCCTTGGGTAAGCAAGGAAAAGCTATGGCAGGACCAGATTTACCTGAGATATCCCTCACATATTCATTCATCCTAACATTTATATATAACATCCTTCATCACAGTTTTACTACAGCACCACAGAGAGAAGCAGTTGCAGAGGAAGAGGTCCCTGACAACTTACATTTTCTAAGAAGACAAAACAGAGTATGATCAGGAACACTGCTTTAAAACAGCTTTAATTAGGATTAAAAGTAGCCTTTATTTATAATTTAGGAATAAATGGATTTGTCATTGACTTCTTTCACTGAAGAGACAGAAATTTAAGAGGACATAAAAATAACATCTCTTTTACCTCCCCCCTCCAGTTCATTACCAATTAAAATAAAATGAAGGACAGCTATACAGCAGGAATAAAGGCTGGAGAAAAAATACTCAAACAGATGGGGAGGGGTCTAATATTAACAAAGATTGTCCAGATTATCAACTCACCTACTCTGAGGTTTTGTGATGTCTAAATTTATGCTAATCTTAAGGGATCAAACAGGTACAAAAATTCTTTTGCAGCATGCATCTATACAAGTTGAGGAAGTAAAATTGAAATAAAGCACCATCACTTCATTAGAGGAAAAGTGGAAAAAAAATTATTACAAGGTGACTTCATTCCAAAGCTCAGACAAATGTGTCAATGCTGGAAAAAGTCCAGGTCCACCAAAGTATTTTTATTTTGCTCTGTAATAATAACATACAGGGCTTAAACTACTACAAATAAGAACAACATTTGTTCTTGTAAAATAAATGAGTTTGAAGACCCTAAATGTATGCTTACCTGGCTGAAACTAATGTTTTTCATTAAAATTTTAACTTGCAAGCCAATATTTCTGTCACTGCAAATCACTAGTGCTTCAGTCCTTCATTTGATAAACATTAACTTATCCTTCTTTTAAAAAAAAGATGCCACATGGAATGACATTAACAAAAATTTACCACAGATTGCTAAAGAAGGAATACCAGAAAAAGTTACCATTAAATATGTAATTTTAAAAAAACGCCAATCAGTTTTAAATGTTAAGTCCTGTTGCTGAGGAGTTACAAAAAAAATCCAACTTGTGTTACTATGCATGGGAATAGTGTGAAGCAACTGCTTGTTGGTTAGTCTCACCTGTTCTCTGTATTCTCGTAATTATTTTTACATGCAAAATGTTTATTTGTAACCAGTAATACCTGAAGAGAATGCATTTCTATAGCAAATGACATGGCAGCCAGCATTTCAAACGGGTTACCATGTTCCACAGCAACAATGGGACAGTAGCCATTTACCTGTAGCCCCTGTACTTCCAAGAGCAGTTCAAGGTCCCAGTACTTTCCTCTGCATTGTGCACCATTAGGGTCCAACTTCACAACAGCTCAACTTTCCTTTGAAGCACTGCCACATCAGGGCTGTTTAAGAATGAAATCTACTTGCCCTTAGGGCTTGATAGAGTTAAAGGGCAAAATCCTGGCTCCATTTGAAGTCAGTGGGCAGTTTGCCATTTAATTCAATTGGTCTACTATTTCACAGTGACCTTAAGGCTATACCAAAAAGCTTGTACCCTGCTTATATCCTGCCTTTGCTTGCAGGAAAAAGTAGTGGCATGTATTAGCTCTTAACAGTAATGTCTGGGTGGCAACTAGAATGCTTTTACTTGGAAGATTCACATGGAGCTCACAAGCATTCACAGAAAATTACAGAACAGAACTGCAAACATTGGTTCATCAACAAAGTTAATCTTCTGGTTGGGGTTCAAAAATTAATTTTAAAATTTAGAAACTACAGAACAGGCACCTGAGAAAACATTCACTTTTACTTAGTCTAGATAATTTCAAAGAAAAGGATGAAGCAAATGGTATTTATTTCACCGCAAGAAGTCCCATGGTTTTTAATATTAACTAAAATGTGGCTGTACCTGTGCCAGATGACAAACATCCCAGGAGACACAAGCAGGACATATTTCACATTACCACCTTGGCATCCTAAACAAATTACAGTGGCATAGGGTTGGATGAATATATAATTTTGTGTGTCACCACAGGCAGGTGCAAATCTATAGGGAAGGTTTTATAAAAGCAATTCATCAGTTAAAAGAACAACTGATAAGAAATTCTAATTGTGCAATAGAGAAAATAATATATTTTTAATCTATCAGCAGGTCGACAACTTACAATTAATTGCAATCAATTGCACTATTACTCACGTCTTTGGAAAACAAGATTTAAATGCTCCCAAATACAAATGACACAAATTTACTCTTACAGGACTGTACAGATAGCCTGTGGAAACCCCCAAATATTTTCCTGTGTTTTACTTCTCACACTCAAGTAAAGCCATCCATCCAGTGACAGATGCTGGGATGCTTGCATCTCGACTTTTTTCAATTCCCTTACATAAATAGTCATCTCTTTCAAAAGTTAAAAACACTCTTCTTCCTTCTCAGCTAATGTATATTGGTACTTTACATCCTTATTTAGAAACTTGGCAAGAAACACACAGGGAAATTGATTTTGCATAATGTCTCTCTCTTTCCTACTTCCAGCATTCTGGCATAATATTAAAGACCAACTCAGTAAAGTCGACAGCAGAATATTTGTATTATGCACTGCTTTCTCAGTTTTTGACTAGAAATTACATCAGTAATCAATGCTCAGGAAAATTGTTTCTACCGTAAGATTTTCCTCATACCCAAAATTTCAAAAATAAATAATAATTAAAAAGGCTGCAGTTAGTAATTTTTATCTTAAGACAGACACTGTAGTATTTGTATAGTCATTAAAAAACATTTTCCACTTATTTTCGTAACATAAAATGAAAATATATTCCATCACTGAAATTATAACACAACCTAGATTCTCCTAGCTAGCCGAGGAGAGGGAGGAAGGGGAATGCCAATTAATCCAATTACTGACAAAGAAGCTATCAGGATGAGTACTTATCAGGTCAGGTTCAAAAACACATCAGAAGCAACAGTGTTAAAAAAACAGAAAAGAAAAATTAAAAAAGAAAAAAGCTTGCACTCCCTGTGCTGAGTAGCACTATTAAATTCAGATGCAGGGTTGTGTTTAGGTTGGACAGGCCCCAACAGTAGAACAAAGTCAGTCTGTCTTAGTACCATAACCAAATTCTACAAGTTAACAGCTTTTCATGAAAAGCTGCCATTTCAAAATGTCAATCAAACCTGAATATAAGTGGGAACTCCTGCAGAAATAACCAGCTGCAGGTTTGAAAAACATTTTTCACTGAAAGTGGAAACACAAAAGATGTTTGAATGAGATCTCTTTTCATTCCTGTAACAGTAGACGGTCATTTTCACAACATCAAGGACAAAAACACAAGACAAAATTGCAAATAATGTCTTGAAAGAACCATTTGCAGGGGTGATGAATGATTCAAGTTACAAATGACAGAATTATTGGCAAATGGAAACTCATTAATATGAAAAAGCTTCTCTTATAAGACTGCAGTTTGTCTCCACTTTCTCTCATGGTATCTGAATGATTAGGTTGTATGTATTAATTTCACTGCATGTTTAATATTGGCTTTCTCACCGTGAGGAAGCAGCTTGCACTAAGATCATCCGACTTGCAGTGTAAGTATTTTGGGGGTTTATGTGTTTAGTAAACAATTGAATTACTTTCAGTTAATAAAAATGCAGATTCTAACAGAGCAAAGTTAAAACTTTATGATCTACCCACAGAGAGAACGCAGGTTTTCCAATTCAGTTCTGGACATACAAACACAAATAACTCATATTAATTCAATAAACCAAGGGAAAAATATTATTTATGCAAGTGTACATTAGAATGGAAAAGCAGCTGACCAAAATAGCTTTGGCCACATTCTACTTTCTAAAGAATATGGCACGAACAAAGCTAGTTTCTCTACCATCTGAAAGATGCACACCATGTCTGAAAATGAATTTGCTGTCCAAATATGGGCTTAATCAATTTCTTATTAAAAAATTGGAGTGATATAGCAGCAATTTGTTCCACAAATCTCCACATTCAATGTCATGAAGCAAATTTAGTCACCAGGGAGACTTAGTGAAGAGTCAAACCAGTATGTAAGATTGCTGCCTCCAAAAGGTAACACCTGCACTGTAGTATCATCATCCATTTTGCTTATTATAAACAAGTAATAAAAGAACAATTTGCACAATAGATGAACACCTCAGCATGTCTCAGAATTTAGAGTATTACCATAGATATAGTACCCTATACATATTTATCTCCTTATAGCGTGACTATTAGTATGATCATCACACCAATGAGAAAATGTTAACTCTTTTGAGTGACAACACCTTTAAGTTACGCTTTCCACCAAACTGAAGACACATTTACAAGTTATATAAAAATCACAAATGAGGATGTGATAAAACAGTATAGTTAGATTAAATGTAATTGAACATACTTAAGACATAAGAGTCAGAAATAACAAAATTCTTCAGCAGAATTCACTGAAAAATAAGATGCTACAAAACAAACTGAAACAACTTATCACTATAACCTCACTGTACTGAGATACCAGTTACATCATCCAATTTCACACTACAGTACTGTTTTTCATGGAATACATTAATTTCTGATATCTCAAATCTTCATATTCTCAAATATCTCTTATCTTCATATTACACTGAATATATGCATATTACACTTTAATAAGCATTTCTCTAGCTGCAGGCTGCAGCACACTACCACAGTCATCTTTGAATTTTTCCTTACCCTCAAAGTTGACTTCAGCAAAATTGCAACAAAAATTTATCAATACTGCTCCCAACAAGAAGACAAAAAATACAGCAAGATTTTTTTTATCACTAGATCTTGTTCTTATCACTTTGTATCACCAACATTTGTTTTTAAGTAAGCTGGGGCATATATGCTCAACCCTGAGGTTTTGGGGTGAATAATATGCAATATGAAGAAATAGCTGAAGCAAGATTAACTTGATCATAAAATGCTGCTACCAAGCCATTTAAAAACTGAGACAGAAAGAATAAAAGAAGGAAAGAAACAAACTGTGCCAAACCTAGTGCCTTAGCAAGCAGAGTGTTTTTGAACATTCTCAAAAGCATTTACTATTTACTTCAGGAAACAGCTTACAAGTCAACACACGCTGGAGATTTTTTCATTTTGTTTTGCTTCGAGCTGCCAATTGTTAGTCAAGATTACTATTCATTTTACAGGAGTGTTAAGAATGCAAATGGTTAACAGTAGTATAAACTATATACTTGGTTTAAGTTTGAATGTCTAAAACTATTACACACTGCATTCATCTGCATTCCCTGTTTATGGGAATGAAATATGTAGTCATTTGAAGTCCACAATATGTATACTGTGTTTGTAATAACTGCAGATTTTACAAGCACATTATTCTTTCCATTAGGATTAAAACCTCACCGAATAGCAATTTGTGAAAGAATTCTAGCAGGGCCCTGAGCCCAGAACTCTGACCTCTGATGAGATGCTTGGCAGCAACAAACTCTAGGTCTAAGCAAAACATCTGGTTTGAGTTAGACTTCCTGAAAAAATAGCCCCTGTACTGGGGAAACTGGTATTCACTCAGCTTTGTCTATACACTTTGACTGACTGCAACACTGTTGCGGGGGGGTGGGGGTGTGAGGAAGAGAAAAAAATGCTTTGCCAGAACGCACGTCAATCACTGTAGACTTCTTGGTGGCCTCCGAAGAGCCAGGCACTTACGCTAGGAGACACTGTACGCATTTGTTCAAGCTTCTTGGGATTTTTGCTGTTGTACTCCATAGCTCAATGGTTTTTTCAGAATTAGTGCCAACTCTGAATTATCTAATCCAAAACTACAGTCGAGTTCAAAATATAAATTTTGCCTGAAGAAATAGTTTCTGCAGATTCTTTTTAAACAATAATTGTTTTATCATCATTTTTCTTACAAATTTAGACAATCACTGTCATCATAAAATGAATGAGGATATTCCCAACAAAAACACAAACTCTTGCTGCCAAGAAATTTGTAAGAACAGCAACAGCTTTTGGTTGGCTCCCAAGATTTTTCATAGGCAACACATTGTTACATGCAGTACCTAGAGATAAGAGTAGGCCAGAAGGGTAACTAAAGAGAATGCAGATACAGTGGGGCTGGTGTCCTGAGCCTCCTGCTTTCAGACCTGTAATCAGCAAAAGCTCCAGCAAGAAGGATAAGAAAAGGACAGAGCTGGTTCTTGCTTCTCATTTTCCTGAGATGGGAAGTACACGCTATCAGAGGGTAGGTGAAAATGAAGAAATGCACAATTGCAGGCTTGGCAGGAGTTGCACTTTGTTCAAGCTGGCAGCCTGGGTAATGAGAACAAGAACAGCTTGGTGCAGTGTGTAAGACACAGCTTGGCTTATAGACATGACTGTCAAGAACTATGTGGCCAAACTCAATTCACCAGATTCTTTTTGCAGGACACTTCGTATTTTTAAGCATCATATTGAAATTTTTAAAATAGTTTAGCCATAATAATGAAACAGCTAGCAGTAGTTACTGAGACCTATTACATTAATAGATACACAAAGCAGCATTAAATATCTTATATAGGCTAGGGAAGCTCAAGATAATTGAATATGAAAGCAACAGAGAATTTAGTGGATATCTCAGTCAAAACATTCATCAATGCTGCATATACACATACAGGTATGTATAAGAGATGTGTGATAAAATTCATCTATGCACAACTTTATTATGTAGAGAAAAAATTACCTTTAGGCACTATTGATAGGACCTATTTCTATTAGTTGAATACTTTTTCTGTACATTGTCTACTTAATAAAATGTATTGTGGTGAAAAAAGTATCTGAAAAAAGTTTTTCATCTATCTACTATTGTATTTTATACAAGTCTGTCACATGACTGTATATTGTTAATGTACTCATAGTTTATTTTCTTCCTGTGATTGCTAATGCAATAATATTTTTATGCCTGCTCTAGCAGTAACTTAACACTGGAATTAAATGTCAATTTCTACTTTCCACCTCCAAAATTTTAAATTAAATGCCATGGATACCGACCCCCTGCATCCAGGCAAAATGCAGCCACCAACTCACAAAGGGACATTTATAAAATAAGCCTTGCTTGTTTGAACTGCAACACTGCCATCACTGGAGTTTCAGCTGGGAGACTTAAATAAATAAAAACAAAACAAAGTAATAAACACCACGTTTTATGAAGCTGCACAGAATTAAAGAAAAAAACAAAAGAAAATAAAAAAAGAAAAAAGGTCCTCCTGGCGAACTTGAAAGATTAGACTTAAAAGCTGCCTCTCTCATTCCGGAAGATTTCTGGCCCCCGCCACTCGATGCCATTTATGAAGGACAGTCAGCTGTGGGCAACAGGGCCACCCACACAAGTGCCCATGACACCCTTTGGAGCTGCAATGAGATGCCCTTCTGTCCATGACTATATAGAAAACAAAACAACATTCCAAAGTAAGGCAACTTTGGAAATTTCTGAGTGCAACAGAGTAATGAATCCTACAAATATCTCAGGCTATACGAGGCATGTGGAAAAACAGAGCTTCTTAGCCCAAGGCTTTGCAATATATAGTTATTTCTCCATGAAGCTAAATTTTTCTACTACTGATGGCATTCCAGTGGCCCTGTTATCCAAATGTATGATATGAAACAGTTTTTTTTGCTTTTGAAGAAATAAATCACATATGTCTGCAGACTTCAGTATTCTGGAAGACTGAATATAATTTTAGAATCATCATCATCAGCTGGTTGACAGCAATAAAGACAACATTCACTTTAAATAACCCTGAATTATATACAGTTGAGTAAATTTGAATTTGTTTTGCTTTAAGGTCTTCCAAAGTTGAAGCCAACATGCTGAACAAAAATATTAAACTATCTATAACCCTGTGTCAACATATGATGCTACTGGGAATGGTAAGTGAATTAATTTTCCAAGGAAAATTAATTACTTATGACTTACAGTTGTAAAAGCAAACAACGTAACTCTGGATTAGGGCACATTTAATTTCTGTTTGGAGTAGCGATTAAATTAATTTCATATAATTCATGGTATGTAATGGAAAGCAGAACAACGATGAAATCTTAGACAATGACTGACACAGAAAAAAAGTGTATATTTATGTTCCTGATACAAAAATAAAGGTCACAGATATTAATCACTGTCTAGTGAAACATGACTTTAGTTTCTAAAATGATTTTTTTCAAAAGCGTTTGTTAGGATAAGTGTTATTAGCAAGATAAAAATCTAAAAAGCAACAAATTACAAAACATCAGAGAAATCTTGCATGCTACATTATCTCAGTGAAAAAAGAATACAATTTTCAGTGATGTCTGTTGAATGACATAACTGTCACAAAATTATCATGAGGAACAGCAACACTAACTTAAGTTCCTCCTGCATTAATATAAGTCCATCTTACTCTTCAAGAGAGAAGAAAAATTTGATCATCGGTCCAATATAAAAACACATATGTATATTAACATATTGTATGAATTTTACCGGTTACTTACATTTTATAGTAAATAGTTAATGAGAAAAATAAATTCATAGCTTAAGTAAATGCATGAAAGAATTCTTGCAGCATTCCATAATTTGGTATTTGTTCAAACTACATAAAAATAATTATTTTATGTACTTCATTGCAAAACATCAAGTTCTTACTTTACTTAATACCAACCAATCAAACCATATGTACTAGCAAACCATTTATGGTTTTAAAGTACCATAAGAATTTTACTTGCCACTTCTGTTCTCCTACTGCACAAAAGCACAAATTTATTGCTGATTTCATATTTTTGGATATCAAATCAACAGCTGCTGTGCTACGAACTCACATGGAATCACTCAAAAGCACAATAGTATTAGTATTTTCCCTTATGAAAACGAATATACTGTTAATTCATGAAACCAAAACAACAGATGCAACAGATGACCACTGCACAGCAAGCAGTGACTATGGAATTCCACCAACAAATAATATTTACATTTGCAATGTTTAAACTGGCCCCCCACACACATTCAAAGCAAGTGATTCACATCCCTACTGCCACTTTTACCTGACTTTAGACATTAAAGAGATGTTTTTGCTATGGTAATAGTTTGAACAATTTTATCATTATAATATTAATATTAAAAACTGAATACTATTCATAATATAACATTTTAGAAATTAACTGACTTCACATAAAAGATGTCTGAGACTGAAACAAATTCACAAACACAAATAGCTCATAATGGGTACAGGTAATGCCATAAGTAATCTGCAGCTCTCTGGCTGTTTTTTATTGTAGTATTTCTGAAACTGTCACAAAAATGCAAAGAACTTTAGTTATGAAAACTTAACTGAAACCCAGATGAAAGGAGCTGAACAATTCTTCAGTGCTAAACTTGTGTATTTTCACTTAAAGTTGTTAAACACTTGAAATGTAAACAGGAAACTCAACAGCATCTCACACATTTCAGAAGCTATTTGATTAAAATACTTTTGCAGACAGACTTGATCATTCTCTTTTCTGTTTCAGCTTTCAGTCAACCAAGTTTTCCCAATACAATGCACAGAGAAGTCATATCAAGCTGATTTGCAGGATCCTAGCCTCACAACTCCCATTTTGTTCCTCTTGCCACTTAGCTCCCCATCAGAACAGTCTTTCAAAAAGTTTAATCTGCCTGGGTGGATCTACACCCACAGGTAGCCCACCTATGTTTGAATTAGCTCTGCCCAAGTACATTTACAAAACTGGGGGGAAAAAAATCAAACTGAAATGTTAAATAGGCTTGCAGACAGCTTATCCTATATCTGGGCAATCCTGCTGACGACTTTCTGTGTGCTGCTTTATGGAGGTCTGCAGGTAAACAACCTTTACACCTATTTTTCATGAAAAATAACACATATCACTTTAACCCTACTACAGCAAGAATCATGAGTCTGTTATCACATGGTGACAAAAAAAACTTCTTAACAAACTTCTGCCAAGAGTACTGGTAATTAAGCAATCAGAAACAAACTGACAGGGAGGGCAAATCTGTCCAGCCGGTGTTTCCTATCAACACCCTTAGATCATCCCACCTCAGTACACCAACACTTCTGGAGCTTCCCTACTCTTTCTACAACCTCAGCAGCTCTGTAAAAGGCCACATATGCAGGTACGAACTCTCTATCAATAAACAGCAGCAGTGTGAGAGGGGGATTATTAGCAGTAATGTCTAAAATTTACCTGCAGTTCAAGTTGCTTACAAAGGCACATCTCTGCCAAGTTTTCAAATGCCGTCCACAGTGCATTTTTGGTGACAGCAGCAAAAGGAGATGCAGTCCACGGGCAGCTTCATGAGTGACATGTGCAGATGGGGTGATACCACTGTGCTCTTGCACTCTTTGTAAATACACATGCACACATTTTCCTTCATTTCCTTAAAGGGGCAGTATCTCACCTCATTGAGCTGGCATGTTTTCCTGGAGATGCCAGTAAATACAGTGTACTAGCTAAAATAACTAATAACAAAAAAAGTTATTTCTTTCTATATCCCTTTGCTTTGTTGCAAATGGCTGTAATATAGTAGCAAAAGTTTATTGTGCTTTGCTGGCAGAACATTTGATTTTTTCTCTGCCAGCCAGAGAATAGGTAGATGCAACCAGAGAGTCTGCCAAGTTACAGGATATATAAACCACTCCTGGCAGTCAGCAGAACTGCTGCTGAAGATTAAATTACACAAACTTGCCAGAGGTGTAACTTACTTGGAAAGCATTCTTAAGTTTTGTGCATCTACTTCAGTGGGGTGGGGAAGCATCCAAAACATTATGGGGTTATTACCTCTCCCGGGCAAAGCTGTCTGCAGACTTTGCTCCCCTTGGATGTCAGATGGCTTGGTTCACAGAGCTTTACTTTCCAAAATGAAAAGCTCATAATTTATCCTAAAAATGATGCTGGGCAAAGAGCACGTATGATTTTTTTTTTTTTTTTTTGCTTACTATCCTCACAGAGCTAATATTTCATCACTACTACAGGAAAATTAAGGATTTCATAACTTGCTCAGTGCTAAAAACACTGTATTAAGCACAAACCTATTCACCAGCCTACATATCCATCTAAGTAAAGAAATAAATACACCTTTTTCCTTCCTGACAAAACACTAGGTTTTTGGACTGCTCTTAATATTTTATAGGTACAGCCACCATACCTTGTCCCTCAAAAAGTTTTGCAAACCTTAAAATATTGAGTACTTCTCCTCCTTTTCCACAAATTTCAAGGCAAGCAATCCCTTGCATTACGCAGCAAAAACACTCAGGGACAATAATCTCTTTGCAGGAGACTACAGGTTCACAGGAGAGGTTTAAGTTTCCTTTATTGAGGAGCAGAGCTAAGAGCACAGTGAAATACTATCCTGCATGTCCCTGTCTTTAAAGTCCCAGTGAGTTTATTCAGAGAAGAGATTCAATACAGAAGCAGCCCAGAAGTTGTCCAGTTAGTTTTTGGGTTTTTTTAGTTTACAATAATGGCTACATATCCTTTAGCCTATTTTTAAAATTTATATAAGTATAGCCAGTTTCTTTCATTTCAGTCAGATTCCAGTCCACTAGCATATCTCTTTTTATTAGGTTTTTCAACTTAAGGTGCATCCATAACCAACCAGCTGCCATATACATCCAAAAAGAAGTGATTTACATTTATTACTAAGTTGTTTGATTACTGCAAGATACACATAACTGAATATTGGTATTCTCACCCTTAGACTTTGCTTTGTTTAAGCAAAGGTTCTCTCTAGGCAACCACTTCAATTTAAATAGAGAAAACCATAAACAAGCTCATGAAATTCAGTGTTATCCAAGGAGGTTCAGTTCTTTGCTGAACTGTGTGTGTATATTCAGTGTAGTAATTCAAAAGGAATGCTGAAGCCTTTTGTAGACAGGCTGTTCAGCTGGATGTTGAAACCTGCAACCTACAATTCTGACCAGCAAAAAACATTCCTGCTGAACTGTGTTTCCACAGGAGCTATGTGAATCACACAAAATAAAGCACTACTCACCTAATAAGACGTCTCATTTTCTTAATCAAAGAAATGTAAGTTGTGAACCCATACAAACTTGTTTTAATAAGCTTAATACAGCAAGCTCAGGTTTAAGGCTGTTTGACAATACCATCTCAGAGGTTTAAAAAAAACCCACTCTTGCACATCATGTCATCATACATGAGTGATTCTCCTGTGCTACCCAAGTAACACACCTAACTACTCATATACTCTATGAGTCAATCAAGAAAACTCCCCCAAAAAGTAAAATAAACTTCTTAAATATTCATTGAAAAACACGCTCTCCTTACTGGAAAAACAATCAGCTCCAGTATTTTGCTCAACACTATTAAATAAAATCATACCACATAAAGAAGATAAAACTAAAATCAGATACCAAGAAGGATAAAAAGTGTCATATATTTCACCATTAAAAATTGTGTATCTATTCTAAGGAAAAAAGAAGATAAAGGTTTTCTCAAACCAAACACTGATTCTTTGTGATGACCAGTGTTTGGATTCTGATGGCTCATTTGCAATCACTAACTACTTCACAGGTTTGTTTTGGGGTTTTTTTTTGTTTGTTAGAAGATTTCTATTTAAACACAAATTTTCAAGCTTCCATTACTAGAGAACCAATACAACATTTGCTTTACCCAAACAAATCTACTGAGTTCTGCTTGGTGGAGTTTTGTAAGAACAGGCTAACAAACACCTGCAGTGCTAGGGATGAGCCAGGTGCTGTTGCAGTAAGGACAAGAGAAATAATGCAAAGAGTTCTTCAGCCCACAATAAGGCTGACCCAATTATACCTGGTCATACTCTTACACTTAGAGAGGTATCTCTGAGGTCTCCCCTTTTGATCCCTATATTTCTAAAATGTTGCTATAATTCAGCTCTCAGATATCTCCATTGCATCAAATATACAGTCAGATTATCTCAAGCAAATAATACGCATGATGGCTGTTCACCAGGGAAATAACATTTTAAGTAGTACTGCTGTCAAGGTGAGGTTAACACCACACCTCACAACAGGAGGGTCAATAGCCCTCCTACTGCAGAAGGACCAGCTGGAGGTAAAAAAATCTCAGCAGTGATGATGCCATCCACAGACATCTTTTGAGGGAGGAAGACAACTAAAGAATGCAACAAACGAGAATGGCTACGTGCAATTTCAGCCACATGCAGGAGAGGCTGGTAACATCCTCCCCCCACGGTCAATCACTTGCCCCTCACACAGACTTCCAGGAGAAAGAAAAAAGCTCCTTCCTTTCCAGCCTCCAATGAAATGCCTCACTATTAACATGCTGGCAGTGGATTTTAAAGTGGTTTATATCTGCAATGCCATAATTAAGAGAACTAGTCCAACTAAAGAAAAAGTTTATCTGATTAAAAGCATTCTCTAAAGTTGCACTGTCATCTACCAAAACATACTCATATTCTTTGGGGGAAAAACTTAAGCCTAGAAGGAATATTAAATTGCAGCAGAAACAATAAAACATCCTGCAGGTAATAATCAAATGCAAACCCAATGGACTCCAACAACTAGAGAACCATGGAAAGGAACATGGACAAGAGGGACAAAAAAGACATTTCAGATTCAGTTATTATCAGACACTCTGGTTAGGCTTTATGAAATGCTCCTTTGATCAAGACTTTCCAGCATTATATAGAAAACAAACCAAGAATTAGATTTTTTTTTTGAGAGAGAATGCTACTTAAGAGTATTGTTCACAGGTTTTATTTATTTGACACTAAATGTTCCAGATACATCTGTAATCAAGTATTCTCTCACTTCAGAGGTCACAGAAATACATATATTATCCCTTATATCCTTTCAGGATGCTAATTTTTGAAACACAGTGAAGATGTTTTCTTCCAACAGTGAAGACGTTATCACACCCAAAAATGGATTATGAACAGACTTCTGGATTCCCAAAGTTAAAAGAACCAAATAGGATGCTGCTTTTTCAAGATCAGACATAGTGCACATTTTTTAATACTACACAGAAATTGTCAAAAATTCTAATCTTACAACACAGAACACAGATCACCACAGATCACATACTTTTGTTCATAGGTTACAGATGAGTTTGACCCCCATCTATCTCTTTCTCTAGACGTTCCTGGTTTTTTTTAGGATCCAGGGATTTTGTACATCAAATGAACATCAAAAGACCAACCAAACTTAACATATTTCTTTAGCTCTGTTTCTCATTTCTCTGCCTTATAATACAGATTCAGGTTTTGACATTTTACAAGTACATTAATTTAATTCTTCTCTTTACTATGATGAAAGTTTATGCTTAGTGCTGCTTCACTCACCTCTGAAAAGTCGGGGGTTTATTTGAGAGTAAAGATTTTTTGTTTTCTCATTCATTTTCTTTGCTCTGAAATTCAATGCCCTAACAACAATCTTTGTGAAGCAGCTTTGTTGTCAGCTCTTATCTATATCTTCCAAGATCATTACAACAACAATGGTAACTCATCGCCAAAATTCAGTGTACAGTGTAATCAAGTCTTGAGACACTAACTGCTTCTCCCCGAATAGAAATTTAGCTTTGAACTGGCATGAGGAGGTGACAAGGCAAATATATTCTGTATCAGGCAGAATCTGGGCATCATCTTTAAGTTCAACTACAGAAGAAATCATACTAATATAGCCTGAAGGTGATAAATTAATTTTGGCTAGGTTCCTGTCTGGGAGGAAAGAACAATTTTCCTAATGAGATAAAGATGAAGGAAGACAAGGACCTTTAGGCAATTGGAATTTAGTCTGAGAGAGGCTCTAATAAATCAGGTTGTGCTTCTCTTTGTTTAAGGAAATACCTGTTAGGAGATCTGGGGCCTGTTTATTTTTCTCTGACAAACCTGATTTTCTTGGCAGTTCACAAACTCAGAATCATAAATTAAAATGAGAATAAAAGCAGGTGGTCAAGTTCAAGTTTCAAATTTTTTTCACCTAAAGTAAACAAATCTCAGCTGATGGGACTCAATTTACACAGATCTCCTGCTACTTGGAAACTTGCAATTCCATGTCCAAAGTATTCACATCCAGATGAGCAGATTTGCTTGGAAAAGTTGCATTAGAAAAACCAGAGAACATCAATATTCTCACAAAGGTGCACACTAAATACCAAGAAACCAGATGGGAAGGATCCAAAATCACATGGAAGTAGCAACTGGAGAAAATGAAGCCCCCTCACTCAATTCCCTTCGTGTGGCACAGACTCCACAGACTTTGGGCAAGCTCATACTGTGAGCAGTGGATTTAGCACATGACCACTTCACTTTCCTGTAGCTCTGCTATCATTGCTGATAGCAGCAGAGCACATCTTGCCCAAAGGGGTCACTCAGCTGAACACACAAGGTTCCTGTACCACAGCCACATTACAAAAGCTACAGCCTTCATCAGGCAGATTCTGCTTCACCAGTCTCTCACTTCAACCGCCGAGAAAAGACAATTATTTCTATCTCTGCCACTGCCTTTCAAGTAGAATAGTTTGGGACCTGTGGCTATCCTAAACTGACAAAGGCCAGGCCCCAGGTCAGTCAGGCTGTTGGGGAGGCAGCTGCCCCAGCTCCACTGCCCCACAAGCTATGCACTGCTGCCCCTCTGTTATGCCAACCCAGGACATCATGCAGCCATCACCAACAGCACAAAAAGATTGGGGCACTTGGGTAGGAGTAACAGAAAAGGCAGGACCATCCCCTCAGGGAGTTCACACTTTGATCAACACACAGTGAGTGTGCAATCTGCCCTCGAGAAATCACCATGTACTATACTGCTTCCATGGTCATGGGCAGCAGCAGTGTCTCAGCCTGTCTCTGCCTAATTGCTGACAGACTAATCACCATCCCTATTTCATGACAAGAATGCCAAAGCCTGGATTTGTCAGATACTTAAATATCTATTTCAGGGTGTTTAAGAAAGGAAAGGTCATATTTAAATGCTAGGTCTAAAGTTACAATAGGCTAAGAAAGCAACCACCTCTGTGAAAAGACGGCTGTATTTCTGATCTAGACTATGCACTTCATTTTTCACCACAGAAATTAACAAAAAGCTACAGCCAGCATTTCGATTATAAATTAGAATGCAATAAAACCTTTCAAGTTGCCTTGGATATTAAATACTCTGTATCTGAGGGATTATTTCAGCCATTACTCTGGGACTACCTGTACAACAAAACAGCTTTTTCCATGCCTGTCCTCTGAGACACCAGCGAGTGGCTGTTTCTCTGAAAGGAAGACAAGGCAGAAAAGCTAAATTCATCCTTCCATTACTTTCCTATGCCACAAGAGGTGTCATGCCCAAAGTGCAGCAGACCTTTTGACTGTTTTCAAGAGTGCAAATTTGCTTTCAGTAACGTCACAAAGATCCAGCACTTGAGAAATTTATGTATCTTTGAACAAACATGCTATAGCTTCTGTGGTGATTCTTAAGCATTTCAACAGGATGTGTATCTACTTCAGAGATTTATTCAAACCATGACAAGAATTAAAAATGCTTATAGCTGGGAATGAACAATATTTGAGGTCTACCTCTATCCTAGGCTTCTAGGATTTATTTCTCTGAAATTTTTCATCTAACCAATTTAGACTATAATAAATAACACAGTTGGGCATTTACTCACAACACACCTGTAGTGGATGAAGAAGCTTCTCTGGAAGGGCCAGGAACATGGTACTTACCTTGCTCTCAATGAATGAAAAGTAAATGACACCAGCTTGTCTCTGAAACTGCAGTGAGCTGATATTGTTCACTGCAACATTCATCTCATAGTATAATGATTGCAAAATCACATGACCACCACCAATTCCATGTCTTTTTGCTTTAGATGCTTCTACAGTGTCCACATGGGCCACACGAGATGGTGTGCATTTAAATCAATATCTTCTAGACACAATAATGCAAGCTCCTAGTACTTAAGAATTTACAGTATACTGCAAATAGTAAAATATTCCATCTTGGAGCTATTGTTTAAAAAAAAAAATCAATCAACTTCTCTAAATGCTGACATGGCATTTCAGATTTTTTTTTTAATTACTTCTTTCCTTAAAACGAGGATGAACAAAAATCTCTATCACTTCTCATTATTTTTGTTTCAACATATCACTGCTACTGTTATAAATGAAAGCTGTGGGTCTCCACAAGTAAGGAAACCAACTTCAGACTGAAGCTCCTCTTTTTGCCAGATGATCACACCCATATTTATAGCTGCCACCATTAAAGCACATTTTTACTGAAATCTAGATACATATGTTAAAGAACTCTACAGTGTTTCAGCCCTTCAAAATTATTTCCCTCAAAGTGTATGGTATAATTGATACCAAAAGATTATTTAAGTTAAGTTTACCGATAAGTTTGCAGTTAGCGAGCAACATGAGTAAGTTCTCTCCTCTGTGGTAATACAAGCAGTATTTACAAAAGCTGTTCTGAATTCTACTTTAACCAACTAAAATGCTGACCTCAGTTCTGTAAAAACAAAACAGGACATATATTTCTTGGAAGATTTTCATAACACCTTCTCTTTGTCACACCACCTTCAGCAGTGACAGCAAGGAATAATTGCGTTCTATCCCATTAACGTTCATGACCTAACCGGAAAGAACAGATCCAGACAGTTCTATGGTTACTGTTCTGAATTCTGCTGTAGTCTTTCAAATTTACTCACATTCTATAGTTTCAAAAATATAAGAGAAAAGCACATGCCATATTTTCTGGATAGTTGGGGTTTTTTTCTTCTTTATTTGGTGGGACTTAAACACATGCATAAATGCTTTCCTGAATCGATGCCAATATGCTATAAAATGACAATAACTTATGTACCACTTCTTAACATAATGCTCTTTGTAAAGAAACTTGGAAAATACAAGTTTTTTCTCAGAAATAACCTACAAAAAATGTATAAAAATCACAATGTCAAACATTTTCCAATTCAGCTTTGCTAAATGAAAAACTTCAAAACAAATCCTTTTATTACAAACTTCTAAGAAGGAATGCATCTAATAGTACAAATTAATGGCTTCTAAATGGAGGATCAATATCTCATTGTATTTTACACAAAGAGCTAAAACCCCATTGCTGTAACAATACAGAAAAAGAGAAAGCTTTACAGATCAGGTTACCTGTCTGATTTGATGTTTTTTATAGACTATACATCTGGCTACAGCCATTTCAGAGTCTCAATCACAATCATTAAAAGGAGAGATTTTAAAAAGGGCAGTTTATGACTTTTAAGTATTTACTACCATTCCATCAACAATGAAAACGTCTTTTAAAGGAGACATAACTAGTTGACAATTATAAAGCAGCATTTTGGTGTTGCTCTGTATCATGACAGATTACTTAGATTAAATGATAGGTATTATCTTACCTGATACATTCCAACTCCTATGTGTTTGGGCTCGATTTTCACTAGCTCAGCTAATGGGTCTTGAACACGCCTAGCTATGGAAACTGAAAAACAGAATTAGAAAAGAGCTATCACTTTTCTCTGAAAAACCTGAATCAAGTAACTGCTTTTTCTAAGGTGTTTTGAGGGGCTTTTTTACATCTTCTGTGCATTGAATTTTTTTTAAACCTGGAAATAATCAATAATATAGCAGAATCTTTTTTCATTGTTAGACAAGGACATCACATGTACATTAATCAAACTTTTTATTTGAATAATTCCAGCAAAGACCTAGGGACATTGTAAACTGTAATCATGACATTTAAAAAGTTTTTCTGAGCCACAGAGTTAATAAATAAAACTGTGTACACTATATTTTTCCCTTTGTACCTATACTAAACGCATACGCAACATTTAGCATTAAACTATGTTTAACCTGAAATCACAGATATGAAGAAACAAATAAATATTTTTTAAAAGTAACAGAGTATCTGTTCAGAGACTTATTTGACACAGTATTTTCTACGGTATGTATCAGATATTTATATATTTATCTAATTCAACCATAAAATTCAGTGTTCACTTTGAAAATGGTTCTTGGACTTTACTAATCTAAGCTGCACACCAAAGCACATCAATTTACTATCTGTCGCCCTTATAACCACATTTAGAAAAGCAAAAGCAATTTCTAACATTTCTGATGCCATTAAGAGCATATGGGAAGAATCTTTGGTCTTGTAAATCCAAATGTTGAATCAAGACTGCATTTTTGAAGGCTGTATTTATTGATAAATCATTTGCTTACCAAAATCTCAGAAGAAAAAGCATATTTCCAAACATCAGTTTATAAACTTGGTCTGATTCTGCAGATATTGAGTTGTATTCAGTATTTGCAACTGTGCTCCCTCTGACATATATGAAACTAGAAGAGTTCTATCTACCAATATTACATCTATACATTTTTTTTTCCTCCTGACTTAAGACAAAACAGGTTAGCTGGCTTAGCAGCTCTTAAAACATTCATTCTACCTACTAAAGTAAACACTAACAAAACCCAAAAGTGTTTAGAGGTATTCGAAAAATCTTTCCAAATAAGGACCAAAAATCCTTTAAAAAGCAAACAAACAAGTAAAACCCTAAATCTCAAAAAATGCACCAAAAGCAAAACCCCCCCAAAAAATCAAACCAACAACACAAAAACATCCCAACTCAACAAAAATGAAAACAAACCCCATCAAAAATAAAAATAATCAAACCTAACAATGGCCGACCTTGTTGTCAAGGCTGTTTTTTCTACCAGATGCACTTGTGCAAGAATAAGAATAATGGGACCCAAGAAAGCTGTGGACCTTAAAAGCTCTGTCCAGAATCAATCCCACAGGGCACCAGTCAGTCCAAGAGTGTTTTACATTTAAATACATTTTTAAGCAAATCAGGAGAGGGTTAGAGGGAGAACAGACAGGACTCAGGAGTAAATATATACATACATATTCACAGTGACTTGGTCAACAACACATAATGCTAAAACAGGAATACTGGAAATATCTCTGGTGTTCACCAGCTGATTTCACACATACACATATATGTATGAAAACATGCACATGGTTATAATTATCATATATATAAAATAACCTATAAGGCCCTTTACTGGATCACAGAAGTAATGTATGCATTCACAGAGGTGTTCAGGCTGGACACACCTCTGGAGAACACGGGCTGCTTTGTCTAACACCCCTGCTGAAACAGGGTTTGCTACAGCAGGTTGCCACAGATCATGTCCTGCTGGGTGGAGACTTCACAACCTGTCTGGTCAATCCATTCCACTAACAATAGGTAAATGTTTTCCTGTGTCCAGATTGAATTTGTTGTGTTCCAATGTGCACCCAATGCCCCTTGTCCTAACAGTGGGCTCTGCTGAGAAGGGTCTGCTGCTCTCTTCTTCATTCCCTTCCACCAGGTACTTACAACTCTTTTTAAGATCCCTCTCACCCTCCTCCAAGCTAAGCATTTCCAGGTTTTTTTGGGTTTTCCTTGTATGAAAGGTGCCCCAGTCCTTAATCATCCTTGCAGCCCAATTTAAACAGCAACCATCACTAGTGCAAGGTGTTAAAAGGCTTCACAGCATTTCAGAAAAAGACTTGACTAAACATTTGTACTTGAAGCCAAAACAGTAGCCAGAGATATGCAGGCTCCTCAAACCACAACTGGAAAGTTTATCAATTAAATGCTGCAGTAGAGACTTCACTTTTAAAGATTTGCACTGTTAAATGCACAGTTAACATGAAGTTCATTGCTCGGTCACGCAAGACTTTTCATATCCTTTAATATCCATTTTAACATGCTGACAAAGGCAGTTTGCTAGCTAGGCTCAGAAAGCACTGTGCTGGTGACATCTGATATGCCTGCTTCTCTGATAGAGAAGTTCTGAATTCAAAGACAATCACGTATGCCCTCTTGTCAAAAAAACCCTCACAAAAGGTTAATCAGTGTAAGCACAGCAGTTATCACTTACACAAGTATAGCTCACTGCAGAAATGCTTTCCTATAACAATAATTCATATTAATTACTTTGAAATACTAGTCACCCCCCATCTAACAAACAAAAGTGAAACAAAAAACCAATGAAAGTAGTATTGATCCAAACCAGGAAACACTTACAATGATGTATTTCTTCTGAATGCACTGATGCCTGTGCATAGAGACTATATTTGTCCTCCAGCAACCATCATTAAACTCAGTTTCTTTAATACCCACACAGTGTTTCAGAGAACTTTCTTTTAGTTCTACCTAATGGCAAAATATATTTCAAAAGTTACATTTTAAATAAGCTGAGAGCAAATACCTCTCACTGTCCACATCTCCTTTCATTGTATCTTTAAAACCAGACAACTTTATGGTTAGGTTGATACAGGAATTCTTTAAGCATAGCTTTCTCTTGGGAAACTTCAATTAAAAAGTAAAATTTAGACTCTTTTTGTCATCTTAGTTTGGTTGACAATGCTGTCATATCCCTAGGAGGCTTCCAGTGGAGGCACAGGACCTGACCCAGCAAAGCACTTCAGCACAGATGCATGTCAGAATTCCCACTGGAACGAGCAAAACTATTCACACGCATAAAGTTACAGAGACATTTAAGTGCTTTCCTGGATCAGGCCTAATAGTTCCAATATTGAAGCAGGAAGATCAGCTAACAATCAGCTACAGGATTAAGGGATGCAGCTCCTACAGTCAATACTAGCAGGATAGCTGACCTGCCAAATTCCCACTAAAGCCGCCACTTCACTCCAGAACTTTTCCAATTAATAAATAAAAGAGAGCACAGTAGGAAAAATGCAAGAGTTGTCAACATTCTCTCTAAGCAGAAATTCAGTCAAGATTAGCATCTACTGCCTCTTATACAGGCAAACCCATCTATTTTTTAATGGAGTAGTTGCACACTGCAATAGATGGACTTTTTTGGGGGTGATGAGGCTCCACGCTGGCTATCTGATCCAAGTGGCTGGATTCTCACAATACAAGTACAATACTACTGAAGGCATGAGGGCTCTGCAGAAGTGTGAGGTCTACTAACCTGGAGCAGAGATAGTAAAATCTGATGCTCTGGCTTTTTCTTCTTAAAAACTACACCAAGACTATAAAATTTGTTTTTCATTTTCAACTATTTTACACTAGGTACATTATAAAAACCATGCATTTCCAGAAGACTAACAATGAAACAGTAATGCATTCTTACTTCTGTAGATATTAAGGGATTCTTCACTTTTGCCCAAGCAAAAAAAGATTTAATTATATTATGACATGCAGGGCAAAATGAGAAAATCAGATTTCTCAAAAGTTATCAGCACGGCCAAACATGAAAAGTTTGAGAGATGCCTTTATTAAAAATGTGCTAGTCTAAGTAAAATGTGAGAAAAAAACCCCTAATCAATATTAAACAGGGTATTAAAATCAGGATGGCACGATCCTTTATTAGAAAATCACAAGATTTGCACACCCCATAAATGCAAAGCTTGGAGCTGTAAATCAGGATGAAAATATTATTGCAACACTTGGAAAGGCAGTAACATACTGTAAATAAATGTATGTAAATACAATAATTTATATTGTAAAATTTAATACATTTATGTAAAATTTTAACACTTGAATGGACAGAATGATCTAGGTGGTCTTCTGACTTCAGTGTATATGTACTTCACATCCAAGTGCAATGAGAAAGAAGATCACAGCAACATATTTACCGTAATCCAGTCTTGTCATTAGATAGGACATATTCTGCCATTTCATTAGAAAAGCAGTTTAACTGCTTGGAAGTCTCAATTCACTCCATACTTCAGTTATTTGACAAGACAAACCCAGCAGACAGTAAAGTATATTTGTGTGTCAGTGATGAAGATGCCATTGTGGTGGGCAAAAAACATCCACAAGAGTTGCTTGCCCAGCTCATGCCAATCTCTGTGTCTGATCTTCACAGAAAGTGAGGAGTTACATTAAAATCTTTTGTTTCCTAATGGCTAATAAGCAGATACGCCCTCATGAACTAGCAAACATCCCTAATTATGTGGCTACTCCAGTATTAAAGATCAAGTCACTAATTTCAAATGGAGAAATTTAAAATTAAGATTATTTTCTTCAAACATACGTCAGATAACTTTGTTTCTCTAGTAATTTCTACAGCAAGGAATAGCATATTTGAGAAAATGGAGAAAAATATGAGAAAAACAAATCACAAAAGAGAGTTTTCATTCAGGAATACTGGTAACAGTTTTCAGGCTAAATCTTTTCAGAATAAAGACAGAAAAAACTTGCCACACTCAACAGTGAAGGGCCAAAACAACACAGCAGCCTTACTATTTCTCTGCATGGTATCTATAGAAGGGCCACGTCAGCTGCCAGCCCTAAAAAATAGAATTAGCGCCAACTTCTTCAGCTACCTGCCTCACTTCAGTAACAGAACAGGTCTAAAGCAATAATTAAGACCCAAATCAGACATGCAGAGTATTTAGGGTGCAAGGGCAGCTGGAAATCTTGTCAACTAGATGAAATTTATTATGGTTTCAAGTATTTTGCCCACTTTGGGGGCAGGCTGCCAACTTCTGTGTTCAGATAATTGAAATTGTCTGAAATGTTAAATATTCAAATGCATACTGAAATGTTTTCTTTTTGCATTGCTTTATGTAAGAGCCACACCATAAAGCAAGAATTTAATGGCTTAGATAAGAGTGCAAATGAGGAAGGCTTATGGGAAGAAAAACAAAAAAGTTTCATTTTCTTTCAGTTACAGTGGCATTCAAATGTTGCTTAACACCATAAGCAAAAAAAAAAAAGGTTTTGGCCAAAAGTCCAGGATGATGGCATTCCTCCTTTTAAACACATCTTCACATAAGGATAAAATGTGTCAGAGTCAATAACTGTGACAGCTTAGCTACCCCACATGAGTGGGAGCATTTGTTTTGTGCTTTGAAAAAATGTGAAGCTTCCAGATGTGAAGGCAGTAGATAGTTTTATAACTGGTTTGCAAATAAATATATGGCAACCACAAGCTATTAAGCTATGATGAATTCAACTTCAATGTTGTCATCAATGAGAACATTCTGTATCTTTATAATAAAACCTCACTATTTCATTCCTGCTGAGACATGCTACCATCCAAGTAACTCATCCACCCTATTTTAAATTAACCTTTGCACCTCCAAAGCCTAGGTTGAAACTTCAATGTCAATGAAATTAAAAAATAATATCTTAAGGTAATCAGGGACTAACTCCCAAATGCGTAAGTAATTACTGTCAATATATCATACCAGAGTAGATATGGCAACATTACAACTTTTTAAATCCTTTTATAAAGTCTATTATTGTGTTCAAGATCAATTACTCTCCATAAGTATCTGCAATAATGTTTACTCAGTGATCGATTGTTCAGGTTTCCTGAGTCCTGGATGCTTTCTATCCTGTTGACCTGAATTTCACCCTCCTTGCAAAGGATACAGTGAAATGTACAGTAGTCTTTTCATTAAGCATTCTTTCTCAGGAGGTCAGGATTTGTGACACAGTTTTGAATCCTCATATATCTTCTTGGTGGGTTTAAAGTAGGCAATTTATTTTAAGCAACTGTTCAACAGCTGCATTTCATCCAAAGCTCTTCTGTAGCAAGCGAGCAGGTTTTTGTTTTAAAAAGGTTACATTTTAGTTTACTTTTAACTCCATAAAACTGATAATCTGTTATTTGCCTAAGATTAATGAAATAATGAATGACAATATTCTACTTATTTATTACAAAAAAAAATCTTTAAAAGAGATGGGTTGAATACAAGAAAGTTAGAACTACGTTTAAAGAGAAAACTTCAACAAGTGAATATTACTATGCAGACTTTTAAAAATCAATATTTTTTCTTAGAAACACCCTCAAAAACACTTTTCTCAAGCATCAGTAATTTCTGTATCACAGAATAGTATCCATTTCTATCCAAGATGAGATAGGGGACATATAAGCATTTAGCTGAAGCCTGATGTGATTTTTCTGTCACAGAAATGAGTTAGTCTCAGAAGATGGTATAAACTCTGAAAGAACTCTTCCCCATCTCTTCAGCCTAAAAGGTAGATATCATCAATATCCTTTTCACAGTCACACTGCTGATACTAACTGCATCACTATACATTGATTACTGTTTCTACTGAAAGTAAAAAAATTACTTGAAGTTCTAATCTTACAAGAGCTAATCATCTGTATCTTAGAAGAATTAGTCATTTGTATCAACAACAAATATTGTGGTTGTAAGCAATCAAAATGTTCTTTTCTATGCCTGTAGCAAGACAAGCAGCTTTGGCAAATAACACATCAAATCCCAGTATTAAAAGGAAACCAAAATTCCTTGAATTGAAGAGCATCCTGGTACTGGCCATTCCTCTAGCTCCACACTTAAAGGAAGCAACAAAGCCTTCAAAAGGAAATACACAGACACAACACAGGCACAGAGTTACATCAGAAGGGGGGAAGTGAATGCTTCTCATAGCTCTTTTTGCTAAGGGAAAGCAGCTTGACCAGAGCACACAAAACTTGCAGGCAACAGGAGACCAAACTCCCCTACTCCAGCCCACTCCTGAGCTCTACAGTGCCACTAAGCGGGATGTTCATGATTATACACCACCTCTCCCACACATCCTGAGGTTTACACAGCTTAGAAAACATTAGATTCTTGTCTAGAACAACAAGAAAACTACAAGAATACAAACATCTCAAACATCTGTGTAAAAACCCATTCAGGATTGTGTTACTGGTTTGGGGCAATTCAAGCCTGTTTTTCTACTTCTCAGTTACCTGGTACAGGCACATATTCATGCCCAACTGGGAGAGGCTCAGTCCTTTCCAGACTATCTGCAGTTAGGGATGGGTTTCTGATTTCCTACAGAATCCACAGATTCCCTATAATTTCTGTTTAAACTGTAGAGCCTAGCCCACACTTTGCGATGAGTTTCTGCTCAATAGTAGGAATTGGGTCCTATGAGGAGACAAGTAACAAGACCCTCCTGTTCCTGGTACTAATTACTTATAATACTATTATTAATTAAGAACTAATTATTGCTATTATTATTTTAGTTTATAAATATTACTATCATTAATATGTTCTATCTTTAACATCTTACTGCTGTTTACCACCCTTTTTGCTTCTAACCACTGCATGTTCATCACTACAGTGTGATTCTCTGTACTCCATCCTTCCAAAATGACAATTAACTAATTTTTAAATGCTACAAAACACAACAGATGAGATGAATCTTGATTTCATTTCGTACTGCTCTAATTGCATACCACCCAATTAAACACTGGGCTGACAAAATTTTTTAATGCATGAGAATTCAGTGCCTACTTTCCCTTCTAAAAGCTTGTGGAACTTTCAACAATTCTCCCCAACTAGCTGAAGAAGAAAGCTTCCACTTAGACAGCAGTGTGAACGTTTTAACCGTAGGACTACATAAAACAATAAAGTTTTTGAAAAATGACCTTCTCTCCTGAGTAGCCAAAGGGGAGCAGTGCTCTTTTAAGAAGATGAAGAAATTAGCTCAAGTAGACATCCAGGCACTATGTCCCACACATCTAATCATCAAATTGTTTTACTTTCCTTAAGATAAAGTCAAAAGAAATTACATTTTTTTCCAATCTCTACCTTCTACTTGCTGGCCACTATGACAGCTCTGAACTCTATGTCTCTAACAGGACCCCAGGGAATGAAACCCTGTAGCATAACAGTCTGAAAGTCCTAACAAGCCCTCAAAGCCTACAAGGCTCTTTTGCAAGGAAAAGTGCAAGTGGTATGCTGAACTTTGAGCGTACAATAATGCAATGTGTTCTGCCCTGCGGAGAGGAGACAAGCAGATGGGATTTGACAATGCTAAGGCAAGCTGTGCTGTGTGACCTTTGGCTCTCTCAGATTCTTCCTTATCCTCAGAAAACATCCCTTAGAAACAACAGTTTCCATACTGGATCATACCTGCACATGCAGTACAACGCACGCTTGCCCTGTTAGTTTTCCAAATATTCAAAAAAAAAGTAGCTCTAGGGAATATTTTATCTACTTTTGTTGCTTTCCTAACTGGGTGACACAACTGTGTGACCTTGACAGAGCCCTAGTCCTTCATGTCCAAGAGGAAAATGCACATTTCTTAGAGCTGTTGCATTAGGCAAGCCTAGGTACGCAAATTAAAAATCAAGTGTATATGATAGCATAAGGTATGAAAATAAAATAGAGAGGCTTAACATAAGATCTCTTCTAACAAGTGGTTATACAAACAAGATGTCTGAAAAAACAGCGCCTTTCTCCCCCTTTTATTTTACTTTTCAAGTAGTGATAGAAAGAAAAGATTGGTTATTTGTTAGAGCAGTCATCTCAAAAGGAAAGGTAATTCATCAATTTAATGAAATGAAGACATTTCTAATTTATATAACTGAGTGTATATTGAAACCAGAGTAAAATCCCAGCATGACTACTGCTTCATAGCAATTCTCTACCATCAGGCCACTGTTTCACTAGAATGCATCAGTTTCCTCTGATTCTTTGTTATTAAGCAGCATTAATTTCATTATGGTATCCAAGAGGTGGGGAGTCAGCAGAAAAAAAAATTCTTTGTGAGCACAAGCCAAATAATTGGTACATCCTTCTTCCTCCTTATACTACGGACAAAAAAACCTCCACTAGCTGGCCATACCTTAAAAAGCTCCCAGGCATCCAGAAAATAAATAAATTCCATGTTCCTGTGTGACAATCCTTCAACACGAGTTATACGTGCTTACACTTTCTGTATACTTCACCTATCCCTCCACAGTCTTCCCCTTCTGTCTGGCCAAACTGGCTCAAGCTAACAAGCATTTGCAACAAGGAGGTGTAGACGTGGAGAAGCACTGAGAGGAAAAAAACAAAGCCTGGAAGAGTGTATGTGTTGACACCTGTACTAACATCCTTAATTTCTTATCCCATAAAACTTATTTTTATTAGGAATACAGGCTCTGCACAACAAAATAAAACCTTAAGGAAAACTATATAGAACAGGATGGAAGTAAAGCAACAACATCAGCCTTTGGAAAATCACTGAATTCCAGGATTCACGGGTCCAGTGACAGCAACCAAACCCAGGCTAGCACAGACTGTCACAGAGCTCTTCTGTCTCAGGGAGAAATGCCTGTCACTACTGAGTTTAACTTTTTTCTTCTACCACACCAAGACAGTCATCTCGTGCTCTGGCAATGAAAGGTAACTAACACCATGTGAATGGCTGTTAAACTTGCAATGCAAAGTACCATGCCCAGTAAACTGTTACAACTGCTTCTAAGGGAAACTTGCAACCAGGCTTTCCAATGAAAAAAGGCACAAATAAATCTCAATCACAGAGACCCACAGCAATCCAGGAGATTTTACAGGCAAGTTCAAGTGCATAACTCCTACCTGAAGCTGTCAGAAATAAAAACTAACTAAGGGCTAAACATGAAGTGGTGCACTGATGCTAGGTTAGAAAATATATAAATTTTTAAAAAGCAGCAAAAACCCCAACAAATGAATGGAACAACACAAAAAATACGATTGTGACAGCTTTATGAAAACTCCACCAAATGAAGCATTTTAACTACTTCTTCAAGAGGGTGGCCAGGGGACATATGCCAGGGCAGAAATAGAACTGCAGTCATCCACTCAGCCTCACAGCTCCCTCATTACAAATACCTCATTGCAGCCTCAGAGCTGGCAGTCACAGAGCCTTGGTGGAGCACATACTAATAAACTTTCACAAAGGTGATCAACATTTCCAGCCTGCAAAGTACTCTTCTTATGGTCTCCATTCTTCCCTGCAAAACCCCCCACCCCAAATCTCAAGTGTGCCCTTGGGCACAGCTTTTGAGAAGAAGAATTCAAGGAAACCTTGCACTCCCTTCTCTGTCAGACTGCAATCCTATCGCAGGTTCATCCAAAACCCCTCCATTACTGAATTCCAGTGGCTTGCTCTCTAGGCAGAACCCTCGTAATCTGCTGCAGCTGAACTTCCTCAGCCTACCAAGTAGGAAATCCTTTTATTGCTCTGGCCTATAAGCCTCTTATCTCCTAATTCTGTGAGGCTGAGAAATAGCTGTTCTGCTCATTAATCCTACAATGACTGTCAGAAGGGGATATATACCTTCTCACTCTACTCAAACACAAGTAACTAGGTTTCATCAAGTTCTTTACTATCTACTTAGCTGAGTCCCACTCCACAAGATTTTATAGGAATTGCTGTAGTTGTACAGAAGCTTCTACACTTACATGAAATATTCAGAACACTTCTAAAGTTGGAAAGGCCCTATTTCATTCTCTGCACTGTAGATAACAAAATTGTTTTAAAAAAGCTTTTTTTTCTTTTATTTTTTTAAAGCAAGTGCAATTTTGGCTAAAAGTGCTGTGTGGATGATTATAGAGACTTTCCTCTACAGTTTGTATATACACCATAGGTTTAAAAGGAGATCTTTCTCAATCATGTATTACAAACTTGTGTCATCCCTGACCTTCAAAGACAGCTCAAAGGAAAAAACAAACCCAATTGAGACCTTGGATTAACTAATACCTTTAATTAGCACCCCCAAGAAATGCTGAAGGTTGCTGGTTTTCCCCCTGTATAGTACACTCAGCCAAGGAGAAAATGATTAAGCTAATTTTTCCATCAGGATTAGTATCTTCTCTTTCTCTGTATAAAGCAAAGACTGACTACAAACATTTGCTAAACACCACTGCAAATATTACAGAGATGAGAAAGCTTTCACATAACAAGTATTATTTAATATTTTACATTTATGTACCCAATGAAAAAACGTAGGCCTATCTGTGTTATTCAAAAAACCTTCTACAAAGTTTTGTTGAGAAAAATGTTAAAGTGGCAAATAGCGTTAAGATCACAGCTATCTCACGTCAGCTGTACCTTTTATTTTAACCATAAATGTCACACTTCATCATGCAGCTGTCAGCTTCCTTTAATGTATTAAATGCTATCATGTAAGCACAGAATCTGACATGATGTAACACAATAATTAAAATAAAAAGCAAGTCAGCTTTGACACAATGTCACTTTTCTGTATGCTGCAAATTAAAGGAAAATTGAAACTACACAAGTAAGCTAGTCAAGAAAAAAGTCTGAAAAAACCTCAAACATCAGTTCATGTTTCCCTCTAATGTTATGTCCCATTCTTACATTCAACTTCAAGAAAACATCCATAGCTTTAGCATGGTAAATTACAAATTTACACCAAAAAATGTCAGGAAGGAAGCCTAAAACTTCTAGAATACCTTGATTGTAACACAGTTCTAGCCGTCAGTTTCATAACAGCCAACATCCACGAAACTAGAGAATTATTTTTCAGTTTCTATTCAACCCTTTTTTAATTTCTGTCCACTCTGTGGTATTGCTGTAGCATGTTAAAATCACTGATGCTTTTAAAACCAGATGCAACAGCACTTAAATTAAGCTGAAGAAAATCCTAGTAATAATGGAGCAATTATTAACTCTAGATAATTATTATTTGAACTGATCATATATTAAAAATTTGATTTCAATTTACTGTATTTGATGCAAAACACTAAATAAAAATGTCTGGAATGTTGAAAAAGTAATTTTGGAGAAAATGAGAAACATGTTAATAATTGGATTTCCTCCTTTTCACCATTTTTTGTTAATTTACATCAACTTTAAACCTACATTTAATACATCAGCACCATAAAAAACTGTGGCCCAAGGGAAAGCTAGTTCTATCTGTCACAAATACAGAAATGTCACATGCCTAATATTTACTCTGGCCATACCATGACACATTTAAAACCTCTATGGCCCAGGGAAGAAATAATCACAACAGAGTCTGTTTGCAGGCAGGGAAAAGGGAATCAAGCAAAAAGAAGCTAGAGACCTCTCCTGCAAATGGAAGGGCTGATACAGGCATTCCAAGAATATTCCTGTAAAAACATTCACTTGAAACATCAAGTTAACACTTTCCCCTTGGTGGAAATAAGAGGAAAGCAAAACATGGGGAATTCTATAAAGTTTTACCCCTGAATACCATGTTAGAATTCTTTTCTGCTGATCTACACCCTCTAAAGGATTTCCAGGCCAGTAACCTGCTAGAAAAACATTAAATTTAAGAACATTATAATTTTGACTGGAAAAGTTCTAGTGCTGCTGCATTTTCCAATATGCTATTTTTGATTGAGTATGACAGCAAACTGCAGAAAAACTAAGAAGAAAAAAACCCCTGAGGTAGATAAAAACAAATACAATAAGACACACAATTAAAAATATGTAAGTTAAGTAATATAAAAATTAACTCAAACCTGCCCTTAGAGCTGTCTCTGGATAAAACAAATCCATGAGTAGCATTTGGACACAGATGGAGCTGCTACGAATTTGATCTTGAAAGACTACTCTTTAACCAAACACTAAAAATTCTAACAGTGGCAACACTTGCACATTTCCAATTTCCGTGTTAGACCTCAGCAACATTTATGCTGAATTAGATAACTTTTTAAAAACAAAACCCAAACAGTATATCTTGAAAACTGTATTCAACTACGTGAAGACTCCAGTGATCACAACAAATGCACACCTTTAAATTATCTGTTCTAGTTTTACATTGTTTTGCCAGCCCTTGAATGGTTTAACTATTGCTAGAGATATTTACGTACACACAGAGAAGAGGGAAGGTCAAGCCGCTGTCGGCATGGACATGTGCGACTGTGAAAGTTCATGCAATTCACTGGTTCTATTCATCGCTATAAATTCTCCTGTACCAGCCTGTTGTTGGAGGAATACAGCCACAAGGATCTGTATATTACAGGCGTTAGCAGAAGATGATGTCATTCATTTGCATGCCCAGGACTTCAAATGTGAAATGACAGAAGAATTAAGGTTTCAAAACAAAATATCCAAAACTTTTTTCTACTTTTGGCTATTATTTTATTTGGTAATATAAGCAAAACAGTCAGAACTGAGACTTGAGCTCCATGGTGAAATGTGATAAAATTAAATGCTCTTCATACCTGCACTTCTTAGGTTAGGGTCTAGGTCAGGCATTTCCTTGCATGCTTCTGGACTGACACTGTAGATCGATGCTCCCGCTTCACTGACTATGCTGAAAAATAGAACGGCAAATATGTAAAACAGCACACAACTGAACAACACAAGTGAAAGACTTTGCAAGTGACTTAAGTGAATATTTAAATTTTTTTTAAAGCCTCAGGTTTTGAATAAACCAAATTCTTACAAAAGTGAGTCAGTACAAAGGAAAATATCTCCATTTAAGCCCAAACATCCCTCCCTGACTTGCAACACTCATTCTTTATCAATTCTGGCTTTATTATAAATACACACTGTGCATGATCTCAGTCCCTGTATCAATCTTTACAAGAGGAAAAAAATTATACAAGAAACAAGTGCTACCAGAAGTAAATAAGCAAACCAGCTCTCATAAACAAAACTAAACCTACCTGACCATTTCTTTAAGAACACCTACATTTTAAAGTCTAACATTCGAGTATACTTGAATCCAAGCCATGAGTGTGCACACACAGTGCCTCAGCCAGCTGCCCTAAAACACTCAAAAAGCCCCAACTTGATACAGACTGAGGCACGGAGCTGCAGCTCCCTTCTCAGCAGCATTCAATACTGTATTCTCCCAGCTCTCACTTAAATCCCCAAAGAAAAACAGATTGCTTGTCTTAAGGAACTTAAACTACAGTCCACGTATCTACCGTACACCTCAAATTCATTCAGTAATGATGATAAACTCAGCAATTCAAATCAAACACATAATTAAAAACCTCTCAAGTGCTCTAGTTCCACTCAAGAGAAAACTACAATCAAGTATTCACAGTCTAAGTTTATTTTCAGCTGTGAAATTCTGACACCACTGAATCAACAGTATATTTCTTCAAATAACTTCAACAGAACTGGAATTTCAGGTTGATAATTACGGCATCATACAGCTACTGCACTGGAGGTTAATACTACCAGTTTCAGAACTATTTTTATTTTTACTATTCCACTTTTAAAATAACCTAATCTTTGCCATAAGGAGAGAAACCACAGTCCTTAAGAAACAGACCTTTCAGCAAAAAAAACCATAACTTTTTTATATTGTTTTAAAATTGGACTATAAATTTTCCTTTTAGGAACATTTATTAGGTCAAATTTTAAATAAAGAAACTGATACCTAGAAGCCCCTCCCTTTAGAAAAAGCTGGAAAACAGCTCAGAGGTTAAATATATTCCCATTCAATGTTCCAAGCACAGTAACAGTAAATAGTGTAAAATGCAAATATAAAAGGTAAGAATTTCTTAGTGGTTTTTTTACAGATTCCACTCTTCCCCTGTCAAAACTGGAATTTGGTGGAGTGTTGTACACACAAGTCAGATTTTAAAGCTACTCAAAACTCTAAAGAACAGTAGTAGTACAAACAGACTGAATCTTTCAATAAACACAGAGAATAAAATCCTGTTATCTTTAAAATTAATGTAACTTCAGACCTATTCAAACAGAGCAAAAAAATCCTCAGACCAGGTGAACAGGGCAAGTGAAAATGAAACTATTTCATGATCTTTCAAAAAGATTCAGTATTATGAGCACTCCTTCACCATAAATGACATTCATAAAACATTCCAATCACAGCACTCAGATACAAGGTCATATCACAAAAACCTAACTGCTGAACATAAAGATGTTGACAGAAGACTCATAAAACTGATTTCTCTGACAAACGAGTAATTTAAAGAACAATGCAGCAGAACGTATTTCTTAACCTGTTCACACCTTATAAAGGCAGCATCTGGCAAGCGCTCCCTTTCTGGATATTGCTTCCAAAAAACCACACATGAGCACACAATTCTAACAACTTTTCACTAATCTCTCTTCAATCCTCTGATTCCAACAGATCCCAAACATTAGTCTACATGCAATTTTTAAATTTAATACACTAATAATACAGTGTGATATAATTTTAGATTTAAAAAACCAGTGTTTTGCCATCATTTTTACGGTGCTGTACTATAAACTGTACTGTATTACTGAATACAGCCTATTGCTTGATCCTCTCCCAGTATTTTCTGCAGTGAAAAAACTGATGGGACCTTGATGGGGAATTTTAACACACTCAACATTCTAATGTTTCTCATTAATACTACCCTGACAATTTGCAGAAGCAGAAGGATTGCACTAACACTGTCATTCTACGGTAATACATGACTTGTGCCAAGTTTTAACGTAGGCAGTACAAAAACTCCTTGCTAAAATGAGTAGATAAAATTAAAACTCAGGATAGGAGACAGAAACATTTCAAAAAAGCATATTTCCTTTCCTCAAGGGCAAAAACATTTACACACTGAGGTAAGGAGAAGGGGGGATGCCAAGTGAAAAACCATCACAAGAAAAGGAACAAGATATAAAAAGCACCTTCAGAAGCAGCATACACTGGATACTTGAGATCCACTCCAAGATGGTTTAGTATATGCATGCAGTTATTCTATGAAGTATTTGGTGTAGCAGACGTGGAAAAGGGGAGAAAGAATTTCCACTCACGTAGAGCCTCACACTGCTCTGCCCAAGACAGCAAAACCCAGACGTTAAATAAATCTTTTACCCAGATTAAACACAAAAGGCCACGCACTCCAAAGAAACCATCCTCTGGTTCATTCAACAACATTTTATACAACTATTAGGGGCTATCATATAGTTTGATACGGCTACAGTGAGGTGGTTACTAATGTGACAATGGCACACAGAATGCTAAAACATTTAGCTTGGTCAAAATACTAAGATTACAAGCTGTAGGGATTGTCAGTAGTTGCTCTGGATTTTACTTTTTGACTAGACAGGAGACAGTCACTTTGGTTCACTGACATTCTGTATGTTTTCCAAATTCTCATAATTATCTTGAAAAGGGGGATGGCTTTATAGACAATTTAAGCTAATTTAGCATTGCTAAATGCTCTACATCATGTCTTTTAAATAATGTATATATATTTTATGTCAGGGCATACTAAGAGAAAACCAAATATGCTGCAATGAGCAGGCAATAGAAATTTGCATAGAAATAGAAACTCCAAACTACTGTGGTCCACACTGTTCTTCAATCTCTTCTTCCCATTTCTATAATGGATACAATTCTCAGAAAAGTAAAAAAACCCAACTTCCTAAGAGCTGGTGAAATTGTATTAAAATCTTGTGGATCTTCAGAATTTGTTTCTATTTTGACTTTTTAAGTCGTTTAATAGATGAAACCAAAAGAATTGGCCCCATAATGAGACCCTCATTACTGTGCACTCCTTAGGAGGAAAGATTCTTACCAAATCTAAACAGTTAAAACCACTTTAGTGAAAAATTATTTTGCTTTTTAAAGTCAACATGTAGTAGGTAAATAAGCACAGGGTTATGATATGATATAATATGCTTCTAGTACATGAATGAACAAGTTTCATAAACCTCTCTTTGAATTAACAAAAAAGCAGGTAAAGGATCTACGACTATGCCTGCACACTGGGCTTCCCATGTCAGCCATCCTACGAATAAGGGGGTTTTCCTCAGCATCTACAGCCAATTTTTAAAAATTAAAAGTGCCCAAATCACAAAGCCATTACACAATATTACAGTGTGTTCTTTTCAATTGTACAAACTGGCTTGCTGCATATGAACTAAGTTTTCCTGTACTGCACTCGTCTCATTCACAGTTGTTAAGACACATTTTAAGTAGCTACGGCAACATTAAATGTATTCCACCAGCACCACCTGGTGGGCCCTCAGCTTTATGCTAGAGACCATGCCACCTATATACTAAATACTTTAAGGAGCCTTTTAACATTGACTAAAGCAAGTTGTTTTCTTACTCAGCTTAAATAAGCATTACTTGTTTGGTCTGAAAAGACTATTTGATTTTGAAAACATTCAGATTTTCCAACTCCTAATATTTACAGGAGAAAGAGCCTTTCTTGTAAAAGGTAAAAAAATAATCTGAGAATACTTACAACTTCTTATTTTTAAAATTCAATGCTATTATATACCTACAAAAATGCACAAAGATTACATGTAACCAGCTAGTTAGCAATAGCGGTTTAACTAAATTACAATTTTTAAAACTTGCAAGTTTCTTAGGTAGTAAGTTTTCACTGTAAAGCTTTTCAAAGCTATGTGAAACATCTAATGTATGTATAACAAAGAAAAGATGTATCAGGCTAGACATTTGTGGGTTTAAAGACGAATGCACCTTCCTGACATTTTCATGAACCTTACCAACATTTCAGACTTTCATATTACATTGAGGTAATTTCCCTACAATCAAATGCAACACTGGATTAATAACCTATGGAGAAACAAAAAGCAACTTTATCCAACTTTACATAACTTGGTGTTCCTACAACTTCCAAATCCCTTATCTACAACTCCAATCCTCTAAAACAACATTTTAAGAAACAACACCAATACAAAGAAGGGTCTGGTGTTTATTACTTAGAAGAAAATCCTGGTCACTCTGAAAGCAAAGGGTATGTCAACCTCAAAATGGGCCAAGATTTTCATATTTGGCCATAAAATTATGATCTGCCAGAAATACTCCATAATTTAGTAATTGTGGCTAATTCCTCTACCCAACTTTTTTACGTATTTATTGATAAATACATTGTTCATAATCATGTGGCTACAAAAGCCAGAGGCTCCCACAAAGTACAAACAGCAGAAAAACAGTCAAAGATTTATTCAGCATTATTTACTAAAATATTTGGGTTATGAATCACCCAGGACAGAAAAATATAATGAAATAAAATACAACATATTCTCTAGAAAAGAACACTGCATTTAGACACTAAGTTAGAATGTAACAAGCTTTAATTATGTTGACAGATGTTATGATTAAAACCAACTAAGAAGGGGCAGGGAAGACTTAATTAAGCACATACTCAAAAGAAGATTGGACTACTTCATGAATGATAAATCCATTGGGCCTTACTGAAAACACAGAAGTCACAACTTGTTCCTGAAGAGCCTAACACCCAAAAGGGTTGAGAGTTACACTATAGAAACAGGATGATGGCATCTGTTGTTAAATGTCTAACTACACACCCATTTTTGAAAACTAATGAGAACAACCTGAGGGAGGTTGAAAAAGCTCTTCACAGGAAACAGCAGTAACAACCTCATTTGCATTTTGACTTGTCTTGCTCTTTCTGCTCCTGTCAAGCAAGACATTGCTCATGGCAGAAGCCACTTGAGCAACCCCTTCAACTCCTCACCATTACCAAAGGCAGAGCTACCTGCCCCTCGTAGAAACTCCTGTTTGGGCACACGAATTCTCCAGCACCTCTCAATTCCTTCTGCTGAGGTGGTGACTGTGGCCAGCTGGAGCCTGTGGCACAGCACAGGCTGGGCTGTGATTTGTGCAGCCACACGTGCTTAGCCACAGGAAAAGCAGGACAGCAGCACTAACAGACCCCGGCTCTGACACAGCTATGCCATTGCTTTTTTTCACATGAGGAACAGAAATCATGGAAGTGCAAGATTAAAATACAATCTTAGAACACACTGAATAATGTATTCAAAGAATATAAAGTCCAAAGAGATTTTCAAAAGCCTGTTCACTAGGTAGATGAGAAGATTCATCATCTGGTGTTTCCCCATCACCAATAAAGTAGTGGTACAGCAAAGGAAGATGTTAGGATCATGAAAAAGGACTATACTAGAAAGCAATCATTATTCAATAGAATCAAGGCAAAAAGCATCCAATTCATCTGTGTTTTTAAAATAATATAAAGAATTAGTTTAAATGTTAACAATATATAGAACCTGAGAGACAGTTTCATTGTAAAATATATTTAATACCAAAACTCCATTAGATGGAAAAGGAATGTTCATCAAATTTCCATTGCTTCACTCAAAATTTTTAGTTACTACACACCATAAAAATGTTGCTTATATGACAGCCGCTCTTTCAAAATCAGTCAAATTAGACAAAAGCTGTTATAGTCATCTTTAGGAAAAGTATTTTAAAAAAAGCTCATAGTGATAGTTGCAGCTATTCAATCAGATGCAGGAGGGACATCATAAAGTACAGCTTAAAGTACAGCTTCCGCTTCAGAGCTCCCAAACACACAAGAATTTAACCCCACAAAGATTCTTCAGAGGGCACACCAAATGATGAGTAGTAAAACAGACCCCACATATTTGCCCAGCTGCATTCAGTAAGTTTCCATAGAAAATAATAGGTGAAATTCTGCTTACAATTAACATTTTGAAGTCAGAACAACAAAAAAAAAAAAGTCAGTGTTTCTAGCCATGTATGAATTTGTTCTGTATTTTATGAAGTTTACTAAAAATTATGCCATACAAAGAAAGGAATTTGTTCTTGACCAACTCAATCTACATTGTAAAGTAAAAACTACTACATTATTTCATACCAGGGACTCCGCTCTGCAGCAGATTACAACACAGAATAACATTACCTCTTTCACTTACAAACCCTGCATTTGAAACAGCTTGCTGACCCCACAGCAGGGACAATAAATAAGCACCTTATCAAGCAGCTGCTGAAATGACAGAAGTTCAAGGCAATCATCCTTTCATTAGGAATTATTTCTCTCCTGTTCAGGCAGAAATGATATTCAGCATCAGTTAAGCTGATGGCATTCCTAGTAGACAGTATAGATCTTTATAACCTACTTATGAGGAAAGAATTACGCCTGTTTCAATCCCTCTTTAGCAAGATACTCCAATCAGTGTTGGTACTGTTGCTTCAGATCATTAAAAATTACTTATCTTAAAATAACAGTCTCACAATGATACTGTGTTTCCCAATTTTTCTTGTATGCTTATGCAAAACTAAACTCCTCTATGGAATTGAAGTACAGTCTTTCAGATGAAGAACAACATGCAAAATTTAATGGTTTGAAATATCAAATTAGAGTCTTTCAAGAATAGATAAAATGCAAGAATTCCTCAATGTCTGTTCACAAGAAAACTCTCTGTGAACTCCCAAATCAAGAACTAGTTACCATACTAAACTAGTAAAACTAACTGTATAGCTCCAGTCCGGAATCCTTTATTCAGCTGTGTATGAACCATGCCCTCAGCACATCCCTGCAAAGGGAAGAATGATCAGATATCTGTCTTCATCTTGTCTGAAAACGATGACATTTTTCAGTAAGAAAAGGGTCCAAATGGCAGGTGTCAAAGAGCTTTAGCTTCACACGTGGTGCTAGGAGGCAGAAAAAACAACAGCAGCGTGTGGCCATGTCAGAGCTGCACAGAAGCTGCCGTACAAGCGCATATCTGAAAAGAGCAAACCTCAGAGCCTGTTAAATCAATCTAGTGCCAGATGCTGTTATCAGAACAAAACTGGTGCTGTGGATTCATCCCCAGAAGAAATACTCGTCCCATGTCTGCAGTGAAAAGTGAAAGACCTAGGGTGGCATGTCTCAAGACTGAAGGTGACAGTCACCTGCGACTGCCCCCACCACTTTCATTGACAGTTTCAGAAAACAAGTGCTGCCATTGCTCATAAAGCAGCTGGAGTTGAAGCTTCTTTCTGCTCTTGCACAGAGCTTAAAAATGTGAGCTTCAGGTCCAAAATCTACTTCCAAATTATCCATCCAACTAAAAAGCAGTCAAGTAATTGATTTTTACTACAATATAGTACAGTAGGAACTTCAGAGAAAATTTAGCTACTACTTGTCTCCTTGCCACAGCAATGCCAAGGAGAGAAACTGTGACAATAAGGATAATGTTGTAGAATTAACATTACCTTAATGCAGGAGGACAAGTTTAACTCAAAAGCAACACATTTCATGTGATTACTATGCAACAGCAGCAATTCTAAGCAGTATCAATGAAAAATGGTTGTATTGAATATATACAAAAGTTACCTATCTATAATCAATTACCATTAGAAGAAAGGAAAGTAAAAAAGGCTTTAGGACTCACACAGGAAATGAAAGCACTAGAGTCCACTTCTAAAATATAATAAATAAAATATAATATAATAAAATATCTAAAATATAATAGGCATGGAATTGGGTATGCTCTTTATGAATATACTTCACAATTTCAAGACCAGTCGTGCCGGCACCTCAACAGTTTTTCACCACTAAATTATCCCAGTGAATTCAGGGGAACAAATTGTACCTACAGCATTAAAAAAACATAGCCAAACACCGACAGGATTTTAGGTTTTTACGTAATAACTGTTTTTACTCAGGAGGGAAGCACAGGGAGACAAAGAAACACAACTGATTTTGGCAGTCAGGCTTCAAAAGGAATAGAAACATTAGGCAATGTTAAACACTCACATTTCATACCTTTATAGACAATCTTGAAATGAAACCACCTAGATGTACATTAGAAACATGGCACAGTCCAAAAAGATGGTGATGCTCCCCAAAAAGCCTATGAAAACTGTTGCCCACTGAAGGGCTTGATAAGCAGGCTTTTTTAGCCCCTGTCCCTCACAGGTCTCAAGCACTTGGTGAAGAGGACAAGCTTGACTTAATACCATGAAACACAGCAGACCAAAGGAATCTGCAAGTTCCAGAGCACAAGGCTGTCACCAGCACTGTCCTGCCAGCAGCTTCTTCTCAGCTCAGCCAAGCAGAAACCCCTGCAGTGATAGCACCATGGCAAAAGCTGGTGTTTCACCCAGACGATTTCCAGCCATGCAAGATCTTACAAGAGCTAAGATCTATCCTGATTGTTTCTGGAAACAGCAGAAGCAAAAGGTAAAACCCTGAAACCTGGTAAAAAATTAACAACAAAACCAACTCAAGTTGAAGCATTATCAAATATCAAGGTTGTGGAAATAAACAAGACTTGAAAAAAAATATTCCTGCCTATAAAGAAATATCTAGACCTTATTAGTGCCACCTGTATTTGGCACTGTCACTGACAATTTATAAAATGGGGAAAAAAAGTCTGGCTAAAGACTAATTGATTTTTAAGCTAAAACGTTCCCCTATTGCATGCACTGTCATACCCATATCATCCTTCTGTGGGACACAGGACATTCAAGAAAACAAATGATCCACTGAAGAGAGTCCATCAGGTTCTTGAGTGAATACAGATCTCTCAACCAATTTATTTGTCAGTGAACTTCATAGAGCATTCAGATTTAATCAAATAACATAGCTTTAAGCATCATCACATGTGAATAGTCAGTTTGAAATTACCTAGAAAGGCTACAAGAACATGGCATTCCAGTACTATAATTGCTCTCGCTAATTATTTTTATCTATTAGAACAAGCAACACAGATGCAGCAACTGCTGTGCCTAAAACGCAGTTAGTTAACCCAGACCAAAGGCTGGAGCTTAGAGTCACATTAATTCTCAGGGAGACTTTGTCCTCAGAGTGGAGCATAACTGGACAAGACCACAGCATATGGAGGAAAATGCCTCTTGGAGAACAGCACCTCCAGCAACTGTCATTTTCTTTAATGCTCACTCTGGGCAACTGGGAGGCAGCCTGGCCAGTGCTGCTGTGCCGCCTCCACAGCCCTGATACATGCAAAATTCTCACCTGTAGCTTTGGCCAGAGACAGGCTTTATTCTGTTTTCCCTCTGTGCTTTTCTACAATATCACTGATCTCAGTACTCCAGGTCTCCTTACTCACCCAACCCGCTCGTCTGCACAGCAGGGAAAGGCGGAGTCAATTAACCCCCTTCTACCAAGGTTGAGCAACGCAATGTATAAAGACTCTGCATACAGGGAGGGAATCACAGATCCTCTGCTGCTGCTCCTCTCTGCTCCCTCCCCATCCCTCTTAACACTGAGGCTGTATCCAAAGACTTCATATTAAATATTTTTAACCTATAGACACTTCTTGGCACAGCTTACTGAACTCTGAAGTACCCAGGTTTTCCACATAGAGAAACTCAAAATAAATTAAGAGTTCTGGAATCAGAATAAATGCTGGCAGGAAAAATTCTTTGAGGTATTAAATACAAAGAAAAAGTGTTCTTTCCACATCTTTCTAGTCATGTAGTTTCTTTTTTGTATACTTTCATTTGAATTCACCTAAAAAAATAAGCCGTCTCTTTTGGTTTACAGAAGATGCATTCACCTAATGAGTTTATTCTCCAGCTCAACATACTCAAGACAAATGTTATACAAAGTAAAACTGCTTCATGCAGACCCAATCAAAAATATATGGTTCTACCTTTCAGAAATCACTTCTACAAATTAAATCATGAGTGTGCACTTATAATATTTAAAGTACTCATTTGCTGGATTATTTTTTTTTTTAACACAGGACAATATAGTTCCTTTGATATTTTCCTGTGATCTAGTTTATAAGCGTTCAAAACTGACACTTATCAGCAAGTGTTCCATTCTGTCCATCAAGGAAAATATTTTTCTTCATTGGAAAAAAGGTTGTAAAACTGAGGTACTAGCTTAGTGTTTCCAGCAAAATCTATTAATCCATATGAAGGAACTGCAGCATTACAGTAAAAAAAGGAACAGGAAAAGAAATCAAACAAGAAAGTTAAGAAAAAGAGTAGGTTACTCATTCTTCAGAAACAGGTAACATTTTTCAAGTGAAACTAAAACAACCCAAAAAAGAAAAACCAAGCTGAAGCTTACTTTACCTTAACAAGTGCTTTTAATAGCTCAGTTACTTTTCTCAGACAGATTTAAAGGCAGGAGGATCCACTCAAATGTCTGTAGAGCAACATAAGTAGATTGAGTGCCTTGTTATTAAACTACCCATTCTTTTCTTTTTAGGCCTCTATAGTTCATCCATGACTTCTCTGGTCTCCTCATTGTCATAGTTTTAAATATTATTATTTTACTTTTCTCATATGCAACTGCTAGGCATCTACAGTAAGAGATTTGAATAAACTATCTCCAAATGAAAGTGAGCTAAACATTAGGTATACTATATTTTATCCTGTAACAATTTACAACACTGAACACCCTCTCACTCATTTTGTTTTACAAACAGAAGTACGTATAAACCTCTGTGAAAAAAACTCCACAAATAAAAGTAATGACCAAATCCCCACAAACTTGAAATAGATTAATGAATTGCATGTTTTTACAGACAACAAGCTCCTTTCACAAGATTGTAACCAAAAGGGGGGAAAAACCTGACAAAAATAGATATCTGGAATTAGTGAAATAAAAGTTCAGTTAGGTAGTGCTATATTTGTTTTTCCCCTTCTCTTAAAAAGGAATAATTTGTTCCCTTAGGTTGTGACAGATCCACACAGGAGAGTTTCCATGAGTAATATCACTAGAACGGGCATAAACATATGCTGAAAGACCACTTCATTTAAAAGACATTTTTCATTCAGTTACAAACACTTAAAAAATCTTCTGGACAGAAATTTCTCATGCTTCATTTTTAACCAATTACTTTTAGACTTGAAAAGATAATCCCAACTATAGTCTTTTTGTTTTATTAGTTATCCAAATATGTAAGCACAGGATAAGATGTCTTTCTAGTTTTTAAGAGATCCTTACACCTATTAAATCACAAAAATGCAGCAGCTTATTTCATGTCCTACTTTTTACACCATAAGTTTCAAAATTATTCTCCAGTCATACATATGCTACGTAGCACTTAAATAGTCAACTGCACTTCTAGCAATAAAATTCCTTACAATAGTGTGAAGGTGCATTAACACATATATACATCTAATAACTTGTGAGTCAACAACACATTTTGCAGAAGAAAATCTTGAAACATGCATTTTTTTGAACCACACAACTCTTTTTTTTCATCCCCACCCTACTTTATAATGGAAAAGTTTCTTAGAAACATTTGAGAAGCAGTAGGTCTGTTACATGATTTTAAACAAAGGCACTAAAAAACTTAAAATGGGCAACTCATCCTTTTCAAATATAACAATGTTGTTTTCTCTCACAGATGCCAAAGTTTGCACTAGGAAGTTCAAGCTCAGTTTTCCTACCCTGTCCTGTGGGCAATGGGCATCTACCCTACATCTACTTCTCTGGATTGCTCATTATTCTTATGACTAGATCTTGCAAGACAAGCCACCAAGGAAGAGTGAGAGTCTTGGAATGATTCTTTCAGCTTTTGGAAACTGCTGAATACCTCAGAATTACAATGGTTGAACTACAGTCACAAAAACCTGTGGAGATCGATTGGTCCAACATTCTCATTCAAAGCAGGGAGAATCAAATCAAGTTGCTCAGGGCTGTGTCAAGTCAGGTTTCAAATATTTCCATGAACAGAAACTCTAAAATCTACTACATATTAACAAGAACATTTGGATCCTCTGTACCTAAGACTTGATGTTTTAATAGTATTTAACTGAGGTTCAAAGATTTTTTTAATAGCAGTTTAAAAATTTAGCACAATATATACACTTCAGAAAAGCACATCCTTGCCCTGGGACAGTGAGGCATAAATAAATGGAGACTTTGAGGGTCAAAATTCTGTATTTCAAAAACAGTGCTGCACTGAGAACTCACTAAACAATCCCAGCTTCCTCAAATGCTGTAAGCAAAAAGAAGACATGAAATTGTTTGAAAATTAAATTAATGGAAATGCGTGTCCTGCTGATTCCAGCAGGAACAGAGCAGGCCCACTTAATTTCCACTGTATGATGTTAAACTGTTAAGAGTATTCTTGCAGCTGATAATTAACAGAAAAATTAACAACAAAACCAACAAAACAATAATTTGGAGATCAGGGCTATGGAAGAGACAGCACAATATTAAAACAATAATTGTCCTGATGAGAACCAGAGGTTATCTGAGAGAGACTCCATGGCAGTACAGCAGTGCAGGGCCTGGAGGGGTCTGGCTGATGCAGACAGCTCCTACAGGGGGTTATGGAGAACATATGCCAGAGTGGGATATGCAGCACCCTTTAATATGGCAGAGCATCTCCTGCCCCCAGGCGCCTGCTCAGCTCTGCTGGCTACTGCAGGAGGTGGCAGAGCCAAGCCTTGTCCCCAGCCTGCCCCTGGAAGCCAGGCCAGCAGTGCTGCTGCTGTCAGCGTGCCCAGGGCCCTGAGCCAGCGTTCACACGCCAGCATCAGCACGTGCAGCATCACAGCCCGGATCTGCACAGGACCAGCCCTGGGCTCGGACTGGGCAGCCGGGGATGAGGCAAGAGGATTCCCACATCCATACAGAGACGGGGCAACAGGCTCCTCCTCCACCAAAGAACAAGGCACAAACAGTAAATATTCTCGTCGTTTGCCCCATAAGGAAGGATAGGCCTCCCAGTCTAAGCACAAACAAAACTTCAGCTAAATTCAGATCCATATTATATTAAGGAACTGTTGGTGTAGATTTTAGCATTAAGGGTCAAATTGCCCCTCTACTTTTTTTTAATAGATTTGCATAAAGGAGAACTTAATCCTAAAATTAGATTCTAAACTATATATATATATGAAATTATTTTATAAAATAAGACACAGATGGGTATATTCAGAATTCTGTCAAGATGCTGAAGTATTTTCTGAAAACAATACAAATAATGCTTTAAGATTACTAATACCACAAACTGGCACATCCTGGATGTGAGTTTAATCAAACTCTGAGAACTAGAACAAACACATTTCACAAGCTCCAAGTCTTGACTTCCTCTGAAGTTCGTAAAGGCTCACATCACCATCATCACATGCAAGATGTGATTTATGCAATCTAATTGTATTAAGTGTGGCATGCTAAAGAAGAGACCCTGAACTTGTATTCTATCGTTATATCCAATGGAAACTAACCTACAAATATTTCATAAATAAGGAATAGACATGAACTCAAACTATACATACTCCATTAAAATTCTGATGAGGCCTGTTGTAAACACTGACTTCAACCTGTATTGAGTGCTAGAACTCATATTTCAGATGACCCAAACACAACTTACATAAAGAAAGCATCTCGCTCAAAGGCCACTGTACTAATTATAAATTTTATCACTAATATGAACCACAGACTAGCTTTGCTTCATAATGCTAGTATTTACAGTTGAACCAAAAAAATCAATTTTGCATTTTATGCATCACATACTAAATAAAATATATTGACACAAATCAGCATTTCATCGGTATCTTTATAAAAACCTGGAAGAAATTTCCTACAGACCATAAAACTGAATAGAATCTGCTTCGAATTAGGCGCCACCATTTTTTTCTTCTCACGTAGCACCAAAACAACCCCAGGCTTGAAATCTTGTCTCAATCAGAAAACATTATTCCTGTTAGTGTAAGAAGTCCAGTAACCTACAATCTACTGTAACTGCTTTACCAAAGAGAAGCCAGTAAGAGGAAAAATAATTTCCTCTAGCTTGATCCGCTAATAATGAGCTCAGACTTTCCAGTGAGTGGTCCTCTCCCGAAAAGCCATGAGATCATCAACCAGCTCCCCCAAGGAGAAAGCTGCAACCAAGGCAGCACCAAGTGGTGGTGGACATTCAGCTACAAGGCAGCAAGATGATGGAAGAGCCATTTCCCTACAGGAGCAGGGGTTAACAAGAGGAATAGTCAATAGGAGAGCCTTAAGCATTCCTTTAAAAGGAGTTAAGCATTCCTTTAAAAGTCTTTTTACTGTTCTTGTTAGCTAGAAAAACAGGATATATTTAAAAGATACTATATCATGATGTCAAAATTATTTCATTTTACAACATTCAAATTGACAATGTCTCTTTCTGTTTATCCTTACAGCAGAAAATTAGAGTTAACATTTCCTTTTGCAGAAGAGATAATCACTGAGAAGTAACACAGGAATATCCAGTTTGATTTACTTAAAAATGACAAACTTCTAGAAAATAACTTTAATTTTTTTTAAAAAAGTAACTTGGAGCTGTGATTTTATACTGTGAGAAAAAACTAGACCAGGAACAAGCAATAAATGTATCACTGATTTTACTGAAAGCCCACTTACAAAGTATATTTACAGTACAACATCATAATGGTGACATGAGACTCACCCATGGAGGATGCATGTTTCCCTGAAACATTTACAGAAAATTCAAATGTCAAAATGTATTATATCTAAATGCTAGTTCTAGTTCAACTCAATAAAAGAACTGAACAAGCAGTAGGCATGTTGCCTTGGCTGCCGAAGAAGTTTTAGAAAATATAAAAGTTAATTAGGTTTGAGAGAGAAGTTTTATGTGAAAAGCCAATTTATTATAAGCAATAACTATAACTGCTTATAGACAGATATCATCACCCGCACCTCCAGGCTTTTTATTTAGAAACATCCACAGACAGCTGAGCAGTTTGAATAGTATTTGCTGCTACATTAAAAATAAATCTGATTTAATCAGAAACTGATAGTAGTTGCAATTGCATATAGGATTAAAGCAAAAATGCTATTTCTATGTGAGTGACAAATTTACTTTCAGGAGCATTAGGTATTATAACGAAAGGAAAATATCTAAACATGCAGAACTGCAAGATGGAGGTGATTACATTTACAACCATGCATGGAGTCACCCAAACAACACCAGTCTGCCCTCAAAACTGAAAAGGAAGAAGAAAGCCAACATCACACTCTCCTCTCTGCCCTCTCCCCTGCACTTGCTCATTGTTGCAGCAGGAGGGGCGGGTACTGAAGAAGATGCTTCACGCAGCTTGTGCATTTTGATGTCTCCTTTCAAGAGCACTTTCTTGCCTCCATATCACTCACCATGACAAACGGATCATTTGTCCCTCTCGCCACTTACTCATCATTGACAAAACTGCTGGGATTCAGTTATAGAAAGGAATTATCCTCAATAGGCACCTTCAGTTTCAACCACATGACACTGCAGTCATCTAAGTCTAATCCCTTTTCAAGCTGAAATAACCTACTCAAAGTCCCTTTGAGAGACACAGCATGTCTATATTCTGTGCCTCTCATGCTCTGAAAAAAAGCAGAAGTGTGCTGAAGTATCTCCTGTTGCTGTGGCTTCTTTCAATGTCATTCATGGCGCTCTTAAGACTGCCAAGCACTTTGTTGATAAGAAAAGTTAAATGAGTCCAGGCAAGCATAACCCCCGGTTTCAGCATTACACAAAATTACTCCAAGGGAAAGTGCAACATGGGCAGCACTCACTTCTGCACTGCCAACAGCCTCTAAGAGCTGACAGCCTGAAATCAGGAAGAGAAGCTGCAATTTCAGGTAACTGTAGAGGGAAAGAGCTCTTGCTTTACTGACAGACACCTTCCATTTGCTTTTCAGTGCTGGAAGATTCTCGGGCTATCAGACACCTAGAGGTCACAAATGTTGAATTTTCAAATCTTCATAAAATCTAAGACAGCTTGTCTTTTTTGGGTTTAAATCAAAAGTTGCACAGGTTGCGCCCCTAGTACTGGGGGAACTTGTTAGCAATAGTACAGGAGGCAATTTCCTGAGGTTTGCTACTATAAAAACCCTGAAAATATTTGGGGGGGAGATTTCTACCTAAACTTAGGATCTGCCTACAAACTTCGATTTTTACCAGATCTCAACAGTATTGATACTTCCAAGAATAAGGAAACTTCTCCCCACTAACGAGATCATTTATGACCTAGGATGAAAAATTTCATCCCCAAGGTACCTCTCTGACAGTTAGAAATTAAGGTATCTAATGTTTGGCAGCTGGATGTAATCTAAGTGCCTATCCTAAGCTTCTGCTATCAGCATCAAAGATAACAGCACAGTAAGTTTAAATAAGTAAATCCATATATCACATCTCACAACAATAAAGGATGCCTAGTAAGAGCAGAAATGCAGAACGGCAAATGTGGTTTTACAAATGAATAGGTATGAAGTTTGGCAGAATCTCAGTTTAAGTAAAAACATATTACTGGCAAACTCACACAAATGGAAAAACGCTTACTTCGCCATTAGGTTCTTACAGAACGTCTATTTGAAGGCAAAACCTATCCAAATATACAACCAGCTCTGACTGTGCAATAACACTCAGTACATTAAAAATCATCTTGAATTTATACATATTTTTTTATCTGGATGCTCTCACTATTAATCACACTATATTTGCATGCTTCTATTTAAATTAACTCCTGACAGGATTTCACAAATAACTCCTGTGGGCACTTCTTTAAACAGTAAGGAGCCTAAATGAAGTTTCTCAATCTTTACTAGTGAAAATGTACTGTCAATCACCAATAGCTATTTCATGACACAGTCACTTCAAACATACAAAAATGTTTCTGATGTCTCTTACATATAAGAATAAAAGAGTAATATCCCAAGTGCCACAAGCATCATTTATTTTAGAAAGGCCATATTGACACAAAACATAAATTAACATTTTGATGGTTTTAATTTACATTCACTTCCAGTATTTTGTTAGCATGACAATACCATACGAGTGTGGAGCAATTCTATTTCATCTAGTCAATGGGTGAAGACCAGCAGCTTAAAATGCACACCCCAGTTTTCTATACTTAAATTCCCATAATTAAAGTTCGGCAAATACAAATGAGAAGGAGGAATTAATCTATTTAAAAGAGATTTCCATTTTATTTTCTATTTAGAATACATTGTACTTTCTGTTATTTTCAGGTCCAAACCCAATGGTTTTCAATCTGTATTTCATAGGCTACTTCTAAGACATTTAAAATAGATCATAGAAGAGCACAGCCCACTGCAAGTAGGCTTACAGTCTCTGGAGTGATTTTTTTACACTGCCACCAGTAAATTTCAATGATCTGCAAATCAAAAATACATCAAAGAACCATCATTATTCAGGTCAGTCACTTTCTCTCAATCTGTTCTATCAGGTAACATCCAAATTTGACTACATTCCATTTCCACTATGACAGAAACTGAGGTTGACCACACACGGTACTTCAAAGGAAAAAAAAAAAGCCTCCTGTAACTACAGAACTGCACAAGCTCATTTTAGACGCTCTTAAAAAGCTGCTGCAGCAGCTTACCTGAAAGCCTAAGCTTTTCTGGTTCATTTGAAATCAGTATCAATACCAAGTTTGGAACAATTAAGGCTTGGATTATTAAAGCTTCAATAATTTTCTGCATGTGTTACCTCACATTAACGGACCAAATCCTAACCTTCCATGCCTTTTGATGAGTAGACAGCATTTTCAAACACACTCTGGAGATACATGAAATAAAGGTATTTAGCTCACTCCAGCTTAGAAAGAAATTAATAAACATAGTATTGGAAAAAAACTCCTATGTGCAGCTGTTAGGAGTCTTCTGAAATGCTCAGTCTAAGAAGCAATATTTTGTCATTAGGTCACATTTTTCAGCTGAAGTCCAAACCTCAATTTTAAGCTTGGACTGAACACCACCCATTCAAGCTTACAAATGATCAGGAGTGGGAAATTTCTCTCGACATAACCTGCTGCACTGAATAGGCAAGGAACACACAGCTCAAATGAGGTCACAGCTGTACAAAGGCCCCAAAGGCTGTACTTAAGTGTGTCTGTCTAGAAGCACCTTCAAAGTGCCATGCCCGTTATTCCCTAACTGCACTCATTCTTTCTACATCATGTCCTCAAGCTTCTTGCATTCCTTCGGCTATCCCTTGACCATGGCAACCACTCAGACACCTCTTAACAAAAGTCTCCTTGCCTTCTCCTGCCAAGTACAAGATGGCACACAGTGCTGAGACCTGCACACCGCCTTCCACTGTGATTTTAAAGTTCTAAAAAACATCCTTTAGAGATACCACCCTTTGGTATCTCTACTCATTCTGCAAACATGGTAACTCTTGGTTTGGTAACTCTTGAGAGAAAAAAGGATGTTGAACCAAATAAACACAGCAATTATGGAAGAAGTGGGCATTTTATACTATCATCTTGTGTTTCGTTTGTTTGCTAAATAAGAGCTTTCTCTCTATGACATTAAACTGGTAAGAACCTTGCGGTGTTGACCAAAGAGCACAGAAAAACTTCAAAAGTTGTAACCACATTAAATAATAATCAAAATCACTTTAGTCTGAAATAAAAAGCTTCATTTGGTCCTGTTATGTAACTTGCCTCCTCAGAAATATCAGACTCAGAAATTAACTAGTTTTCTTACAAAGAATGACCTGAGTTGACAGGGACCTGCAAGAACCAAGTTCTACTCCCGGCTCTGCACAGAACCATCCCCAAGAGTCACACCCATGTGCATGAGAGTATTGTCCAAACACATCTTGAACTCTGCCAAGCTTGCTGCTGTGACCATTCCCTGAGGAGCCTGTTGCAGTGCCCAAACACCCTCTAGGTGAAGAACCTTTTCCTGATATCCAGCCTAACCCTCCCAACTCACCTTCAGGCCATTTCCTCAAGACCTGTCACTGGTCATAAGAGTGACCTGTCCCTTCTCTTCCCCTCATGAGGGAGTTGTAACTGCAATGAGGTCTCCCCTGACTCTCTTCCTGGCTGAGCAGACCAAGTGACCTCAGATGTTCCTCATATGGCTTCCCCTCAAGGCACATCTCCATCTTTGTTGCTCTCCTTTGTTTGACCAGAGCAATCTAGGAAATTTCAGATGTAGTTATCTTGCTTACATTTATTAAAACCTTTTTTATTTCTGGGCTTTGGAAATAGCCTTGAATGAGAGACTTTAGGCCAGAGGAATTTGTTATCACAGAAAGCCCTTAAGAAAGGAGATTGCATTGTAAACACTGACCAGAACACAATGTGAAGTGATAACAGTTTTAAAGACTTCTACTAATGAAGTCAAACACGCTCAAAAGATAAAATCCCCTACTCACAGTATAGTTTTACTAATCATGTGCTGTACATTTAAATTAAGACTAAATCTGATTTTGTCTTAATTGAATTTTAGGAAAACTCCTAGTCTTGCTCTACTGCATGCAATACACATGCCAAAACTGCCCTCTGGGGACCTGATGGTCACGGTCTGTGCAGAAATGGTAGGACTTGCTCACTACATCTTCTTTCTCTGGTGTTTCTCAATAACCTTTTATCTTTCCAACAACTTCTTGTCTTGTTTTTGCAAATATTTTTTGGAGGGTTTTTCCTTTTCACCTGACTTCTGTTGTACTGCAATACGAGATGAATTCCAGCTGATTAAGATGTTTCATTAATCTGAAAATAACAAAGATCTACAAGAAAACCACCTGTGTTCAAATTACTGCTCAGTGGGGCACATAAAATTGAAAATAGAGCATTTCATTTTGCAATCCTAAATACAAATAGCTTCTCTGAGAAAACAAAAGAGGGAAAACTTATGTTCAATTTCTCACTGTAATTATTTGATTTGCAAAAGTATATTTGAGATCAGTACATTTCCAACTGAAGAGAATGTGTTAACTGCCTTTAGACATGTTGTCACACATTTAATGGCTTTTCATCCTAAAACCTTCCCTATCTTTTATTTGTTTGGTATCCCTTAAAGGCCTGAAGAGATTTACATATTGAGAATGCATAACTTTTAAAAGATCTTAGAAAAAGAAAACACAGAAGGGAAGTTGCACAAAACTCTCCTCTCTCCCCACAGACTGTTTTACCACAGATTCCCTTGGATGCAAGTCAAATGACATGTCGCAGTGTTCTGGAAAAATGGACTTTTTCCTAAAGATTTAGATTTCTTTCACTAGTAACATTTGCTTCCTGACCCCCTGCCTTCACATAGCTGAAATCTAGACTCCATATGCAACTTACTCTTTTTCTAAACTTAAAGGAATTAATAATCTCTTTAATTACATAGAAATACTTCCAATTAGTCCTTTTCTCATCCTGAAAACTATGAATTATTTCTCTGAAATATCAAAGAGAGCCTCATAATTGTCAAGCATATAATTTATACAGTTTGCTTCAGAAAGTTTCACATTCATGCTATGCAAGCCAGAAGTATCTCCTGTTTCACTTGCCTGACCACAACTCCAGTGCTTATCCATTTCCTTCCCTCCCCTCAGAAAAACACATCTAGAGATGGTATGGGTGGCTATAGCCAGGGCAGAGGTGAATCCTTGATTCAAAGGCAAAGATGCCCTCTGAATTTCCCACTTTGAATTTAGTATAGGTCCAGCTCAATACAGACACCAGTCTATGGATACACCAGGAACAAGCACTGGATCCTATTTTAAATGCAGACACTTGCTCCAGTCCATGTTATACCAAACAATAGATAAATTACTACCCAAGTTATGAACAACCAAGAGAAGTAGGAGGAAGTCATTTCTATGCAGAGTGAGGTTCCAACTTACAGGACTGTCTTCTCTAAATATAAGTGCAAAATGATTTTTCATTGAAGTATGCATGATCATTCACCTGTGGTAAATAATCACAACAGAACATAACTTTTACGTACGGGATGAAAGGCAGTTTGGCTAGAAATCACTACACAATTTAAAATGTTTTCATTGACCATGTGTTCCTCACACACATTTTAAACTTGTTTGTTCTTTAAATTAGTTCTTCATTGTTTAGGACTTTTCATGACTCCACTAGAGCTTAAAAGAGACAAAATCAGAACAAGGGTTCTTCAGTGCTCATTTCAGATGTGTGCATTGTTTCTGCTGAATATGTATTCCTTTAGCCAAAACTTTCCAAACCACTTTCCACCTTCTGGATCAGACAACTAATGACCTAAGGTGTGTAGGTGTGCGTACATAAATGTGTCATTGTGAGAGTTATATAGCTTAACAGACAAAAATAACAGCTTAAAGGAAACACAATCAAAAAGAAATAGGAATAAAGTTTCCCATATCCCTACCCCCCTTCATGCTCTCAAGAGACTTGAAACAACTGCATTAATGCAGCAAGCAATAGCTTGTAAAAGGATGCAAACCAGCTGAAACATTTGACAGACAGTGTTAAATACCAGAGGATTCATATCAACTACTTTATTTGAAAAGGTGCTTTGAAGTTGGCTATCTTTCATGTACCTCTTTCATGGCACATTAATAAGGAAAACTGAGATGGGGTAAATTAAGTCCCAAGGTCATATCTAGAGTTACAGCACTGTGGGTACCTGATGAAATACGGATTAATGCTGCATGAGCACTGAATAAATAAAACCACTTCTGTTAACCACTCAAACAAGTGTTACAAGTAGTTCTGAACTTTATTCGGCAACTAGACTTCAGACATCTTAATCCCCCCACACTGCTTTGAAACCTAATTATCATAATGTGAACTCGAATGTTAGGTCCCTTTCAAACTGCGAGTGCTATGAAGCAGAAAAGTAATGGGAATTAAGCTAGTGTAACATTAGAAATGTAGAGGCATGGAACTTGAAAGTGGCATTTGTTAAAGCTGAGAGAGCATAATGTAGATATTCAACAACATAAAACACACATTTAAATTGAAAAGGATATTTAAAGCATGTGCAGACACCTATAAAATACAAGCGGACCTAAAATCCCGTAGAACAAACATGTCTAAATCAATTTCTTGCCACCAAGGTCCAACTTCAAAAGGTATTACAGTCCTATTCTACCTTAGCAGAACATTTCTAAGTATTCTAAAGCAGACAATTTAAACTTTAAAGAAAACCCAATGAGAACTTTACAAGACATTACAGACTTTCCCCTATTTGTCACAGTACAAAAGTGTTTGAACTTAAACAGCAGTAAATTATTAATTTCATTGCTTATAAAGTCTAGAGAGTGAGAAAAGATTTTTCTGTAAGTGACAGAAAAGGATTTTTCATCAAGTTTAAAACAAAGTAGACAAAAATTAAACACCAACCCATCTAAACAACAACAAAATACACTAGCCTGGCTGCATTCTATGCTGCATGTGGAAAACAATTAACAATTCCTGACACTTATCAAACTTTCTTTCAAATACAAGCTGAAATACTTTATTCTGAGTGTGCATTAACGCAGCAAGCACATAAGAGTCAGACCAGTAAGAATTGTGACAACAAAACCATTGAGGCTGAAAGAGAAATTGTGATTTGATTTTGCCAAATACAAAGATAGAGCTGTTTGTTTTGTCCTGCTTTAGCTTAGTTCACCTGTCATTCAGATAGCTTTCATTTCCAAGATGCCTCAAACTGACAGCAATCAAAGAAAAACAGATTCCTGAAATATTTTTTCAAGATGTCAATTTAATCCAAAAAGGCCAATGAAATCCTAAAAGTTCATCATCTGCCATGTTAATACTGAACACAATGTTGTTTCATTTACATTTCTGGTCCTGTTAAAACAAATACACTCGTCTAAACTAGAACATCTGTTTTGGTTATAATACAATGTATCTTTGGCAAGAACTCACAATAGAACTAACATAAATAATCAAGAATATTTATTGAACCTTGTAACAAAAACTGATTTGTAACAAAAAACCCAAAGACTAGATATGACTGTCCCTGGCTCTAGTCCAATCCTAATCTAAGTCAATAAATACAGCTCTAAAAGGGAAACTACATTTTTTTTTAAAAAAAGGAAAGAAAGTCCTGTAGTTATTTAGGTTGGATGTAGCAGTCTGAAAGCATGTTAGTTACAAAAATAGTGAAAAATATTTGCTTTAAATCAAAAACTGTCAAGCTGAGTCCAGACAGGTTTTAAAGCCACATGAAACATCATGCCATATGCCTCATTTCCTACTACTGTCTTCACTGATTTGTCTTCTCTTTGGGAAACTTCAGTAAAATTCCACACAGTTTTATATTTACCATTGCCAAGTATTTTTTATTTTAATCACTTGCTTGTTATATATTATCTTTAGCCTTCATTATTTGTGTGTGCACCAACTGCACACATCTCTCTGAAATTACATATTCTATTATTGTCTCATTTGCCTGGAAATGCATGATTCCAAGCTCTATATGATGAACTGGACAAAAGAGTAGGAAAACATTTTTATTTTTTATAACCACTCCTGATCCAATTCTCCACTGCTAGTATTTCACAAGGAAGCTGAAGTCTGTAGTACCTCCCCATCAGCCACCTTTCTGAATAACAGCTTATGTTGAGTGTTTTGCTTTTAAAGCACTACAAAAAATGCAACCTCTTTTAGCTAAGCCCCTTTATATTTGGACTCCTTTAAGGAAAAAAAAAATCAACACAGATACATTTAGTAATTCTCTAAAGCTTGCACACAGCAATGTGCTGAGCTCTGTATTTCTGGGCAAGGATTTCCACCTTGATCCAGTGCATCCATGTGAGAACCTGAAGGATTGGGAAATGGTATCCCATTAGATGCAATTGACTCATTCTGTTACAGTTCAAGTACTGGATAGAGGTTTTTGTTCTAGGGGTTTAGGTTGTTTTGTTTTATTTTGTTTGGGGTGCTTCGTTGCTTTGTTCTCCCCACAGTTCAAACACTATATTGCTTAGCAAATCCATTCTTTATTTACTACTGCGCCTGCTGAAGCAGGCCTTCTTTAAGAATTAACTGTTCCAACAATGGCTGAAATTATTTCTTATAGATTTTAAATGAAAAACAATTCCTAAAGATCATTTCATCCAAAAGCATGCACAGGTTTCCACAGAACTGAGGAGAGATCTGTATTCAACCTACGTATAAACAGTCCTCATACTTTAAAAAAACCAAAAAAAGCCTATCATGAGAAAACAACCTAATCTAGGGAAGATTTTGAATATGGAAGCAGAAAAGCTGTTTGTGACCTGAAAGCACATACTCTGGAGGACTTTACTATTTAAAAAGAGGATCAGCAGAGCATATTCTTCCAAGCCACCTTTCAGAGTTCCCCTCAAAAGGTACAGCAGTTATCCCAATGTACACCTACTGTCACCTATTGCTCAAACAGTAACACTGTCCTAATTCCTCCCCATTTAGCAAGTATCACAATTTTTAACTCAGACTGACATAAATTCCAGGCATTTCACTGGATTATCAGAAGTGGGGATTGGATGGCTGGACCCATCATTTCTTTCTGTTACTAAGAAATACCAAATAAATTAATGCTTTCTGGACTAGAAAGGAAAAAGTAGCTACCTTGCAGGATTCAGCAGCATGGCTTGGAAATCCTGACACTGCATAAAGCGGTGAGATGTACGGGAAACTAGTTTATCAGAAAGGGATATATGAGAACTCTGATCCTTACAAAAAAACCTCAGTTCAAACTAACAAAATGTGAAGAGACAAGCACTGCAAATGCAGCCTGTCTGTAAACTCACATACATAAATTCACACATAGACAGCAGTACACAAAGTTCAAGAGCCCCAGATGTCACCTGTAGCATGAAGTACAAAAAAAAAAAAAAAAATCACTTTAACATGCAGTATCTCATGGCTCTGCACACATTCTGAAATACAGACTAGCTCTTTGCTGTATGAGCACAACACAAGAAAACCATTAACATTATAAATATAGCAATAAAAATATTTTACATTATGTTAACTTTCAGGATATAACATGTCAAGTTAAACAACTGCAGCTATAGATTTTTGCTACAAATATCAGAAGTTTTGGAGAAAGTAAACAGTTAAAAAATTATTGGTCACAACTAGAGAAAGCACCAAACTTGTTAACCTGACTTCTGTCTTGCAGCATTCATCTGAATTACTATTACAAAAGAGCTTTCATCAGTTTCAAGAACTTGGTAACTTAAGTACTACTTTGAAAATGTTGTCATTTTGAACTATAAACAGGGAGAAAATATTAAATCCAAAGAGGTAAACACAGTGAGCAAAACCACAATCACAGTATTATTTAAATATTTTTCTGTGTAAACTAGTATATGATCAATAAATAAACAAAATCACTATTTCAGACAAAGTGCTTATAGCAATATAATGGATTTTTAAGCTTTATTAAGTGAACAATAGTGAAATTAAGCATTTGCCAAAACCCACACAATATGAAGTGTTTTGCACCCTCTACAGTAGAAAACATTACTGAATCCAATGCAAAAACAGTGAACGGGGATGCCTAATTTTTCAGAAGCTTGAATAGCCTCTTCTCTTTGCAAACAATTACAATTAGAAAATCCTTAGTACACCTCCTGGAATAAAAGAGTGATTTAAGAATGGAATCTTGTGCAAATTTGCTTGGGAATCTTAGAAACAAAGAACAAATGCAATCACATCATAAGTTAGTAGAAATAACACATTTTGAACGTATCTGTAAGGACACATCCTAATTTATGAAAAAAGGCACCTTTAAATGTCTTTAAATGTAGTTTGAACAGCAAAAGGCTACAACTTTCTTAGAAATATAGAAAACTTATTTCAGTATACTAAGACAATGAATGCTGTTAAATGTCAGCACAAAAGAAAACCCAAAGTAATTCACAAAAAATGCTTTAGAAAAAAATAAAGGTGGAAATTAAAAAAAACAGAGAGGACTTCTGCAGTTCTGTATGGTAGAAAAGGAAGTGATATAATACAATTTCCATCCAAACCAACAGAAGAATACTTTAGTTCAAATTTAACAAACTAATGGATAAAATTTGAAGTCTGAAAAAGAGATATCTGAAAAGAAATATCTTCACTACTCTCCACGTGGTATTAACACAATATTTATTTCCAGATCATTTAATTCCCATAGGATTAGCAAGCATTCCATACTACAGTCAGACAACAGAAGCTTTATCACGTGCAGTTAAACCTCATTTATGAAGAAATAAATACACAATGCCAAAGGGGTCCTTAGCTGTTAGTGTTGCTATTCTTGCATACTTTGTTACAACAATAATAGCAACAGAGTGAACCTCAGGAAGAAAAAATAAAATGCTTCAGTGAGTCTCTCTTACTGACTCAGGATAACTACTGCCATGCTTCAAAGAGCTACAGCCAGATATCTTTGGCTAGAACACTGGCTCATACTTGACTCAAATACAGACTCAAATACAAGGCAGCAAAAAGAAATACTTCAAAAATTACACCTCACTTGGCCTGTTAAGTTAAAACATGCTGAACAAATGAACAATATCCCAGCAAAGGGATCTTACCAGTAAACAACATCCAGCGGTGCAAAATATTTCTTCATAATTAAGTCAGCAAAGTAAGCTTCAGTTTCTCTGCATGCCGTGCCATTGCCAATCACAACAGTGCTGCAGCTTTGTGCGGGTTAAAAAAAACAAACATTTACTCTTAAATATTCTTTTATACCTTTTCATGCATAGTATTCAATCCACCATAGCGACCAGTACATCTGATTTTAGATAACACAAGGCCCAGATGTAATAAGAAAACATTCCTAGAAGCATCATGTTGTGCTTAACAGGTTTTCAATGTGACAGTTCATAAGATGAGTCAAAATTTTCCACTTCTTTGTAAGGGGATTGCACAGTGGTAACATAAGCAGAAAATTCAAAAATGATACTTCATATTAATAAATGGAATGTTATTTATAGTCCTCAAACACTTTCACCTCATATTTCCCTCATCTGGTATGAGTCATGAAAAAGAGCAGAAGCCAAAGCAATCAGCATCTTAATTCCTTAATGGGAATATCATAGTTTCCAACAGCTTGCAAGGTCATTCCCTCTCAGTGCCCACAGCCAGTCAGTCACCAAATCACCTTGTTTAAAGCCAATCTAATGCTTATAGACAAACTGGACTGTATGCTGTGGCAATTCAGCAGCTGACTCAGCAGACCAAATGTCTGTCCACAGACATAGTTGGACACAAACTTTTACATGCTGCCCCTGTTTGTAATTCCATCTGGAGATCCACCTTTGCAGGCTTTCCTTCGCTTGACAGAACTCTACCAAAACCTAATGCAGCTTTTGGAAGGAAAGACCGATGAGTGATTTGGGGATTGTGGGGGGTAGGAAGAGGAAGGCTAAATTTATTTCTTAGCTGAATGCTAACTTCTATTCCCAAAAATAAACGGATTAACAGAGTTTATGCAGATACATTCATAGCACACAGCCTTACTCACAGCCATGACTTGATTTCATGTGCATCTAACATATATGTACTGCAAAAGCATGAACACAAAAGAAAAAGCAAGCTCTGAACTAAAGAAAATAAACCTCCAGTTAAATCAGTAGAATTCTTATTGCACTCAAAATCAAGTATTTTTACAGTGAAGATTTTCATTTTGTTTGGTAAGAAAGAGCTATAAATGGAAGTTTCTTTAGCATACTTGTACTGTAGCAGAAGCTGCTTTATCTTCTCAGCTTCACGAAATCCTTGACCAGAATGCAAGTAAACGACATCAGTATGGAGTATCTGACCTAGAATAAAAGGCAAAGCCATTTGATTAAACCCACAAAGGTCCAAAGGCTGTATCCTGCAGAACTACTGAAGTTAATTTGATAATTCACAAAGAAAGCTTCTTAATAAGCCATCTATTCCCTTTGATCTTTATATCCATTTAGAAGAAATGTATGGTAGCCACAGGACAAGAATGCTTTGGCTGGCAAAGAAAAACAGGCTAATACATTTTGTAGTTCCCTGCAGACATATTCACATAACAAGTAATGAGCATCTAAACCTATTAGCAAATATAATGTATTATATTTCAGAGAAAAAGAGCAATTTACTATAAAAGATTTATTGTTCTAGTGTAGTACAATTTACAAATCCAGTAAAGAGTGATGAAAATCGGAATGTCTAAGGACTTGCAGTACAGGAGTTCTAGAATTCCCATGCTAGCTCTAGTCATCATCCCATCTATCACATTTGGAAAGAACTGCATTAACTCGCACTGACAGCTAATAGTGCAATGAAAACTCAATCATTCACCTCATCTTTACTGCCTTCTGAAGAACACACCTTTCTTTACACTCTCCTGGGGTGGATATATCCTCAGGCAAAAAGCAAAAATAAAATAAAAGGAAAACAAGTAGTTTTTGCATAGGCCTAAAGAGGTGCGCATCCCCTGAATAGAGTAGGATGAAGGGGAAGGGCTCTGTTCTTTATGTGAACTAAGAAGTTTTGCAAAAACAATGCTTCTGACTTCTTACACTAATACACATACAACTAAACAAAAAGGGCTGAAAAAGTGTCCAGATGTCCAAAATATTAGCCATGAAAAAAGCAATATTATAGAAAGTATTTAAATTCAATTTCTTTGTTAAACAATAAAAATGCCAGGTGTTCTCTTTGCTGACTACTGAGGGGCACAATCATTTGAACCTGTATTCAGGAAGGCAGAAGGCATTTAAAATTCTATTTAAAAGAGCAGTAATAATGCCAAAGAAGTCACTGGAATCCAGGTGCCAGAAACTTAACCTTAAGCTAGCTGAAGAAAGGAATTTACATAACAGGATGTGTGGAAAATACTAAAAGCTTCACCAAAAAATTGATAAAAGGTAGGTTTTGAAACTATCTTTACTCTAAATGAAATTTTATCAGTCCTTCCAAAAATGTTTGGAATTGAAACTTACTGGTTGGTGAAATAATTGCCAACTTGCAGCCATGTTTGTAGCCAGGATCTACTCCCATCAAAGCACGGCCCCTCACAGGGCTGGTCAGAAGCAGCTGACGGAGATTTCTTCCAAACATCATCACAGACTCTTTCTCTGCATCAGATGTCAACTTGGATCTTAGAAAGACGGAAATAAAAAAGAAGCCAAATATTTTTCTTTCAATTAGCTTTCAAATACATTATTAATGCCTCCAAAGTTGCAAGGCTTTTTCCAAACATGTTTCCATCATCTTTAATTAAATGTTACAATTCAAATCAAGTCGTTGACACCTTTTTCAAAAGGATGAGCTACATATCATCTCATTCTGGTTCTAAGAAAGTCAGTCAATATAAGAAATACAAGAGAAACACTTGTAAGAACGCACACCCACCAACTACCATTCAAACATCAACTTGTAATTTTGAGTAAAGAACAGCTTTCAAAGCTGATATTAATTGTAAAGAAAAGTGGATTTGAAGGAGGCATGGATCAAGCTCATCAATTTCACAATTCTAGAGAAAAATCACAACCCAGCAAAAAACGGTGTTGGTTTACACTGAGAGGTAGCAGAGAGAAACTGGAAGGGTTCCTCCAATTAATTGCTAACACACTGTGACTCCTGAAGCATTTAATTTTGTCTTTGGATTACTTCATTTAACAGACATCATAAAAGTATGAAGACTTGAGGTTTTTCTAGGAGGGTATTTTGATTCCTCAGAACCAAACTAGAAAGCTGCTGGGGCCACAGTGTTCCCTTTCTTTTCCAAGTTATGTTCTTCAAGAGAAAGAAGTGAGGTAGTGCAGCAAGCATTTACCTAGACAACTTGAAGCAGAGACACTTACTGCGGAGCGTCACAAGAAACAAATTAATCTTGTTGAGTGAAGATGTAAAAGATGCACAATGTCCTACTTGTCAGATGTGGCCAGCAAGACAATGACTGACAAGGACCAGTATTTTTGTTATGGTATGGCACTTCTTTAAAAAAAACCCCAACAGTGAAAGAGTAATGGTACAAAAATATTCATCACTTCACTGATTTCCTTTTCTTTTGCAGGTACTCATTACCACTTGCATATGCATTACATTGTCAGTAACTCCAGTAATGAGGGAGTCAAAAGCAATCCAGTAAAGCCTTCATTTAAAGGTAGCCTGTGTCCTTATTCTCCTTTTCTTTTTACCTATCACTGAAAACCCCTAAAACATATTTGAGGCTGTACCTATGATGCATGTGCCGACAGTAAAGAGCACTTGGATTTCCAAAGGGGACCCCATCTCCTCACCTTTATCGTCAGCCTTTTATTAGGGGAGCGCATCGGGCCCCAGAGGCGCAGGTTGCTCTCAGGGACACCCTGCTGCGCAGTGCAATAGAGGGGAGTAAAAATTTATCCCTAGAAACCTTGCTCCATTCTTCTCACATGACATCTCTATGTCCTCCCTTTTCCACGTTGAAGTCACAGTGTACCATTTTTTTTCTTTTTAGAGCAATTATTTCATTCCTCATTTGCCTTCACTGGCCTTTTCCAGTTCCAGTGAATTGTTTTCCTACTTCCTACCCCCCTCCCCAAGTCAGTGGACTAAAATGGACAACAATATTCCAAATACATCAATGATTCTTCTTCTTTATTCCTTAACTAAATAATCTGAGCACTTAACATACATGTGGAGCTACCTTCTATGGTGCCAATGTCCTATGGCAGGATAGCTAAGAGTTAATAGTTTTACTTAATAAAAGATAGTTTACTATCTTTCAAGTAAGAAAATTTACTTAATAAAAAGATAACTACTTCCCATTGAAAGCATAATTTTACACTCATTCCACTGCATTTCAGTTGCCATTTCTCGATCATTCAGTCTTGCAGCACCCTTCTCCCATTTTTCCCTACTCTAATTTAAAAAAAAAAAATCTAAACCACAGAACAAGCTTCTTCTAGGGAGAGTCCAGAGACAGAACAATTAGATGCCACTTGTGAGAGACCAGAGAAAACAAAAGCAAATACCTCAGCCTCATAGAAGCATGGATCTTCTATATACACACAAAACAGAGAATCAACCAGTCACCCATGCACACAAATGAAGTTAAAAGTGGCATGTAGACAAGGGAAAGGAATGCCCTTGGACCAGAGGCTTTGTACAAAGACAGGCCAAACTCCATCTTTCCATCTATCCCAAAGATACAGGGTCCCAGCTGTCCACAAGGCCAAGTCCTCCTACACTGCAAATTCCTGTCAGTCCATTTAAGAAGGGAGACTTGTATAGGAATTAAAACTGCCCCTAAACACATGCTATTAGTTACATCAGCCGTATGGAAATCATGTTTAAAATTGGCATGGACACATAGCAACTTTTACAGTAATAAGAAATGTTACTGAAATTGCCAGGTGTGTAGGGGGAATGTCCTATTATGTAATATCCTGTATTTTAAAACTTCACATATAGACATTTCTTTTTTCTCTGTCTCTTACTCAAATCTTGTATCAATTACATGATCTACTGTCCAAAGCAGTGGCCTTTAATTTCAAGCTTGGTATAATAATTTGATCCTTTGGGAAAAAAAAAAAATCCCATCAAGCTATCCAAAACAATCTAGTATCTTTTTCAGTGCGTTACTGGCTTCAGCCAAATGGCAAGATGTACAGCTTCATGCTTTTCCAGTTTATTACAGTTCTCATTAATACGGCAGAGACAAAAGTTAGAGAGCAGTCCTCCTCTCTAAACACAAGAAAAATAGCTATTTTGGAAAAAAACACCCAAACAAATAAACCTTGAAACTCTTCAGCTCCTACTTTATGAAAAAATATCAAGCAAGTCACGACTCCAAGCCTTGAAGTCTACAAAGCACTCACACTGTATATCACTAACAGGTGTATTGTAATAAAAGCAAACAACCTAATCATGACCTACTAGTTTCTACATTCAATGTTACCAGATTTAGTTTTTAAATTGAGATTTAAAATTCTCCACTTCCATGTACAGTCTGAGATGCAATCATTTCTGTGGAAAAATATCTGGAAACTAGCTTCAGGTGTGAAACAAGATATACAGAGAAATGTTTGTGTCCCTGAAGACAGAGGAGAGAAAGCACTCTCTGCAAGAAAGCATGGAAAATTATGAAAGGATTATCCATTAAAAAATAGATCCATGCGACATCACTTGCATGAAACCCTGACAGAATCATTCCATGCAGTCCTGCAACAAGATAAAATGTATTTCAAAGAGCCAAAAGCAACATTATTCTACCAGATACAAGAAATGCTATCTGACAGAATGGAAGAAAGGAAATTAAGCAATAAATAACGTAATCATGTTGCTGGCAAGTTTAATTCTTCTTCTGATCACTAGAAGCACCAGCAATTTCAACACATCCTTGGAAACTTTCTGTTCCAACATTTAATGATAATAAAAAGAAAAAAAGAACAGCAGGAGGTGGGCTGGAAATATTAATGCTAAAATGAGGTATTGAATACTTTAGCAGCCCTTTGCTAGAGTCAGAAAAGCCAGCTCCCGGTGTGTCCGGAAATAAAATAGGAGGAGGATAAGGGTTAAGTGGTCAGGGACAAGAATACTGTAAGGTGCTTTGAGTTCCTCTCTATAGGAGAGGTTTCAGATTTTCCTATCCAAACTCCACCAGTCATGCAACACCATCACAAAGAGTAAAACCTAAGCAGACATCACCTCAGAACTGGCAGCAAGCTTCGTATTCTTCTCATTGATTACTTGTGAGCTGCATCTAATGAGTAGTAGAGAAGGAAGCTTTTTTTTCCTTTTGATGAATAGAACAGAAAACCTTCAGCAATCTACTGCTCCAGCAGTCCTTGAAGTGTTACACACAACACAGGACACAGTCCTGTGATCCAAACTACTGAATAAAAACACAACAAAAGAGCCTTGAAGCACTCCTATGTCAGGTTGCTTAGTTCTCTTAAAACCAAACCCCACTAAAAAGTAGGTCTTTTTTCTTTATTGTAAAAGAGTTTGACTGTAGAGATAGCTAGGAATGACTACTATTTTGACTCCCATGTGACAGAAGCCAAAAATTGAACTCTCCACCACGAGATTTCACCATTTTGACCACAATAGAGACAGTGCCTCCCCTACAGTAGCTACATCCATTGTGGTCAAAAATAGTAAGTGAACTCAGTATTTTTAGATATCTGTGAAATTCTAAGCAACAAAAAACCAGGCTCACTAATCGAAAGAGGTGAAGCAATCTTGCTTGCAAAACAATAAGGAAACACAACATACTGTAGTGAAGGAGCCCAAGAGCCACTGGAAATACATGCTGTTAAAATCCTGACCTGATGGTTCTTTTCAGAAAGGTAGAACACAGGTCATTCTTGCAATGATGTTCATGAAAAGGTGTCAGGTAAACAACTCCAATTCAAATATAAGAGCACACTCAGGAAAGTACAGAAGAAACACATTCCACAATGTGATTGGTGATTTTAGGTACTAGACAGCATATCATTTTGATACAAGTAATTTCAACATTTCTGGTCCAAGAAACAGGGTCTCTTTGATAAATTTCATTTTGAACTACCTCAAAAAAGCATTAACATTTAGGTCACACATCAGATAGCCTTGCCAGAATGAAACATGTTTTGAGGAGCTCTTCTAGTATTGAAGAATCACACTGTAAATACTGTTAGCTATTAAAAGATAATGCTTTTAATTGACATATTCAGTAATTTCCACTATATGCTAAACTCATACTACACCATGAGATATCCCATTTAATTCATGCTAATTCGATAGTAATTTTTAAATGTCCTTTAAATTTAGAACAATATTACAGATCTTAACAAGTGACATGATATCCAATGACATCATTACTACAGTATCACCAGCAATGTTTACTGACTTCCCTAAGACATAACAATACTCACAAAATAGTATCAGACTAACATTATGACTAGTTTGCCACAAAATGCAGCTGACAAATAGGAGGGGTGCTTCCAACCCTAATAATGGTTGGCTGAGTTCCATTAGACAGGTAAAAGAGAGTGAGTCAGAACAGTGTCACTGACAGTACTACTGCTGTGACATGAAGAGATGCTGCGAAAATTCAGTGACATCATGGTTTATGCTATTACAAGAATAAAGATACAACTATCATGATAATATAGTTCTAAATTGTACTTTATTGGATAAATGTATGAGTATCTAGCATGTAAACATGGAAAATGTCTTCACAGAAAGATCATTTCTCTACTGTAGCCTAAACTGCATAGTCAGAAATTAAATCCGCAGAATCAAGACTACATAGTTCATCTCTTCTGTAAGCACAAAGGATTGGAAACATGCTGATATTTTCAAATAGATAAATGATAGTCTAACAAAACACTGCGGAGGAAATGACTAAAAAATCAGTAATATGAAAATACAGATTAATTCCAGGCTTACCTGAATTCCCTGCAGAGAAGAGGATATATAAGGCGTTTATATGCATCCTCTACAGAGCTCCGTAGCAGCCTCAAAAATTCGGGTTTTAAAAACTGTTTTGGTCTCCATCTGCAAAAGAGCAGAAGCAAAGAGAAAAATATTTTAAGAACACATGTAAACACATAGATAAAAAAGGAATTTTCCAGAAAGGCTTCTACATTGTTAAACCCTTTAAACTGCAGAATTACTACAATAATTAAGTAACTAAATCATGAGTCAAATATTAACGGAATGAGAAGTTGATCATAGTTCTAATACCCCACAAGGGACAGGCTTATCTTTTCTCAGGTATTAGAACACAATTATGCTTTATGGTTCATGTTTTAAAGAAAACATAAAAAAATTCTCCACTTTAAGAAGTCAAAGCTTATTACAACTGAACAAAGAACTTGGTTCCATTATTACCTTTAGGGCTGCATTGTTTGCTATTCCTCAGTATATTAGAAAAAATTACTAAAAACCCTCTGTGACTGTCACTGCAGAATAACTGATAAAAGGCAACTGTGCCCAGATGGAGATCAAGGAGCTAAACTAATGCCAATAAATGAAAGCAAATTCAAATTACATTTGGAATGGATTGAGTATCTCTATTCAACTTCTAAATGAACTCCTACTAATTTTGCAGCAGCTCTTAAACTACAAAAGCCAAAAAACTTACAAATTGCTTTTTTATTTTATCTGTTACTAATATATTTAAAGTGTAAATAATAATACAGGAAAAGGGAAAATTAAATAAACAATACCAAACAAAACCAAGACTGTTTTCCAGCTTTTTCTACGCCAAACTCTTTGAAACTTTGAACCCTTTTTAGGGAGAGTGCATAGTAACTATGTAACTATAATGACAAGTACTTCAAATTTTGCTGTAAAATACCTCACTCTCAAAGCTTCCTAGATATTTCATCAATTGATCTTTTTGTTGTGGGCAGAGTTCCATGAAGGAGGATGTGGGGGGAGATAAGTTGTGTGTGTGTGAGTCCTTGAACAAGTAGAACTGACTCATTGAGATTGTCCACCATGTGAGAAGAGATGGAGGTTGAGGAGAAGCAACCAGATATACTCAAACAGAAACAAATACTATTAGCATTTTCTATTAAAGTCCACTTGGTTTTCATCACTTTTAAAAAACACTGATAACACTCAGTTTTCTTCACTTATTGTATTATTTAACATGCCTGGGTCCCAAACTGTAATGGGAGATAACTCAGACATATTAAAAAATAACCATGCAAGTTTTTAAAGTTTTTTGATTGGTTGGCTTGGTTTTGTTAAATTAAACATGGTATAATTATGGTCATAATGTGTCCAGGTACAGGCAAAAACAGAACTGAATTTTACTTTTGACCTTGTTTACTTGCAGCCACTCATAAATACTGAGAATTCCAAGATTTTCCTCCCAGACAGCTTTTCAGTTGTCTAAGGGGATCTGCAACTTCCTGAAACAGTTTTCCTAAGTGTCTGTGCAGTTGAGAAATGTGTGATCAAGTCAAGCCTGCATTGAGCAGACAGACACAGGTGAGAAGAATTAAGCTCACCATTTAGTTTTACAACATTCAGGGTTGTATTTCAGTGCTTAGCCACATGACCTCATCCCTTTGCTAACAGTTTTTGCAAATAGTTATATTTATTCATAACTAGAGACTCTTTCCATACCTATACAAAACCAGCAAAGGCTTTAAACCCTCTTATTGCCATCACATTCTACAAATATGAAGGTTTCAGAGGTGGCAAGTATGACTACCCCAGAAAACATCCTCAGCAAAAATAAGAATGAATTTGGAAACCTGGCAGCTGTTTCCACCTCTCTTCCATCCATTAAAGCCAGTTAAATTTTTCCTCTGTAACAGATATTTTTATTACCTGCCTATACATAAGTAAAAATTTGGGCAACATTCTGTTAGAAATTGTTACAAATGAGAAAACATTCAAACAGCTAGTTCAATCATCGCAAATACTGCAGTTTAATAATTTCAATACTTCTTGAGATTAGAGAAAAATCCACTTTCCTGCAAAAAGCAAAGCAAAATCATGTGTGTATATTTTTAAAGATCATCATAGCCTAGTTAAGCCTCCCTCTAAGAATGGATTTTTCTTGATTATTTAATCAAGATCTAGCTTTTCAAGCCAAATTTTTAAAAAGCTCCCTATCAATAGTATCCTCTTACTCTGATCATCAGCTCTCCACGTCCTAGTGCTCACAACAGGGACCATAACAAACACAAATGGCTTAGACTGAGACACCAGAGGGTGGAACTACACAAACAGAATTAACAGAGCCCACGTTAAGAACCACCAGTACTGATTAATAATTATTCCAGGAAGAGCTCAGCTAGGCTTTTAGACCTGAAGGACAAACAGCAGAGCTTTGTGTTCCTCCAAGACATTATATAAAACATATACCAAGTTAGTAACCACAGACAAAGCAAGCCTTTAAGGCTTTTACACAGGATCTGAGAAATTTGACTGGAAACTGAAAAAACAAACATCAAATTTCATTTTCAAGGCTGAAATCCCACTTGGGAACAAACTCTCACCCCATCCTAAGGAACGACTCCATGTTGCTTCCACACTCAAAGCCAGCTGAGCAGCCCCTCTCTGGCTCTCATTGATCATGTTTCTGTGTTCAATTTCACAACAAAGTCTTTAGGACCAGTACAGTTCTAGTGTTAATGGGAGTAGGTTTCCTGTCAAATCACAGAGATGCCATTTTCTGGGGAAAAATACAATCCATAAGGCCAGGCATAACGATATTCCTGAGTTTTCTACACAAACCCAAATTGCAAGGAAACAGATGCTTATACAGCCTAATAAACATTCTGAACTTGCAGAAAACTTACAACATTCTTAGAGGGCATCTACACAGAGCTCAATGCAACAAGGAACTCTGATCTTCCAAACTTGCTTTCTACTGCAAGAGCATTTAATGCTAAAAAATTTGTCTCAGAAGAAGACAAAGTTCAGACTATTTGCTACTAATCCACTACGTAGTAAGTGATACGACTGATTTTGTGGCTAAAATACTGGCCAAACTCTGTAGCAAGCTGGCATTTCTGGTTCTGCAACTGATTCTGTGTGTGAGATCGCTAGCAAATTAGTTAACACCTTCGCAAAGTTTTGAAACCATTGACTCAAAAAAAAGTTATTAACCTTCCGTTCTAACCAGTAAATCAATGCAATGAAAATATGCAAACTCCACCTCTAGACAATCATTTCAAAGCTTGCAGGGCAGAATACACATTTACTATTTGTCAGTTTGATAACACAGTTGTCAATCTAAGGAGGAAGATAAGGATCTGTCCTCATGGTTAACGCACAAAGATGTACTAAAACCATTCCTTCAGAAGTTTTCTAATGGTGGAAAAGTGTCCTTAAATAGTAAAAAGCCATAAGCATATACAGCCCTTATGAGTGCTTAAATATCAATAAGTATTCATTTCCAAGGTCAATACTCTTCTTATTCCAGAATGATTCATGAAAGGATAATCAACCAAAGATATCTCAATTTACAGCCCACTTTTATTTGTGTAGCAGTGACAAGCTGTTTCATTATCTGTGGTCCACAGTGCTTCCAAATTCTGTCATAGATGCAGTGAAAGCAAGACTGACAGCTATGTTCTGCCTACAGAACATACATCTTGAGGGGAGGACAGAAATTCTGTTACAGGCACTAAAACTAGAAAGAAACAGGTGTGTTTATGACTCCTAATGCTTTCCTGGAAAAAAAAAAAGGTTACTTAGCATAATATGATCTAAGAGCAACAGTATCTGGTCAAAAAATATTTTAATACTTTCAGAGGGAAACTATTCTTCCCTTTCAGAGGGAAACAGCCCTATTAATTTCCACAGTGCAAAGGAACATTTTTACCACATCCATTTCTTGGACTTGCCGTAAAAAAGAAATTCATGCTGAAGCAGTATCACTGTATTCAGTTTTATACATTAAAAGGCACATTTCTTGCTATTTATCCCCTCCTTCTGGTTATTCATTTTTAGGATGCAAAGGAGGTGTTTCTAAGACACCATCAGAACAATGCTCAATATGTTAAACTACTGAGAAAGTGGTTTTTTATACATGCAAGGAAGATGCACAGTTTGGATCACATCAAGACACAGTTTCCAAGAAAAAAATTGACAAAGATACTACGCAAAACCCCATATAGTTAGCCTAAACTTTTGCAAAAGGCTCTGAAAATTATGCAACGCTAAATATCTCACTACAGGCTTAAAAAACCCAGACAACTTATATAACAAATCACTAGGAAATAAAAGAATCTCGTTTTTACAGTCCAGTTTTCTAACTTAAACAGAGATCAAAATGCAAGAGATGGTTCTCACACAATATGAAAGTTCTGCACTGAAGGTAGTTACATTTGTTTGTCTGTTAAATCCATTAAGTTCTTCTAAAACGTGTAATTCCTTACATTTGTGAAACTTGAAGTTATGTACTTCACAGATCTAGAATCTGACATAGTTCTATTTAATCATTGCAATTGGGCACATGAAACTATTTTTCAAAGTCTAGAGTATACTCTATTGGATTCTACAAAGTCCTTTCAGTAAAGGCTACTGGATGTGATGCATATTACAACTTCAAAATATATTCACATTTCACTGGCATTTGCATATGTTTAAAAAAAAAAATCAATTGGTTGAAGAATAGTGCCAGAACTTGCAAATATAGCCCAAGGCATGATCTTTTCAGCATAATGCTACAGCAGCTGAAATACAGAGTAAGAATTATCCACGTGCTAATTTCATCTAATCTAATAAATATTTGTTTAATTAGTTCTCCTAATGTAACAAGACATGAGGTACACTGCAGTATGCAGCTGTCTATAGAAAAAAGAGATTTCTGTAAGAATATGTATCCATGCAGACCTTTCATTGACACACCACCAACAGAATTCATTCTTCACCCCGTCAGGAATGTTGACCTTCACTGTCAGGATCTTCAGATTTTCCCCTCGGTTAATGGCCAGTATCTGAGTGCAAACATAAATGGCAGAGACAGATGACACACAAAATATCCAAAAGATAAACTTATCAACATTTGTGTATGCGCTTGCTTGACATTCTGTAGCAAATCAGAATGGTGGTACAGTAAATCAGTTCACAGAGTACTAGCATGTACAGATAACATCCACAATTTAAACTGAGATTAAATCGTGCCATGGCCTAACAAATAATGCATTTTTTCCTGGAGTCTGCAATCTCAGGATCCAGTTTAATCTTAAACACACTTATAATGCAAGACAGCATGAATTTTAGTGGTGGAATAATCTTATTTAATAACCCAAATTAAAACTCAAGAAATTAACTGAAGAGTGATTCCAATCAGAACTAGACATCAGAAATGGAAAAAGTTATTCCTGTGCTTCAGATTCCATTTTTCTTCCCATTATTAATCCAAATTTAAAATTAATTATGAATCAGAACTAGTGACACAAAGGCACTTAGCTTAATTTGAAAGAGGATGAAATTAGTTATTCATGCCTAGTTCACAAATAGCAGAAAAGGATGCAAACACTCATTCTCTTTACAGTAACACTCCAGCCTTAAACCATATGCATGTACTTCTGACAGTCTTGTATATAGAACGGCACAGCCATGATCTAAAGCTGAATTTGGTTGTGTGCATGCTACCTGCACAGAGAGTTCAATTTTAAATGGAAGACTGTGACTCTACATCTAAAACCAGAAGCACAACACAAGTGGTGGATATCTCCTAGTCTAATCTCACTGTGGAGACACTGAATGTTCACCTTAATACTAAGAAAACTCACTGACCAGTGGATTTTAGAAACAGAATAATACCCAGAAGCAAATAAAATCCACATATTTAGATTTCATTTTTCCTTCCGAAGCATTTTACAGTAGAAAAACACCAAAATAGATAAACCCGCTCAAAGCTGACATTCCTATATGACTACACATGTTGCTGTATGTTGCAGGCCCTGAGCACTGTCACAACAGAGCATTCTGTGTCAATCATGAACTTTAATTCAATCACTAGCTAACTCAGACATGTCACATATGTTAAATACAATGGTTTAAAATGACTCCAGGACATAGTACCAATTTATATTCCTCAGCCTTACTGCTCCTGTGACATACCAGGCCTGACATATCATTGAACAACAAAGCTAATAATAAAGATTGCATGTGAAATATTATAGCATCTGGTACCTTGACTGCCAAAGCAAATGTTTTCACGCAGAAATTAGAAAGACACATTTTAACAAATCAAATGCTTTTGCATTCATTCTGATTTTATTTCTTAAAAAGAGAGAAAGTTAAATGTCAAGTTAAAATGAAATCAAAGTGATGCTCACAACAGAGAATATATGTGATAGAATTATAACGTTATCATTCAGCATGCTGTCAGCACAGTCAATATTTGCATCACATTTTGTTTCCCAGCACCCCACCTGCAGAATGTGTTGGTCATCTGAACTTAAACCAGCTGTTAATTCAATCACTAATATTATTTATATTTTTTATTCTCAAACAATCTGCCTATCCTGTTCTAAGTGAAGCATTCAGAGAAGAATTATCATCCAATAAATGTTCAATTAAGAACGGAATGACTCAATTTCTCCCTCTAATATAATAAAGCTCTTTTTGTTTAGCTTGTTTTTTTAAGTAACAGGTTAAAATCTGGCTATTCTAGTCACAAAGCAGTCTTCACTTTCGAAAAAAAGACAGTTTTTATATGAGATTGGAAGAGATCCAGGGCAAGGGTTGTTAGAAACAACGTACATTTTTCAGAGAAAGCAAGAACAACAATATGATCCAGTCACAAGATTCACCAAACCTTATTCTGTTTATCATAAAAATACAACGTGCTTCATTTTGCACAGCTCTCTTATATGTTGCATATTGACTTGAAGTCACAGAATAAGTTCTGTATACTCTGCCAAGGACTTTAATTTTCAATTCCTTTTTAAATATGAGATTGAAAATAGAGCACTTGCCTCAAATGTTACACTTTATTCATGAATTCTTTTCCTCCCACTATTTCAGTCATCTCCAAATACAGGAGAGCAACCCCAAGGCATACACAAATACTGAACTGTTTACAATTAGTCAAAAATTCAAATAAACTCTTGAAAGATTTTTTTTTTTCTTTAGTTATGACAGTGTTGGTATTGCTTCTCAGCTATGTCCTAAGAGAGTCCAGTCAGGTTCTCCTTGCTGCCAAAGGAAGAAGCTGTGACAGAACCTCCTGCTAGCAAAACATTCCAGCTGGAAACACCCATGGGGTATCTGACCCTGTCAAAATCTGGAGTCAGCTTTTAAAGCTGACTAAAACAAAGTTTTTTTCTCATTACAATTTTAGTATTTTAACTTTTTCAAACAACCTGACTCCATGCCAGTCCTGATTACTTCAGGACTCAGATAAGACGAAGTGACATGTCTCAGCAGACAAAGTGACAGTGGCACAGGAAGCAACCCAGACCTACAGCAGAACCAAGGTGCAGCGCAGCTTACTGCACACCACTTAAACTCATGGCAACACATGCTGCAAGGTGCACTCACAGCTGCCAGGGATTTGGTCACAAAGGCACATCTGGTTCTCCTACAGGTGGCATGCCAGGCTACTGTGCACTCCCTATACTCACATCTAGGCCAGAGCACAGTTAGGGTGGTACCCAGGTCTCACAGATCACTTGCACTTCCATACCCAGGTGGTGACAAGCTTCAGTGCGGTATTTTATGGAATCTTGTGTTTGCAACTCTGAAAAGAGGTGATTTAAAGCTGGCTTTTGCCTCTTCCTAAAGGCATTCAGAACACTTGTCTGAGTGCAGTCATGATAACAGCAAAGAAGGTCTTCAAAGCAGTAAGTTTTACAACTGTTCTTCAAACATGTCTATTTAACCTGAAGTTCTGCAGGATTAGTAAATTATACAAATCACTCTGAGGTTCAGGCTTTCCTATATCTTTTTCAGGTATAAGCTCCTTTTAATAATCTTCAGTCAAACCAGAGAATTCCTTCTCTTGAAGACATCTTGAACTCTATCCCTAAAGACTATATTTTTACCAGTTTTTAAATGCACAAAGGAACTCTCTCTTCACAGTCTTAGCAGAAGGAAAAAATAAAGACTTTTCAGTATTGAAAAGGATGGTCACAACCCAAGAAAATAAAGACATTAAAAAATAGCAATTTGCATCAGTAGGGGAATAAGGTCAAGTAACAAAGAAAATAAAGATGATTGGAAAGACTTTCAAAAGTATAGTGCCAGAGTTTAAGCTTCATGAAGAAATGGCAGATAAAGAAAAAAAAATTATCTCCTTACTTCATTATCAAAATATAAAAGGGAAAATGCCAGAAACTAACAAATTAAGAAAGAACCCAAGTACAAAAACCATGAAAAGTTACAGTATATTTACAAAATTCATTTTTATATGTCAGAATTTTACATGTCAGAAACTATCATAAAATGCATTTTTTGCTCAACTAGTACAGGGAGCCCTGTCACACCTTGAGCCTTGAAATCTCACTGAAGCACAAGCAACTCAGATTCTACAATTCACAGTACAGAAATATTCAATGTATTAGAATTGCTGATAGCAGAAATATACACATGAAAGGCAGCACATAAGCGTGCAAAACCATTCCATGATTACAGGACTGCCAGTTGTAAAATCAGTGCTTATTACTTCTCTGAAGAGCAAGAATGGGTAAAGAAAGAGGTATTCAGGTTAGCAGCACACACAGGGAAGAATAAACCAACACAGATCGAGCTGATCTTAACATCCAACAGACAAACTAAGGACACATTCTGGATAAAACACAGTGCAGCCACATAATCAAAGTGCTGACCAGGTTTGGAAAGAATAGTTTTAGCCCTTGCTGTAGCTAAGCAGCAGTTTTCCTTAAGTAAAAAAAAGAATGCCTTGGACAAAAACTAAATCATACCATTGTCCCATGAAACACTCATGCAACATGTATTGAGTGAACATCATGGTATTCACCACTGTGAGTGCAGGTAAAACCAAATACTCTTTGCCAGCTCAAATATTCCTTCAACAAAAAAGAACACAAAAGAAACCATACATCATAACAGGATGAATCCACCTATCTTCATCAATGTCACCACAGTAGCCAATAGATTGTTCTATCAACTCTTCCAGACCCTCTAGAAGCAACTTTTCACCAAATAACTATCAATATAAGTACAGTAAATATTCATACTTATTATGAAGAGAAAAACCACAGGTACTTCTTCAAACATTTATGCAAGACCAGCCTATTGAAATCAACAGTACCTATTTAGTCTTTCACCTAACACCTTTCCTATTGGAAGGGGGGAAAACAGCTTAAGAATCAGCCTTTCCATGTTGTGAAAATTTATTTTTGTAATAAATTAATCCTTTATTAATTCAAAATACACTGGTTTAAAACAGAAAGCACAGAAAAAATGAGAGCATATCAGAGTTTTCTAAAGGAAAAGGACATTTCTAATTAGAAGCATCTAAGTGGTCTGTGATATTATGGTTTGGGATTTTCATTTGGTTTTTTAATTGTTTTTTGTTGGGTTTGTTTTGGTATTTTTTAAGCTAGGTGATTGTAAATAAAACAAGAGACAATTCACTTGGCAATTAGTTATGAATTAGTGCAGAGGTCTTGACAGCTGCATTGAGTGCATCACACTTCTGCCTTTGAACTTCAGTACAGGGGTAGCCCAGCTGTCAAGCCATCAGCTTCTCATCAGCATGTAAGTTTGCTTCTGCTCTCCTTTCTTTATCTAGTTATGTAAGTCTAAGCTTGGGGCTTAGGACAACTGAAGATGCTTCACAAAAGGAAGAAATGATGACTTGCAAAACAAACCCATTTTCAGGGTAGTGAATAGCAGTCCTTTGCTCTGTTTCTTAAAACAGATCTAGAGCTTATTTCTGCATTTCAAGAATTTGAAAGCCTCTATTACCTCTGATAACTGTAAAGAAAACAAATATCTTTAGAATTAATTTTAAGCAACAAAATTCAAAAACAAAGCAACATTTACCAGAGTTAAAATTCTAAGAAAAAAAACATTAAAATTTCAAGTTGTACCTGATGATGCTGAATATTCTTTATATTACAAGAAAACTCATGGTACAGTTGGAATTTATCAATATCTTTTTCATTTCCATTTTTGGATGACACTTTTGCCAATGTTGACTGGATGGAAATATACCTTTTCTGGCATCTGAATAGAAGAAAATCAGATATTTATAAGGTATTTGAGCATAAAACTAGTAACAAGTCATTACTGCATAGATCAAATAAAAATTAAGTTTGGAGTCTGCTCAATTACAAGTGATGTTAACTAATTACCTGCAGAACTGGATGACATAACTTCATACTGAGGTGGCATAATGTGCACTGACTATAATATACCAAGAAAAGATATTCAAGCAGAAAAAGCTGATCACAGCCCTCCTCAGCAGACAAAATAAAATAACAAGTGACTATTGCCCTGTCACACCAACTCCCCAGACACAACAACAGTGAAATTGGGTAATGTAAGAAAACTTAAATTCAGCTAATGCAAATAAAAGATCACCAAGTCCTGCTTCAAAAACAGTCATATTTGTTGCCTTATTGGCTACCAATGCCAAAATCAACCATTACTGCACACTAGTTACACTGACTGGTGTCAAGTCAGCTATTGGAGCAAGAGCTAAAAAATCACTCTGACTGAAGAGTTATAGCTTGAAGAAAGGGCAAGGAGGGACAACTCCCTTATGAGTCACTAACTGCAAGGGAGATCTGCTATATAGAGGGCAGAGCACAGAGTTTTTCAGTCTTTGGGAGTCACAGCATCGTGCCTTGCTCACAGCAGATCTCTACTGCACCGACAGTCACACAGACAGAAGGGTTAATGAACATACACAGGAATGGCCCTAAATCCATCTCATAGGAACAGCGTTTTCACATCATTAAGAACAAGTCCTGTATCTGCCACTAGGAGACTGCATTTTATCACGTAAGCAAGGAAGCTCAGAAAATAAGAACGATACTTACATTTTCCTGATAAAATCCAGTGTATCTTTATCTTTAGCAAAGATGTCTGCTAAAATATGCTGCACTCCAGCCTCTACTTCCTGGATATTTGCAAGCCCTTAGAAGAAAAATAATTATAGAATATGCAGTCACTACAATATACAGTTAATAACTAAAGAAAAAGCTAATAAAACTACTTTATACAACTACACAAGCACTTAGAAAATATATGCAAGATGAAAGGAAACTGATTTTTGTTATCTGAGTGACTTGCAAAGGCTTCAAAGAATCCTAATACATTAAAATTTTATCAACTAAAGCTTCCTTTCCAAAATATCTGAAACTATATTTTTAATGAGCCTGAAGCGACCAATGCATTATCATAAGTCAGTTATATTAGAACTAGAGAAAAGTATTTTTTTTACTTTTACACTAACAGCTCTTGACATTTGTGATGTAAATAATGCAATAGTAAAATTGGATATTTAAATATAATTTTTGAAAAAATTAAATATAGTTTTTGAGGTTTTAATAAAATGAGCAACTGCACCAGAAGTCTTCATAATTGCTACTGGTATGAAAACTGCCTAAAATTCTTTGAAGGTAATCCTGTCTTTTTTCTGTGGAATAGTTTTATATTTCCATTGTATTGTAGCAGGAGTTTGCACAACACTTTTGAGGTCAGGGTACCATCAACCTCTCCTATGAAACACTGAAGTTATAAAAGTTTATATAGTCATGTCTCCAAAGACATGAAGTTATAAATGTCTTCATATCTCTGGAGAGATAACAGAATCATTCAGATAATTTCCAACACTAAGAACCTATTCTTTCCTTCAAATGGCCAGAAGAGGAAGCACATAATTCTCCTTAGCAAAGGGACCAAATTAGACCAGAAGCAGAGATAATTAAATAAAACAGACATCTTGTATTTTCATTCAATATATCTAGCTCTGCTTCTAGCAAGAGTCAGTAATGAATGCTTCAGAGCCAACAGCAACAATCCTAGAGCTGGCAGATGTAGCATTAACTGTCTTTTGCAACACAAGCTGCTGTTTATTCTGCTGCCTAATGGACAGCTTTATTTTAACAGGTTGCACAGCTCTACCTATTCATTGAACTCAGAACCCTGCTTCTAATTAGGCTATAAAGTTACACACTATTTAAAAAAAAAAAAATCTATCTTGCCCCTCTGTGAGAATAAGAATATATTATTAAATGCCTAAACTTTTAAGTTGTAAATTTTGTATCCTTACATCTATGAGTTACTGTTTCTTATGGCAGAAGTGATGTCAGAACACAAAGCTAAGGGAATTTGAAGACATACATCATACTGAACACAGACTGAGACACTCAAGCAGATTATTTGAACAAGATACCATAGGCCCAAACAAGTCAGAAATTGAGAAATAATCAGAAGGTTCCCATTCAACAAGAACCACTCACACAGCACCTTACTGTGTCCACCAGCACATGCTTGTGTAATAAGAGAAATTGTTGACCATGCATACAATTAAAAAGGAGGTTTTCTGGTTAGCCTGCTTCTTTAACTTTTAAATGTTGGGCCTTGAAACATGAACATGCTGGTTTTATTTCAGTCTATTTTTAGGATAAGTTGAAAAACACTGAGAATTTAAAAGAACCAAAAATTATAAGATTTGATGGAAACTTTTCTGTACTGCAAATGGCTCATTCCTTTTTTTTTAAAAAATCACTCTGATCTCAAGTTGTATATAAGGTGTCAAACTGGCTCTCAAGGTGATAAAAGTGACCCAGTTCATAGATGTATATAACTTCTGATGTCTTTCAAAGGCAGACCATTATATAAACCTAAGCAGCATTATTTTTAGCACAGAGTTGAAAATAGGTGTACTGGTTTTCAAAAACTAATGTTTACCATGCAACAAATAGCACTTCCTTTTGAATATACTCTAAATAATTTATCTGAACTTTCACAGTGAAGATTTTCTTTTGGCTCTTTAGACTGCACCAGAATAGTCAGATACATGGCTGCAATACACTGATGTATGAAGTAATGAGATATGCTGAAATGAAGTTATTTAATAACCAGAATATTTGGTAACTTATTTTCATTGCAAAATTATCAGAATTTTATAAGCAACATTTAAATAAACTGAAGTGAGAAAAGTACAAGTCAGGCTTACTAAGGAGGTTCAGTACCTTTATGCTGAAATTCAAAAAGTATGTGTTGGGGCAGGGAAGAATAGAAGTACATCTCTATTTTAACATCATGCAGAAGGCTGCAGCACTCTTCACATTTTATTGTCAGAGATTGCCCCCTACAGATCCACCCATAACTGCATTCACAAAGACACACAATTCTGCAGTCTATATGTGACAATCATGGTGTTAAAAGTTCTTGCTCAAATTTCAGAAATTACATCTTCTCCAATCCCTACTGTCATTCAGACACAAAAACCCACCTGCTCACTCCCAATCCCCTAGGCCAGTTTTTATTATTTGCTGGGTGACATTTCCTTCAGTATAGAGTTTGAGCATAAGCTTCCTGTACAATCAGCATTGAATATTCAGGGAACAATTTAAGAAGAACAATGGAAAGGTCTCAGGTGTGTGGTGTGGTTCCCCCTCTCTTACCAGTAAAGACAGACGTCAACTATAAGGTCTCCAGATTTATGTCATTTCTATACCATAATTATTACTATTTACAATACAGAGAGAGAGGAAAGGCTGAATTAAATGTGTTAACATGTTAACACATGCTGCTAAAAGCACTATTGAACTTAAAGTAGTTGCCTAACTTCCAGCAACATCAGAACAATTAAAGTAATTTCCCTTTTAAAATATTTTCAAACATTTAGAACATTACTGCTCAAAGAGACAGGGCACTTACCTTTGGTATTGGGTCTAATGTAAGAAAAGAGATTGAGTTCCACAGGATTCTGCAGGAGGGAGAGAGCAGCAGGTTCTAATCCCAACTGCTTGGCCCTCTGGGCTTTGGTGCCTTTACTCCCAGTTTTATAGGGTGAAGACTTATAACAGAAAGAAAAAACAAAGTCAGCTATTAAAAAGCAGGGAAGTATTTCAATCATGCTGTGCGCTTGACATTATGCACTATTTTGTTATGCAAGATTACATTTAAACCAAGTTTGATCTGAAAAAGACTGGAGTACTGACCACATGGTCTAATTCTTCCAAAGTTCTGCAATTTAGCAATCCTTTTAAAAGGCAACTGGATAACTTTCCTTCTTTCTTCAACTTCTGTATCATCGCATGTGTCTTTTTTGCAACAGTACTAAAATGCAAGAGATTAATGTTACCAGTCACATTTCACAGTGAATTAAAATGTCTACTGATTGTGACTTTGCCTATTACACTGCTGAAACTCTCTGAGACCCCTGAAAATTCTCATGCTCATCTTCAACAAACCAAGTTGATAATCCAAAAGTTTCTAACCATTTCTTTCTCTCTTCAGTCAGTTCAAAACTGTATCAAAATATCCCATACTGGCTTTAACAAAAATCATTAAGTAACACTGATAGTCATCACTGCTCCACACATTTCTGTAATATTACTGTCCTAGAATAAATCCACACTGATGAGCTCTTACAGATGCAATTCATATCAAGAGTTCTTCAGCATCAAGTACAGGCTACCAGATTTAAACTCCTGTGTCTTAAGTAAGATACGTGGGAGCAACCGCAAGCAGCAGAGGTATTTTGTTATTACTTAATGACTTGTTCAGACAAGAGCCCTCTCAGGCCACCTTCCCTCCGTGGAAAGGATCTCTTGGTAGGGGTTCACAGGGAGTACAAGGAGGATGAAACCAAGTTGACAGAAGAGCTGACCAGACTGCTCCTTTGCCATCTCAGGAACACAGTGTCACTCAAAAGCAAGATGGAGTGAAAGCAGTCTCATCCATTGCCACAACAAGCTTTGCTGATCATTTCTTTCCTGCAGTGATCTGGGATAGTTTAACCTCATGTCCTGGTACACTCCAGCCTTAGAAGGGCTCTCCCCTAGAGGCTTCCCTGATCCAAGCAGGGAGCCAAGGGGTTCTTAGTGATTCATTTTCTAAGAGCAGAGCTTTCATCTCATCATGCTATGTATTTCCAGCAACTATAACTACTCTTTTAGTACAGTTATCTGTGCAGTTTAATAAACTGCAGAAATTAAGATGTTAGTTTTTCTTTGGCAATTAATAACTAGATTTCTTGTTACTTAGAGGAAAAAAAAAAAACAAACAAAAACCCAACCTCCAAAAAAACCCCAACAAAATCCCAGGCATCAAGCATAACTAATTTAAACTCTTTTCTTTATTAGTTCCTTTACAGCTGTACAAGGAGGTAGAACAAGGGACACAGGAGCAGCAGCCAGCTGTTACTCACCCCCCAGCCAGATCCCTCCTTGTGTTGTTGCCTCACTTACCGTAGCTCTTCCAAGGCGTGCTGCACCTCCCGCAAGGCATCGGCCTCCAGGTTATTGATGAGCTCTTTCCGGTACCGAGCAATAAAAGGAATTGTGTTCTCTTCTTGGAAGAGCCGAATCAAGTTTGCACATACCCATGGTTCAACGTTTGTTATTTCTGACAAGGCCTGTCAAAGGAGGGAAAAAACCCAAACACAACAACCAAACATTTAAGAGAGATGGTAGAATCCTTTAAACAGCCTCTCATTCAACATTCAAAACCACCCCCAGAACATCACACTGGCCAGCAGAGACTACTGTCCTCCCCAAGACAGCATGTCAGGCTTCTTACACATCCATCCACCACACCCAGTATTTCAGCAAGACATGCAGCAATCAATGTTTCCAGAAATTTGTAACCACAGTAAAAAATGCAGGAAGCATTACCTCCTGGGAAATAGGAAAAAAAAAGGAAGAAAAAACCAAAATTAAAAAACAAAACAGAAAGACCATAAACTGTACACAGCAACTCAGAAAACTTGGGATTTTTTTTTAAGCCAACACTGACATACCTCATGGTTCAGCTAAAGAAACAAAACTCACAAAGCCAGAGCTGATCCAAATCCCACTTGACCAATAACAGGAAACTAGCGATATTACTGACAATTTCAAGACGAACCAAGCCTTGCAAAGTTAAACATGATTTTGTACAAATTGTGCTTTCTAAAGTTATAGTGTATCAATATGGAATCACTGACAGCCTATCTTAGTAATATTTTAACCATCAGGATTTGTTTGCACTTCACTCTAGTGGTTACCATAGACGGCTGATTCAAGAGCCTTTGGAAAGTTTCATCCTGAAGCCTAAAAATATAACAACACCTGCACAATCACATTCACTCCTTTCAGAGCACACACAAGGATCAAATTCTCCATATGTATTTCCAGGAATACGTGAGAAAACCCACTAAATTTTACAGCTTGCTTAAGCAGACTGTACTAAGGATGATGAATACAATATGTCCTATCTATTCTCATTCTATTCATATTAAAATTTTCCATGATCATACACAGGCTTCCAGCACAAGAGCTATGCTAAAACAGCCTCCACCTGAATGGCTCCAAAGTCAAAATTCTACAAAAACAATGATGATATTTCCCTTGTTGCCACTGTTGTGTGAGGAATGCAAATCTCCTTCCTGATGGAACCATAAATTGATAAACACTCTCATATGGGTCTCTGCAACTAAATGGTCCATACTGACTAAACATTATGCTGTAAAACTGCACACAAACATCCCAAATGTGTCAGCATCCCTTCCTGTGGGAGTTTCAGTTGAGTACATCCACAAAAACCCCAACATGCTCATACAGGAGAACCAGGCAAACTGTTACAGGCAAGCTTTGTCCTAAGGACACCCAAAGTCACAGATATTACAACGATGTAAAAGTTTCAAGTTTTAACAGTTACCAACCAACATCTACATTTATACACATTTTATGACAATCTAAGCAGAGGTGAAATGACTACTCAACTTCAGAGGGCTGAAATTGTACATTAAGATTCCAAGTGCTAATTATGCAGGAAATAGTTTCATTGGGACCTTAGAAAAGGAAAATATCTCATACCTGTACAATATCCCAGTTCATTTCAAATTCTTCTTTTATTTTGTTGCCTCCCAGATTTTTAACTGGCTTTCCTTCAGGACATGCATCCAACTTGATCTTTTTAGAGGGTTGTTCATCAAATGCAAACTCCTCATCGCACTTCTCTTGTTTCACTACAGGAACACTTGTTGAGGGTTTTTCATCACTCACTAAACTGTTTTGTTTTTTCCTTTGGAATGAATTTATTTCCATTTTCTTAGGCACTTCCAGCATTCGATTTAAACTTTTTGGTTTAGTGCCTCCATTTTCTTCCTTAGGTTTTAGAAGTTGCATTTTATTATCTTCTACAGGTGCAACAGGCAAGGATACATCCTACCAAAAAGACATTAACACCATATTAAGCAATGACTGTTACAAAGTGGTTCAATATTTCATTTAAACTCTAAAAAGACTTGCTACCACACATTTTTTGATTTAGATTTAAAAAAAAAAAAAATCCTGCAAAGAATTTAACAGGACCTTCCTTCAGAAGACACTGACCCACAATCTTTGCCTCCATTCATGTCAACAAAACAGGAAACAACAGGGCAAGGAAGCACTTCTAAGGTGTTAGGTTCCCAGCATTGGAACTGGAACTGAGATCTGGTCTGCCAAGATACAGTCTAACAAGCCACATCCTCTTTACTGACTCTCCCCAGAGATCATCTTCAGAAGTCAGAAGGACTGGCTTCTGTCATGATGTGATTTCAGATGTTAGTAGTTGACAGAAGTAGCTAATTTTCAATATAACTGCATTTTATATTAATAATAAAACTGCAATCCTTACTCAGTTGAACAGCTATGCAAGGAAATGTAAGCACAAGCTGCCTGTTTTTGTGGTACCCAGACACTGAAAAGGTAGAAGACATCAAAGGTGCAATACCAAAACCAGAGATACTACAGAAAAAACAGAGGCATTTAATTATTTACATTGTTGAAAGATCTCCAGGGAAAGCCACATCCTATTATCATAGGCCAACTTTTTCAAGGAGGATCCTTGGATCATGGACACTTAATGCAAAACAAAGCCAAGTTTATCCAACATACTGAACATTCACAGGAACAGTGGAATTGTATCAGCTGATGAGAATCAGGCAACCAACTGAACCACAGTTGAAAAAACTGTTCATGTTACTTCCCAAGAGCAGTATTTAAATGTCCCTTACTTATAGATACTCACCATTTCCTCTTTTATTGCAACCTTCTTGACCATCTTCCTGGCCACAGTTGACCGTGGAGCAGCAGCTTTTTTAGTTTTTTCCTCAGTTTTCTTTGGCAAACGAGGTCTTCTGGCAATTTTGCTTTTTGGCTCCCATTCCTCCTCTTCCTCCTCTGATTCAGAGGTCCTGAAAAACAAATGAATCAACAATATTGCTTATGAGAACAATCAAAAAATACATAGCGAGCTCGTCTGAGTGGTTTTTGGCATGAAATAAAGTGAACAGGAAAAATTAACAGAAAGGTAGAGAGAGTCAACAGATACAGGTCTTTCACACTGCTGCAGAGCTAATGGCTTAAACAATCTACCAACTTTTATGATGTATACACACATCATACACATGATTCTGTTTGGACAACTAGCAATTCACTGCTCATGCTTCTCCACTGTGAGTACGAAGAGGCCTAAGTAATTTGCATTTTATAACTGAAGTGTTATGCATGATAAATTTTTAACCAACTTCTCAGAAACAGAATGTTGTTCTTATGCAATTGCTTATGCTTAGCATAAAGCTTTAAAAAAATTCTAAGGAAAAAAAAGATCTTACGAATTAAGAAATGAAGGTAGTTCTTCTGATGGTTCTTCTTTGGGTTCAGATTTCACCCTCCTTGGTAGAGATGACATCTGAAACAGAGGAAAGAAGAGAGAAACATAACATTTGGTTGAAGCTGTATTCTCTTCAGCTCACTATCAAATGTGCCCTAATAATGTCTTCAGCAATCACAAAAGTTTCCTCTAGAGCACGTTTAGTTTTCTCAGTATGCAAGAATTTAGGCCACAGCAGCACACATTCAACAACCTTCTCAACTGAGCAAACAAACCAGCACTATAACCTCTCTAACTACTTTTCTCTTCACACAGGGGTAATTCTTTGGCTTACACATAAAGCTGTTCTAGCAAAAACGGTACTGGTTCTCAAATGTTTTATGGGGTGTCACATATAATATGCCAGTCTTTCCCCCATCCATTTAAAAAGCATAGCAATCAAATTAAAATCTAGTAAAGTGACTCACGTGTGGTTTTGATGAGACAGGACAAGGCAACTGTCCATTTTCAGCTAGATTTTTACATTTAAAGACTATCTGTTGCTTGTATGCACAATGAAAGCTATTACTTTGAATCAGCTGCTCACTGGAATATAGAAAGTGCATAAAACTACCAAAAGTAAAAAGAGAAGGAACACATTTTCTTCTGACCCAAGATTCATACCTACAATAGCTGTATTTCAGTTAACAGTTACAGATTTTTGTGGTTGGGCCCACGAATGTCAATAATCATATTTAGTAGTCTTAGTTTAAAAATGTTAGGTATCCTCAAAACTGTATCTGCCAGAAAATCAAAATTTAAAAACATTAAAAAAAAAACAAAAACAAAAAAAACCTCTTGCAATTTATTTCCATTACTAAAAAATCAAGAAGCATATTTTACCTCTATCTGGTACAATTTCATCATTCTTCATATTTTCATACCTTGACCTTTCATCCAGCCTTACCACTGCAACAGGAACCTTAAAGTCCCATGTTTGCGCTACACAAACCAGACAAGCATTTTCCTAAGTGCCATTTAACTCAAGGGCAAAATGCCCTTTAATCCAACTTCATTCTGGCCTCAGTTCAAGCACTAGAACACACTTGTTATTGATGACTTTCAGCAAGTTTTCCTTGTAAAGCAGCACAAAAATTTCGGTGACAGCACAAAAATTTTCAGCGCTACAGTGGAAGGAGCAGTATTGAGGCTCACATCAAAAAGCACCATTGGCTCACTTGCAAAGCACCTTCTTGGAGCTACAGTCTTGGTCAATAACAGGTCAGCATTTCCGTGCTGTTCCATTATGTGACTGGCTGGAACACACGGAAAAAACACAAATCTACCACAAAAGAACACAAATCTCCAAAGAACACAACAAATATTACTCACCTTATCAGCTTCCCAGGTGGCTTTTCACTGTCAGTTCTGAGACACCCCCAAACTCATCCAGCCACTCTGCTTCTCTGTGTTCCTTTGCACTTTATACCTGAACAGTCATTATCACAGTTCTGAATTACTTATTTATTCACATTACTTCAGAGGCATGAAAAGAATGTTTTCATTTTTATACCATACTTCAATGTGTGAATGGGAGATATAAAAAATATTAAACACCAAGATTTCCAAAGTTAGGTAACATCCAAGCCAGATGGTTTCCTGATCCACTCTTTTGAAGGCACTGGGACACTTCATGCTTCTTTCCAGCTAATCCAGTGAGGTGGGTATTTAAGGAAAACAATCAGTTTTTAAACACTCTAACCAGCTTCTTCATGGGTAGTCATTAAATCACCACAAGAAAGAAGGGAAAGACCAATATACATGGTCTCTCACCTGAGGTCAGCATTGCCCCTACTGAGCAACACCATTCTAAACATCCCTGCCAGTTTAGAACACTCAGCACATACCATGAAAGTTCTGGAGCCTATCCAGAAGCCCAGGTAAAAGGAAAACCTCATCTGGAAGGTCCTTTTTTCTACTAGTATTTCCTCTCTCACCTCAAGTGGCCGAGGGTCTGAAAATATCTCAACATTTGTGTTGTTACATTAAGTAAGATTATGGCAAGAGTAATGCTCATTTTATAAAGTTATCTACATTTCCTGATATCCAATACTGGTGACCTATCTAACTCTCCATAACTGCAGAAGAAAAGGAGATGAGCTCCTTAGTAATTCTCCATGAATGCTCAAGTTGTTGTCAGAAGCCAAAATGGAGTTCTACAGCTGAAAGTAAAAGTCAAAAGCAAAAATGCATATGTAAGATAAATATCAAGCATGGGGTATCACAAAGGAAAAAAAAAAAAAAAAAAACACAACCCAAAAAATCGTATTTCCACTGCAAGCCAAATTATAGGCACCTCCCCTTCTCACAGTGAATACAACAACTAACTGTACTTCATATTTGTAGAAAACAATATTATAGCTACTACATATATAGTTTTTGTTTACGAAAAATAATTTTAAAATTAGAACCCACAGCAGTAATTCTTGTTTCACTTCAAATTGCCAGACAGTTGTCTGCTATATTTTCCTCCTGATCTGCCTTTGCTGGGGTGTGCAAACACCTACATTTAATGACTAAGAAAAACAGCCCTTCTGTGATTCACTGCAGAGGGGGAGGCAGGGAAGAGGATGAAAAAGAAACGAGTCTAAATGCCACTGATGATGAGAGATAACTAATACAGAAAACAAGCCTGGAGACAGTCCTTGAAGTGAGGCAGGAAGACTCAAGAAACAGGCAAAGGCAAACACTGTAAAGTTCCACATGAGGCATCTACAACACTGACTGCATTACAAGGCACTCAATAAGCTACTGCCAGCTCCATGCTCCACTTCTGTGGGGATACAGTCCCCCACATCTCCTGCCTCGAGTGTTGTGGGAACTGGGAACAGCTTTAGTCACCCTCCCACAGCATGCTGGGACCAAGCCAGTGTGAAGTTGGCCATTTATCTCCTATTATATTTTCCAGGAAGACTGGCCTCAGTGGGAAAACTCCCTTTAACACTTCCTTCTCTGTCAGCTCCAGTTAACCATACTCCAAGTGAGAGCTGGTTTCTACCCTGAGGAAAGAAATAAATGATAGTCCCTTCAAAATCCAGAAGAATCCCATAGCTGTGGGATTACAAAGCTGAAAAATTAGCATTAACCTATTTATACCAGCCAGGTCATTTTCCCTTGCCGTGTCTGTGTTCAGTTTTGCTGTACCTTATCACAGATGCATCACAGATGTTTACAGTGCATGGTGTTTGCTTATCAGCTGAAGGAAGTAAACATGCATTATCCGGAATTGTGCACAAGGTATCCAGCCACTCAGTTCAGGATTTCACCAGCTTGCCAGTTGTCATATATTGAACTTGAACAAGCTCTGTTCTAGCAGCTCTTCTCACACCTGAGGCTCGTATACTACTGGCCAGTAACCTCCAGCTAACACACTTTTTCTTATTTTATGAACACTGTCAGCAACCTTTAAATTTCTGACAATGCTGTTCTTTAAGAAAAACAGTTCTTATTTATCTCACCAACAGTATTTTACTTCCATGGCAGGCAACACAAATTAGGCCCTGCAAACTTTGGCCTTGCCCACATACTTAAGTAAGTGGCCACTCAGATATATCCTGACTGCTGTTTCCTTTGGAATCTGTGTACAGATTTGTAGATCTTTTGCTTCTGTAAGATAGGCTGAAATCTTAATGCTGAACCTTCACACTAGACCCTTCATCCTCTGTTCAAGGGAATCAAAACTCCTCTGCCTGTCCATGTCTCAAATGACAGTGTGAAGCATCATTGCCTGAAACACATTCATCCCTCACTAAAGCCTGGCTTCTCCACAAAACTCAGCAGTTATAGCATGTTCTTCGAAAGTACTTTCCAGGTAAAAATTAAAGAAATTCCCAGAGCTATTATGCTGTCCAGTGAGGAAGAGCTGAAACTATTTAAATCATTGCTATTGTAGATAAATATATCTGCTAGGTCCACTCTCCAAATAGTTTGGCACCAGTTTTGTTGCCACCACTTCTATCCTCTGCATCCAACGCAGAGCTCCACATCACAATTTGGATAGCTGCAAATGCTATGTTTCTCCCTGCCTGTCAGCTACTCATTAAAATAAGGCAACTGTAGTCTGGGGTTAGGCCACACAAGGAGTAAAGACTGACCAAGTAGCTCTCATCCCTGACTGTACAGAATCTTAATATGGGTATGCACAAAACATACAGCAAGGAAAAGTAATCATTTCTCTGGTCTCTCTCCCCAAATAGGTCTAGGCTGCACACAGAATATAAGCAGATTGAGGTTTTAAAGACCTTATCATGTTAAGGAGCAATCCAAATCTTATTTAGAGACTGTTGCTCTTTTCAATCTCCCTATTCAAGCAAAGGCACAACCCATTAAAAATAAATTTCTTCTTAAGTGAATCCCAGTGACATAAGCAACTGCTTGCAGAAAGAGAAGTTTAGTAACAGTTTAAAAGTAATTAGCTTAAAAAATTCTCACTCCCCACCACCATTTGCCCAACTTCCCCCAAAAAGCCCTGCTCTAGCACACACCTCTTTTAAAACTCCATAAGTAGAGCAATAATTTTCAATTGAGAAGTCTAATAGATTTTTCTACCTGAAGGCACAGGATTAAATAAATAAATCAATAAATCCAAACAAACCCAACGAACAAGCAAACAACCCAAAACCCACCACCATCACAAATACACTTAGAAATTAATTTCATTTCAGTAACTACAAAAAGCCCTGTCCAGCTGAAAAGCACATAGAAACTTCTGGATTTCTCTTCCAGTTCATCCAAAGCAACACATTCCTTACAAAAACAGGATCCCTCTATGCAGGAAGCTCATCAAACTTTGCTCTACAGCCTCTGCTTTTCTATCACAAATAAACCAGAAAGAATAATAGAATTTTGCATTTTAGCTTCTTCTTAAGTCTAACAATACTAGCCAAATCAGCATTTGTAATGTGAAGCACCTGGGGCAGGACAAAAAGAGCACTATACAAATCCCACATGACAAAGGAATTTTGGACAATTGTTAATAGAAGCAGAATGGCCCACTTCAATAATTATAAGGATATTCTCAACAGTTTGACTTTGCTTGTGATTTTAAGATACCTCAATAGCAATAACATTCTAAGGAAAAGAAAAATCAAATGTGAGCATACAGTCAGCAACAAGTGGGAAAGATGCTATGCAGACCAATGGTAGGGACTTGTATGGAAATCTTTCTGCCTCCAGGATTTTATCCTGGAGAGGTAAGTCAGCTGAGTTGTACTTCAAAATATAAATCCAACTTACTGTAATCCTCCTGAGGTTAAAACCTTGGAGAACTCCCAGATGCTTTTGCTCAGAGAAGCCAGTGCAGATTTCCAACGACCTTTCCTGTACAAAGCCAGACAGGCCTGCCTGAGGAAGGAGTTGCAGACACAATTTAGGAACCTCCAGCACTAACTGGAAAATGATGACCACAAAGAAACAGAGAGACATACAGGGTACACACATACACCAAAACAGTCCTCAAAGCTAATTAGAGATGAAAAGGTATAAGAACCACTAAGAACACCACCTACTGTTTTTACTTGTACAAGAACCATCAATAAGGCAAAGCACAAAGATTGTGCATCTAGAAGGTGCATTCTAACCCATGCCTGTTCCTATAATCAGCAGTACCACTGAGGAAGAGGAACAACCTGCGTTATGCAGCACCCTGTAAACGAATCAGAAGAGTCTGCTCAAGAAAGGGGGGACACAAACACTTTTAATGCATCTTTCTTAATCCACTTAACTCAAAGCACCTATGAAGACATTATCCAAAATCAGGAGATACTGCTTCTGATGCAGCAACAGACAGCATCATGGGCAGTTACTCCTTTTCTCCAGTCCACCAAACCAACCCCACAGAAACACATCCATCCTTGTTCATTAAATGGGATGTCTTCCAAAGGGATATGGAAGACACACATCTGTTCTGCATGGACAGAGCCACAGCAGAGTTTATCACACCAAAACACAATTGGGAGGCTTGGAGATAGACAAGCAGAGTCGACAGCAAAGCATTGTTTGTTGCTTGGTGACTCACTACCACCCCAAATCACTGCTTTTCGGCCCAGAAACACGACCGAGATGAAAATACACTTTATGTACTTGAAAGCCCTATTCTGGAGACATCCTGATTTCTTTAGATATGCTGACGGCGCTCAAGAGGAATGGCTAACAGAGCTAAATGTCATCCTCGCTGCTTGGGAAGGGCATCAGCTCCGTGGGAGAACCACAGGAATGAACCATGTCTCAATTGCCTTCCTGTCCCTTCCAGCTGTCCCGCCCCAGCCCAACCCGGGGTGCCCGGCCGCTTCCGCGGTCCCGCTCATCCCCTCGCAGGGGTCAGGCACCTTTCTCCACGGGCAGAGGGGGTGTGAATGCGGGGGGAAGAACAGGCTCGTTTCCTCCTGAACAACCGAGACAAGAGCGGCGCTGCGGTGTGGCACGGTGGGGCCAGCACGGCGCCGCTGCCCGCCCTGCTTCACTCCCGGCCCGGTCGCGGCGAGGGGCGGACGGCTCCCCCGGTCGTTACCCCCCTGCTGCCGCCGGCTGCCGCGTTTGAAAGGGCCGCCAGCGCGGCAATGGCGGACTCGCCCGCCCGACGCGCCGCGGGGAGGAGCAGGAAGAGGCGGCAGCGCCGCAGCGCAGGAAGCGCGGCCGGGCCGGGGCGCACCTCCTCTCGCACCGCCTCTCGCACCGCCCCTCGCACCGCCCCCGCCGCCCCTCGCACCGCCCCTGCCCCGCCCCTGCCCACCCGGGATCTGTGAGGGTTGAGGGGCTGAGGGGAGCGGCTCCGAGGCTGCCCCGGGGTGGGAGCATCAGCCGCCTTTCACTTAAACCAAAGACAAAGAGCGACGATGCAGAAATGTCCCGGTTCGGTTCTGGGTTAATGGGAGTTTGAGAGGTGTTGGCCAAGAAGCAGGGTTTTTTCACAGGGGTCTTGGGAAGCAGAAATCATCATTGTGTGAAGCTGAGATACTGCGTCAAAGGTGACTGCAGGAGACACAAATAAATACAAGCCCTTTCAGTCCCCAGAGTAGATAGGAACATGTAGATCCCAATATACATGGGGTGCTCGTGTTCTTTACTCATGCACTAAAGTTTGCATTGTTTTTTCTTAAAAACATTTGCACACTAGTGCTGGAAAAAGTATCCAAGTGTTAGGTGCCTGCCTTAAACTTTCATCTAAAATCATGTTTCCCTGCAGTCTCTACACCTATTCCTTTTTCATCCATGTCTTCTAAGTTGGCGTTCAGCAAGGATCCTGTGAAGTCCATGTCTTGTGCAAAAAGTTTAATGGGTGCTGTCTTCTGGAGCCGTCACCAGAAGCGTGGAGTGAGCACACTGCTACATTAAAGCTGCCTTTCGAGCTTCCATTACCCTAAAAGGTCTTCTGCTTTGTATCATAAATATTTGTAACTTGTGGTCATAACTACGAGCCAGCTGTCCTCCAGCCTTGGAACAGCAACATCTTGAACGTAACTAAGGTGCTATAAACTTAAATAATTCACAATTTTTCATCTTGACTTTATAATAAATGTGTGTTTAACAGTCTGGAATGGTTTTAAACACAATAATGTTCAATGCAGCCTCTCTCTTTGCATGGAGTTTACCTGACCTCTTCAGCTTTCGGGGGTCTGGAGAGAGACTTATGCACGTACTTGCCTTTATGCATGGGGTTGTATCTCTGGTGCCAGATCTTCAGCTGATATAAACTGTTGCAGCTCTGTTGATTTACATAGGGCCTGTGATTTACACAAGTTGAGGATCTGACTCACAACCCTCAATAGTACTGTTCACAGATTTAAAGGTAATCAAGTGTGCAAGTGTTTGCAGGCTCGGAGATGATTTACCTAGAGTTTTGTCCTAGTAAGAGCTGAGCAAAAGGTAGTTTAGTGTAATACTAGGGACCAGGAAATCATGTTAGATCATCAGTTTTTTGGATGAAACATTATCAATATAATAGAAGAGGTTGTGATTCTTTATATTTCAGATCAGACTCTACCTTTTAATAAGTATAGGAATTCAGTGCACTATATAACTAAGGACAAAAGATTGTGACTATAAATACCTTAAAAGTCATATTTAAAGACTTGGTCTGATTAAATTTTGTAATACTTAGAGTGCAACTTTGTGCAGAATATAAAAATACTGCCTGTGTCATCTGACTCCTTTGATACACTGCATTAAAATTCCTATGTCTAAGTACATATCATGCAGTCAACTTTGCTTCTCTTCTATTAATAGTTTGAAATTAGGTCACTGTTCTTGTAAGGATAGGCTAAGCCTGTACAACTGATTTAAAAGAAATTACCTATATATAAATGTTTGGGTTCCTTTCTCATGCTCACCTACAGGGACACAGTTCCTTATCTATAATCAGTGATTTTTCTGTCTGTTCTGGCATATGTATTCTATGCTGGCAGGTTTTTGTAGATTTGTTTATAGTGACCCCTGCTGCAAAAGATTAAGACTGATGTTTCTCTAAGCCTTTAAAAAGACATTTACCTAATTATTTCTGAGTTCAGCACAAAAGAACCAACCAGATGTAAATCCAAGTATATAAAATTTGAAACTCCCTAATCTGGATAATTTTCAGTAAAATTAGTTGAATCACACAACAGCTTTTCCTCTCTCACATGCGTAGGATTTACTTTCTAGTGCAACACAGTATAGTTGGAAAGTAAAATACCTTCTCATTTCCTAGAGGTAAGGCTTGTTCTTCATGTTATTGTTCTTTGATAAGGGCTAGACTTGACATCAATAAATCAATGTCTCAACTGCTACATGTAAATGTTTTCAGAATTCCACTCAGGTAAGCACGTGCTTATGTTTATCTCTGTTCAGGATAGCAAACCAGTGAAAAAGCAGATTAAAGCATAGGACTAAGTTTAAGCACAGATTACCCCTCTTGTTTCAGAAGGACTTAAGCATCAGCCTATCCCAGTATTGCCCTCAATACAATGTTTTCTCAAGCTCGGCTTTAAAAGCTTCAGCAAAAGGTATGTGTGTGGATTTGTCTACAAGAAAAAGGTCTATATGTGCTCTGTGCTGGGCAAAAGCTGTGCAGCCATAGCTAGTGAGACACTTAAAACTTAGAGGCCCTGCTAACAGAGCTGCAGCTTCAAGCCGCTTCAGCTTCCTAGCACTTTGCAAGCTGCACAAAATAGGCATCTACTTGCTTGTGAAAGACAGTCGAGGTATAGCCATGGTAAAACCTCACATCCATTTGTATTAGTGTAAATGTTATTGTACAAATATATGTGCCTGATGTGTTTTTTTTTTTAAAGTTGTGTTTAGTGAGTATTATTTAGGCTGAAAAACTAAGCAAAAAGCCATGCTTAGGGCTCTCTGTGTAATCTTTATACTGCCCTTTGTGCAAATATTTACTGATGAATGGAGACATCCCATGGAAAACGGTGAGATCAGTCTAGTAAAATTCTATTCTATTCTGCCTACCACAAAGAGGCAGAATAAAAATCTGATGAGCAACTTGGATTGTCTCTTTCCTCACTGAGTCCATTGCACTGTCTTCTCAGCAGCATTCTCATATTACTGAGTGCAATTTTCTACATCTGATAGGTAAAAGTTAGATTGAGTTGTCCCATATCCTATATTACCAGTGAGGATTGAAACCTGTGTCTTTTCCACAGTTCGACATAAAACCAGTCAAACTTGTAATTTTAACATAGGGTGATGGATTATGGGTCCTAACAGTGGTTGGTGGAAGAAAATCAGCATAGCTGCATCTTATTCTCTTTTTCTGGGACTTGGAAAATTGATGCTGCCTGAAATGTCAGGAAGGGAGATGAACCAGTGGGGCAATCTGCTGGGTCTCAATCTCCTCCTTGAGAACTGGAGAAAATACAGTCCTTCACAGTGTTCCCAACAGTTTGCCATTGGGGGCAGATGCTGGATTACTTATGCTGTGAGAGTGCAGTCTGGTTCTTGGCCATGTTGCAGTAACATGCTGAGGGTCACATGGTCTGTACTCAGGTTTCATACAGAATGTAATCCATACTTCTGTTTCCTACCTCAGTGCTTTGGCAGCTTGTGAGTTAGCTGCTTCTGCAGCCATTACTGCTGCTTTGGTGGTGGTGTGAGCTGAACCATGAGATCCTCATGTGTTTTTATCATCTTGGCAGGCTGACAAAACTTTCCTTAGGAGTGTGACTGGAAGAAGAGAGTCAGTGATTTTTAACAGTCCATTTCTCAACAAAAAGTGACAACGTGTAATGACATAAAGGTATATGTACATAGAGGAGGCCAGGAGAGCTCTGCCAGTGCACTTAGCTTGTCAGACACCGGAAGGCCCCAGTCCAGAAGCAAGATAACTACACGAACCTAAGCTAATGAGCACTGCTGAGAGGCAGGGTATGTTATTTTGGGCATGGTGCCACATTAGCATGACTCTACATCTTCCAGACAGAAGCTTGCAAAGTCTGGGCAGCTCAGAGTGTGAGCAAAGTTTGCTTGTGTATGTCTGCACCTGTCTGCATGGCCTTGCAGAATAAAAAGCAGCAATTTCCCAATTAATTAGCAAAGACTTTTTGCAAACAATACGGATATAAGAGTATCTGACAAAAACAAACAAACAAACAAACAAACAAAAAACCAAAAAAACCACCAAACCAAACAAAACCCCCCTTTGCTTCAACAGCTCCTCAATTTCTTTTTTTTGACCAGGCCCAGAAGAAATGGATGATATTGTCAGAGTGTGTTTGAAGAGTTTCTGAATTGCTCCAGAAAACCCTGGTATTTATCGTCATAGCCTTGTTTCCCTGTTGTGAAGGACAAAGGTAAAGACAAATTACATACCTTGTGCAAACATAGAGAACTGTATCAGCACCTTCAAAATGCATTGGTATTCCATAGATGAACAGTTATATATACAGCTGCAGGAAGCAAGATAGTGTAATTCTTCTTACAACTGATCCAGCAACCCTTTTGTAGAATTACTCCTGAAGTTCTGTTACATGCTCATATGTCCAGTCTATACACACAAGAGAATGAAAAAATAATTAAGTCTTGGAAGGAAGCTAATGAGTGCAAAGGATGTTTGGACTGAAGTGTAGGCTACTGTTCCTAGTTACTGCATGTATTTATTTCAAAGAGAAGGTCTCTTCAGAATCAGAAGCAAAGGTGGTTTAGGGATTGCCAGATGGAATTCCACTTCTGTAGAGATCAGTTCTGATTTCTGTAAATAAGCATGCTCAGGATCATAGTAAATTTCTTCTGGGCTGCGAGAGTTATCTGGGAAAAGTCACATTTGGGAGAATCAGAAGTAAAATCCTTCACTCAACCATTGAACTATCAAAACCCATTACTCCAGTACTGTTATCCATATCAAAGGATTTATGCACTTTATTTTACCTTATATATATAGACATATATATATCCTCTGTGTGGGATTAGGATACATCAAAGGCAAATCAGAGTCTCCAGTTTCCTCTGCTGACTGCAGAAGCACACAGGTCAAGACCTTCAATAATCACGAGGCCACATCTCTTGTTACAGAAGGACTGAATCCATCACTTTTGAAAAGAGATGATGCTGGCAAGTGGAGGAGCCTCAAAACGTGTCCATTATTCCTGTCCATTCAAATAGCAACTTAAGTGCTTACAAATTGATCATAAGCTTTCACCAAACTACAAAAAGGGTTTCATTCTAGGGAACAAAAATCTCAATCTCAGACTCAATTTCCTCCTCTGCTACAGATGTCCTGTGTGACCTTCAACAAGCAACTCTTTTTTGTGCCTCAGCTCCTCTTTGTTAAAATGAACTACTGATAACACTTTCTAAAATTATGTGTGAGGATAAACAATGACTATGACATGCTCAGGCATTTGCACATAAAGGAGATGGATAGGCATGTCAGATTTTACAGGGAAATTTCTGCCAGAAAATTTTTAACCAGTTCCAATAAGCGCATGGACAGCAACAGTGTCTGCTGTTTGCCCTATTCACTGCAGGTCTGTTATTGGCACAACAGTTTATACAGGCATACATAAATATTTCTAACCAAGCAACCTGTGGATAATTTTGAATCAAGAAACTTTATATGTAGTCAGAATGTAGTCATAGTACTAGATAGCCTGATACAGATCATCATTTGGAGAACTTCTTTCAGCCTCAGTCATCATTTCCTCTCTTTTGCCATCCTCAAAAGCAAGCTGATGCTTTAAAATCCAAAAGAGGGCTTTTAAGTGTGTGGACAAATGCACACAACTGTAAAGATGAAAATAAGAGTCACTTAAGGCCTTTATCACCTGCCTGAAATTCCACTGTCTTCAGCAGAGCTGCAGCTGGAGATGGATTAGTCTGATCCTGAATGAGAAAAAGATGTAACTCCTGGCTGCAGGGAGAGACGTGTTTTTAGATCCAGCCCTTCTGCCTTCCCCAGGAGAAGTTAGATCTTACTTTTGGTTTTTTGATGTCGGTATTTTCACTAGCATGGCAGCCTGCAGTGTTGTTAAAAATACATGGAAAATGGCTCTGTTCGCAATCCTAGGGACCATTCTTTTAAACAACTGCCATCAGTCTTGCAGACTCAGTCTCAATATCTGCTCAGTTTGAAGTGTGTACAGTGTTTTGTAAGGGTGCCAACATTTTGGAAGTAACAAACATGTAATGTGTCAATTTTGCTAAATTTAAACCAATGCTGTTAGGTTCAAGAAACTGTGACATGGCAACCTCAGCTTTAATACTACTAGAAGGCCTAGCAAATGGTTGCTTGTATTTGCCTCAGTTATCCTGCAGCATTGCAAGTCATTCATTTTCTGACAAGAAGTTCCAAAAATTGCAGTGAATGGAGAATGTTGACACATAAAACTCGATTGCTATTTCTGTAAAATAACTATTACAGTAGCTAACTATACATAGCCAGAAGTAATTGCTTCTGTAAATAAAATACCAGTGAACACATTACAAGATTAAAGAGAAACTTTGAGCTTCCAACACAGTTATTTGCCGACTCCCAGCCTTATGCACACGATGACTGCATTCATAGCTCTGCTATGCCACAAGACTTAATTTAGGATATGTGTGGCATATTATACTTCCTCACATTCCTAAATAAAGTGCTTTTCCATTAGCTGCTTAGTTCTCATTTTAGCTGGCTACTTCAGCCTTCATTAGTGAATAAAAGTACAGTCATTTCACCAAATATACTGCCATGCAATTATTTGTTAACCTTGTGTTATAGTTAGGATTTATACAAGTATAATAAAGGCTTCAGGTTCTCCTGGGCATTTGGATGAATTTTTAGACAATATTAATTTGAAACTCTCTCTCTTTAAAAATAGTCTTTTTCAAACAGCAGTTATAGATAGTAAAAGTGAGATAAATTGATGGAAGATCAGATCAGAAGTGATGTATCTTAATAAATGTGTCATCCATCTTTGAAAGGGAAGGTGATGTTAAATGGCTTGAATATCCTGCTGCTTTAGGAAAAGGCACCCGTTAAATACTTTGAAGGTAGATTTACAGTGATCTCTGCCATTCTCTGAAGAGTTATTGCCCATAAACTGTGGGAGTTTTGCTTACTACAGCTGGTAAAATTAGAAAGCCCACTGCTCATCCTTTATACCTTTTTGGTAGGGATTTAACAATTCCACAAGTGAGAAGTATAGAGAGCACCTAGATACGATTCAAAGTCCCTTATTTTTTCTTTCCTAATCCGACATTATTCAAGTGAAGCTGGTTTTGAACTATCAGCTGGTTTTGGACCTCTCAGAAGAACAGTATTCCATTGCTATGAAATACTTTTTGCTGATTTGATCCTTATTGTAGTTTCCATACTGTCATAAGAACTGGAATCTGCTGTGAGAGAGCAGGATCCTATATAGCAAGCTATAGATAGGAGTAAAACCAGATGGGTATTGTGTGTATTTGTAGGTGTCACAGTAAAGGAGAGCTTTGAGCATGGAGCCCGATGGGCAGATGGGCAAATCCCTTCAGGGAGCTATTAGGCATATGGACAACACAGGAAATACCTTCTGTACTTGAATTAAAACATAAGAAAGGAGTTTTCCTGCTTCTAGGAGTCAGTGATCAGAGAAAGGTGTTGACATCTTGTTAGGAAGGAGCAACTGTAGGTGGTGTGGGGATGGGCTGCGTAGGAACCTGAAAGTGAAAATCAACAGCATGAGTTTATGCAAACAGGGATAAATGAGAGTAACCAGTATGTTGTTTTAGGCAAAACCCTACACAAATTCTACAAGATTCTGAATGAACAGGAGCAGCACCGGAATATATCTGTCATAACTGAAAAAGCAGGCTGATGCTCCATTGTATCTTGGACAGGCTGTTATTGAAGATTTCACTCCCAAAAAGATCCACAAGAAAAACTCTGAAGATAATTCAGAGCAGAAGCTGACACCTATGTTATTAGACCTGACAGTAGTGTGACAAGAAAGCAAGTAACAAGAAAGAATCATTATAGGAAACAAAATTGTGTTAACTTGTTTGTTTTGTCTCTTTGTATTTTAATACGTTTGCAGCAATTCAACATCAGCTCCTCCAAAAATGCAGATATTTGTGTTCTCAACTTGTTGTCAAACAAAATGACATCAAGCAACAACCCATACTTCAGCAATCTTGCTTCTGTAACAACAGAAATAAATGTTGTTGATGGGCAATAACCCAGTGTCACTAAAGCATCGCAGTGGTAAGTACACACGATATCAAAGAGCACTCCCCTTGGTGTACATAGATGGATCTCTTCTACCCAGCTTGAGAAACACTTTCCCATAAGGTGTCTTTGTGGAAAAAAACCCCAACCAAACAAACCAAAAAAACAACAACAAAAAAACCCCTGAAAAGTTAAAAGAACCAGAAAGATACAGGTCCCAGTGCTTGGCCCAGTAAAGGAGGCCCTGAGTGAGTTTCATATAGAGTTTGGAAGGAACCTTCCACAGATTTAAATAAATTTTTATTTGCCCTTCTAAGAAAGCTTTGGAATGCTGTCTTGAAAAGTAGGATAGGACCAGGTATGGCAAACAGCTGTTTGAAAGACAAATCTAGAGAACACTCCTACCCAGGACAATTCCCGGAAGCATTTACTTTAATCATGCAGTGTAAATTAATCCAATATTTCCCATCTATTGAGGATGAAGCATTCGTGTCTTTCAAGTGCAGTAATTGCACCCTTCCAGCACAGTAACTTGCTGCTGCTTATTCTGCCCTGCCTTAAACTGAAGCTCCCTAAACTCACTTATGTCAAATGGAGATCCAGTTCAGAAAAGGGTTGTGTGCATAACATGTCCTTTTTCAATCTGAAACACTTTGCTGCAGTTACAGACACATTTTTAACCTGCCCATATGCTTCACTACAGAGGTTCATGCCTTCTGAACAGCTGTGATAGCACTGTAGGTTGCCTCCTGAGATAAATAAGCACGCACCTGCAAAGCTAGGGAAAAAAATCCCCATAAAGGGTATGTCAGACAGCTTGCAATAAATATGTTATCATCCAATTCATGCAGTCCACTCATAATCAAGAAAGAGAAGAAAATCATCCACATTTTGTTTTCTATGTGGTGATGCACTGTCCTTATGGGAAGAGGCGAGTGGCAACATGTCACAGCTTGCCAACTTCAAACACCTTTGTGAATGCTGTCTCTCATCAGTGGACTTGTATTCCCAAAGTACAGAGTATTAGGTTTCAGTGAAAGATCTGAACTATTCCATTAATGACCTGATGGATGAGGTAAGATTCAGTGGTTTTTACTCAAAGCCAGACTTGAAATATTTGAACTCCCTCTCATTTCTGCTTGTCTGTTTTCATGATAGATATTCATGTGGATCCAATCATCAGATAAGTTTCTATATCGGCAGAAGACATCTGAGCTCTTTCCAAAAGTACAAAATAGAGGTCACTTAAAATTAGTTATTTGAATCCATTATACCTCAGTACAGTGCTGGACCTTTCCAGAGTGCAAAGTACAATGGGGGCTTTGCCTCATGATCTTGGCATCATCATCCTTGGACACCAGAACTGTAAATTATTTAGATATCTTAGTGCATTTGAAACTGTCAGTTTCTGTCCCTTTAGAGAGAGACGATAAACAATCCTAGATAAGGATTTCTTGAGGAAAATATCTCATTCTAAACTCAAAACTTTGAAACAGTTATACTCATTTTTAAAGGCTTGGCATTTCTTAGATCACACTAAAGATCACTAAAAAGAAAAACCACCCCAAAACAAACTAGGTGTGACATTTCTGTCCTTTGCTATTATTAAAATATTCAGGCATAAAATATACTACTGAAAAGTCTGAATAAGGTTATGTTATTAATGCATATATATCTTAGAAATGTTTGGAACTATACTCCTCAAGCTTTTATATTAAAATACATTAAAAACATTTATATTAAAATACATTTCGTATTAAAATACATTAGGCAAAACTAGAAAAATTCATTCCAAATTAAGTATTTTGTAAAATTACAAATACATCAGCACAAGTTAGGAAAAATACATTAGAATTATAGATTGGATTACTTTTATTATACTGGATAATAGCTGTTTCTGTGACAATAAATAATTGCTAATTATAAGACCTTATTAGAGTTTCTAACCCAATTGCTAATCCCTCTTTCCTTTCTCTCTCCCTTATGACTCCTTACTGCAGATTACAGCTTTCTCTATTTTGCAGCAAGTATAAGCTACTTCCATATGTTGGAGGAAGAGGTACATAAGGGAACCACTCATTCTATATGTAAGTATGTATTTTTCCCAATTAAAAAGGTGGCAACATTTCTGCCCAGGCTAAACCTAGTATAAAAAAATTAAATACAAACGGGAACACAAAGGCACAAACCAGGAATCTCATTAGTTTGAAAAGGAGACAAAGATATATTAATATCAGGATAAACAAAGAGATTAAAAAATAATGGGGGAAAATAAAACTGAAGCAATTTACTGCATGAAGTGAATAAATAAAATTATATTATATATAAATATAATAAATAACTAATGTAATACATGATATAAATAAATAAA
>VWYP01009391.1:6088-86064 GCA_013400435.1 Pycnonotus jocosus
ATCAAACACAGGGGACTGCTGGAGGAGGCAAAAACATTTTTTTTTTTTTTTTTTCTTCCTCCCAACAGATTCCTACCTCATAATTATCAGACTCCAGCAGGTCAAAATTTCCAAAAGTACAATCCCCATGTTTATCAACTAGTTACACCAGGAAATAATTTTCAGGGACAAGTGACAGGGAAACAAATGACAAAACAATTTTATTGAAACACTCAGCACTTCCACACCTAATTCTCAAAACATATAAAAGGTGGAGGGTTCACACTGCTCTTTCTACCTGCAGGAGCATCAGCTTTGCAGTCAGGATGAATCTCCCTGTAAGTATGCAAGCTTTTCTTCCTTATAAACTGAAACTTTGATTCAAAGCCATTCCTTTATCCTCCAGAATGGTTTCTGCCTCTCTGGAGCACTAAGGCCTTCTCTGGGGACATTTTGCTGCTCCAGAATGAGCAACTCAGCCCCTGTTCCCCAGAGGAGCTGAGGAGGTAAGGATTTTTTCATGGCTTGGCTGTACATTGTTCAGAAAACAGGAAGCCTAATCCATGTCCATTATTGTCAATGCTTTTGCACGACTGGAGGGAGCACTGCATTAGTGGATCAAACTCTTCCCTGCAATGCCAGAGCAAAAGAAATGGGAAAGCTTTCTCCTCACTCTTGTAAAATACCTGTGTGTGCCTGCACAGGTCTGAGAAACAACTTGAGATTCAACTCTTGAAAGAGCAAGTGTGAAATGTGTCTGCTTTGCAGCACCTTGGGGAAAAGCAAGGGTGACTCCCTTTTGGGGCACTGATGCAATCCCAAGATGAAAGCAAAAAAGCATCCAAGGAGGACCCTTAAACATCAGATTAGGAAAAGGGAAGGAGGATTCTCATGACCAGATTTGTCGCCAGAGCTGCAGTTACACTTTTGTATTTCATTTCAGATTTTGACTGTGGTCCTTCTTGGACTTGCCCTGACTCCAGCCCTTGCTGATTATGTGAGTACAAGTGAACAATTTCCACATGGATGCTCTTTCTATGTTCCCTACTTCAGAGATCTCCTTGAACCTTTCATTTTCCTAAAGCCTTGGGGAGATAATCACTTGAAAGCCTAAGTATTCTTTCATTTGTTTTTCTAGTATCAACAGACTGAAGTAAGCAAGAAAATCTCCATTGGTGGAGGCTACCAAATTATGACCATCAATAGGAAATGGCTTGTGGCAAGTATTGAGCAAAAGACCAACCGTGGGTCCTGGAAAACCATCTGGAACTACGACACAGTGAGTGCAGGGAGGGGGCTTGTTCAGAGACTGCCTCATACATTCGGTAAAAACTGGTTTATTACTTTTTTAAACACGAAATTCCAATATTAATGATTAAACTACAAGTGGTCAATAACTTTATTTTACAGGGCTTTATGGCAACCAAAGCGCTGCCAGAGAAAGCTTGCTACCTTTCCATAATGAACAGAGCAGAGATGCCCAGCTTTGATGCACTCCCTCAGCTGGCTGCAGACATCAGGGTAAGATTGAAGAGGAGCAGTTACTTGGAAAGTTGTACTTAATGCTAAGTATATATGATATGGGAGACCTTGCTATTTTCAAAACCAACAGGTACTTTAAAGATCAGGTTCATCACACCATTAATTTTTATCAGTTAATCAATTGATAAATCAATTTTTATCAATTTCAATGAAATTTTAGAACAATGTAACTTTAAACTCTTGAAAATTGGAACATATTTGTTCATATGCTTCCAGTGGAGGGTTTACATGTTTGGCCAATGTTGTAGCTCAGTTAGATTACTCTTAAAATGTTTATAACAACTCAAGCTAGGAATATACCTGCAGTTAAATGGATCAGGGCACTGATCTTGCCGAATTCTGTTGTTTGATGCTTAGAACCAGAATCGTCCAAGACCTCCTACAAAGGAGATCACATTCACCCTCATCAAGAGAATTATTCGTGACCTTGAATCATATGGACCAGACATCTTCTCTATGTGCAGAGGACTCTCAACTTACGTGGCTTATGAAGTTCACGGTGAGTGCAAGCAAAGGAATTGAGCCTCGATGTGACCTGGCGTTTGTTTCCCTTGGGGCACGTCTAAGGCACAATTGCTGCTCCTCCACTTTGAGACGCACACAGAAACCAAAGGCTTCAGCACAAAGTGTTTGGCACGTCCGCAGATCAGGACTGGAACAGGGCGGGTGTCAGTGCCGCCATAAATGACCCGATGCAAAGCCTTACAGCTCCTTTCCGGGAAGCTTAATAGAGTTTCAGTTTGGGACCAGACTGTTTCAGCCCACACTAAGCTCTTCTGTAAAGTCAGGAAGAAGGCTCCTCCTAAGAACTGCTGCCCCTCAGTTCAGATCTTGCTGACTAATTTACCAAGCAGGCACCAAAACCTTGTGCTTCACAACACTAAGCCGTGTCTTCAGTCACTGTGTGTTTTTCCCAGGGGCAATGATCCCCTGTAAGTTTTTCCCAGGGGCAATGTGATCATAGGGTTTTAATGACATACTCTTGGTTGGATTCTTTCAGAATGTCACAGCCCATGTGACAGGGCCCATGAACTGTCACCAGCCTCACCATGTAATGCCCAGCCATTGGGACTCACTGCAGCCAGTGCAACAGAGCCCCAATTTCTGCATGGGAAATCCCAAAGGGTGTTCAAGAGCATGTCTTTGTGAGCATTTCTTGCTGAGCCACAGAGCTGGTGCTCTTTGGGGCCTCCAAGAGAATCTGTCCCTCACACGGCTCAAACATTCCCAGTGCAGCAATTCTTCAGACCCCGGCTGGCTCTGAGCAGCACCACCACAGTCCTGTAGAAGGGCAGCCACTGCTATGGAGATGGGCATATATTAGCTGAGTTGCTGTGAGTGCCTGAATTTTAATTTGATCACTTGCAATAGGATTCCTTGTACTGATGGGGAAAAAAAACATTTGTTTTAAATATATCCAAGGAAACTAAGGTTTACTTAGAGGAGTTAATCTAAGCCTTCCTGCCAGCTGATGGTCTCCAGGCCTGTCATGGAAAGATGCTTTACAGCTCAGGCTCAGGATCTTACATTCTGGCATAGCAGGAATCCACCTACCCACTGCTTGCTTTACTTTAAGCATCAGCTCTGTCACTTGGGATGGCTCAACGAGATTGGAAAGGGGAGTGCAATATGCCAGATCTTAAGGGCTGTCAGTGAATGCACAGAGCACTCAACATCATCTTAGTCTATGTCTCATGGTAATTGTTTTTCTTTTCTTGTTTTCGAAGGACCACAATTCAATCTCGGATCATGCCTCAACCTCAATGTCCTTCAATATTTGGCCCTCACGTACTGCCATAACGATAACTTTGTGTAAATCATACCTTTCTTGGACCTTGTGTGGATGGTTTAGCAGCAGGCTTGTAGCTGCTGTCCAAAGCCAACCCTGATGGAATTATTCCCTGGCAACTCTTCTTTCAAGAGGTTCCTTCGTGAGGTTTAAGTACTGAAACAGATCAATTGGTGAGCAGAGCTATCAATTAAATTCCTTAATCACGGAATAACTCCAGCCTGTTTGTTGTTACTCTACCCTTTTGCATCTAAGAACATCTCCACAAAAATATTTTGCCCGAAATTGAGCCCTTTCATTGCTCTTTTCATCTCAGCACACCCAGAGAGATGGGCAAGCCCCAGGGTGTGCACAGTACAAACAACACATTCACAGTTAGGACCTTCCTTCTCTGTTTGGGGAAAGATGCCTCACATAAAAAATCTTGATTCAGGGAGCACAAAACTCAGAAGAAAATAAATGCACAGCAGTGAGTTTGCTTTTTTTAGGGGAAGGGGAGTCTCCTTTGGGGGATTTACAGAGTTGTGCTGTTCCTAACATAAAGCAAGGCTGATATTCTTGTTGCTCAAATCTTTACAATCAAGATTGAGAATTCCCTTTTCTCTAACAAAAATGGCAGGTTGTCCTGAACTGAACCACTCAGCTTCTGCTGTGCTGCCTCACACCATGATATCAGCAATGTACTGGGGGTGTTGAGGAGCCTCATCACCTTCTGGAGAGGTCTGGATCAGCCTAAGGCAGTCAGTGGAGACATCTCCACCCCAGGGAGCTCTTGATCTCTTGAAATATTAGAGCAGTCCAGCCAAGAAAGAAATCCTCTTGGCCACTGAGTGTCAGCCTCGAGTTACACAACTGAAATGAAAAAAGCACCCGACTCTCATCCAAAGGAGTTTGCTATCCCACAGCACCAGGAGAGTGCAGTGGTGCCAGTACCAGGACAGCTGTGCTGAATTACAGCACTGGAGATACACACAGGGACTCTAAGGACGTGTCTGCACTGGGCAGGAATTCCTGTGCAGTGATAATTTAATAGTGAGAATAACATTGGGGAATGTAGGGAGCTTCCACACAGTACTGTAATTGCTTCCTGAAGTCCACTGAAAAACAGGGAATGGGATTTTTAGATCTTGACAAAAGCCATTACCCATCACCCAGGTCAGGCACCTGGGAGCCAAATGGAACCACCCACAGAGTCACCCAAAAGTGCTCCCAAACTCAAGGCCACCAGCTCGAGCTTAGTTACCCTTTGCACAGCTGTGTGCAATTAAAACACCTCGTTATTGTCTCTCACACAAAGACTAGCATACACTCAGTCTCCCCAAGCACTGTTAGGTCTCTCACACACAACCTGCAGTCTTCATAATGTTTTTGTTTCTGGCATTTTTAGTGAGTGGGGAGGGCAGACAAATTCCAACACCCCTCCTGTGTCCCACATGAGCTTGAGTGTTGATGCTGCTCTTACCAGATCATAACCAAAAATACACATTCTTAAGGCAGGCATATGAAGAGGACTAGTCCTCAAGAAATTCAGAATTTCAGGATAAAGCTCTGTGTCCAGTTTGTCAGCAGCTCCCTCTATCTCAGAGCACTCACAGCTTCATCTGGTGCTTTATTCCTTGGTTTTTCCCTGAGCTTTCCTGAGCCTCGTGTCAGTCTGAATCCACAGCTACACAGAGAATCTGATCTCCTCCTCCAGCATTCATTAAGCATGTTTTAAAGACAAATCTAATGCTTTAAGCAGTGCAGGGCAGCTGGAAAGCCTGAGTTAGGTGCATTGCATCCTCTGAAACCCCTGCTGAGGCTGCTCCACTCACCAGGTGCTGGCACTTAGGAGATTGGGTTTGTTGATGTGGCCTGGGGGTTTGCAAGGAAAGTCTGGGAGTTCCTGGTACCTCCAGTGTAGCTTTTATTGGTACAGGGGCTCCCTCACTGGAGAATGGTGTTCCTTTTGAGCTGTTCTGCTCTGCTTTTAGAGCCTGTGGTGGTGTTTGTGGAAGGAGATAAGAGAGGTGAGTGTAGGTGAATTTACATTTTCCATTGAGTTTCCTTGGGAGAGGGAGAGATTGGGCTTTAGAGGCTGAACAGAGTTTGGTAAGGATGGTGGGCTGGGGCAGACTTTCATAAGCACAGGCACTGTTGGGTACTCCTCAGGATTGGGAAGGTGCAAGGCATGAAACCTGGCATGGCTTTTCACTTCTATGAAGCTGCCCCAAGTTTTTAAAGGTCTTTAAACTTAGATGTTGCCTATGTGGGAAGAAAAGATGTCTCTGCACATCTCTTCTGTGTGGGAAACAAAGGTATAGTGAGAGGACAAGGGGGAATGGCCCTAAGATGAAGGAGAACAGGGTTAAATGGGATATTGGGAAGGAATTCTTTCCTGTGAGGGTGGGATGGGGCTGGAATGAAATTCCCAGAGAAGCTGTGGCTGCCCCTGATCCCTGGAAGTGTCCAAGGCCAGGCTGGATGGGGCTTGGATTACCCTGGGATAGTGGAAGGTGTCCCTGCCAGGGCAGGGGTGGGATGGATGGGCTTTAGGTCCCTCCCCGCGCAGCCCAGGCTGTGATTTCGTGCCCAGAGCTGGGTCCTGCTGAGAGCACGCAGCCTCTGTCCCAGTACCTGGAGCTACTGTGGGCTCTTCATGTGCTCAATGCACAAATCTGCTGCAAACCAGACTCAGAGTTCTGGCCACGAGATGGCATTCTCTGAGCTTCTTTTGCTAAGGAAAAGCAGAGCTTGCCATCTTTAATAATAACAATAATAATTAAGGATGGGGGGAAACAGCCACAAACCCTCCCTGTATTTGCTGAAGTCTGTGACAAAGCAAGACTTGTGAGGAGGCTACTTCTGCTCATGGCAAACAATGGTGCTGCTTTCTGAGAGCTGCAAGGGAGACTGAGAGTCAAGTCCCTTTAAAAAAAAAAAAAGTGAAATACAGTATTGTGCATCTTGAAATCTGAAACCAAGAAACAGAAGTGCAAGGGAAACAAGGGGGAAAGTCTTGCAATTCCTGTGGACAACTGTTGCAAGTGGAGTTTGAAGGAATACAGTGTACATCTATACCTTTTAAAGGTCACTGAATGGCTTTTGTGGAGAAACCTGTAAAATAAAGGAGCCTTGGAAGAAGAGATTTCTTTTTCTCCTCCTCTCTGGATATAATGGCCACTGCAAAGCAAAGCATCTTGAGATTTGGCTTCAAGTGTGTCTTCCTAGCAATTTTCACTCTCACCTGTGATGGACACGGTGGAAAGAGAGAGAATGGTGGTCCTGCCTGCTACGGAGGATTTGATTTGTATTTCATTCTGGACAAGTAAGTCAGTCCTACTTTGTTCTTTTTCACAGAGTTCTTTTGCTAGATATGAACTGAAATGGCACACACTGATACCGAGGAGGTTTTCTTTGGATTTGGGTTTTGTAGAAGTCACTCTGTCCCCAAGGGACCTCTGCAACTCCTGGCTGCTTGATTTGTTATTGTTATGGTAACTTCTTTGGTAGGTCTAGTGCATAAATTCCGTTTTGCTCTGTAATCACATCGTTACAAATTTGCCCAGTATGGGAGCTTTATGTGTACTCAAACTTGAGTATGCACTCGAGTTTCTTAAAACAGCAGCTGGGAGGAGGACAGCAGCCTGGTCCCCTCTGGTTTCCCCGTGAGCAAGGGAGGTTGAGGCTCCCACGAGAGCAGGGAGTACAGAATTATTCCTGCAGGCACCAATTCCAGGGCTGAGAAGGCACAGGGAGCTCTCACCCGCAGCTCTGCTCATGCCCTTCTGCCCCTGAGCTGTGCCCCTGCTCCTCTGCTCCCTCATCTCTCTGCCCAGAGCAGCAATTCCAGGCAAAAAACAGCCCAGAGAGGGGCTACTCCCTACAGAAGGGGCTGAATTCAGCTGCTGGAATGGAGAACAGCTCGAGTGCCTCATTTAAAGAGCTTTATTTTCCCTAGCTGAGTCACACTTTCTTTGTTTCTTCTGTTAATCAAATGCATATTTTGACTGTTTAGCTGTTTGTGCTGAAGATAACTCCCTAGCTCACTTTTTCATCACTAGTTGTGGCTATGTCATCTCCTTGGCACTGTAAGAGTGCTGGTTTTTTCAGATGTGGGTAGAGCTATGTGGAATCATTTTGTGCTGAGCTTTGGAAAGCTTCATACTAAAGCAATACAACAATTTAAAAAAAACCAAACAACCAAACTTAAAAAATACTAACTGACATGATTGTCCTGATTTTCTTGATCAAGAGGAGTTATTTTGAACCAAAGGCTCGGAAATACTGGAGGTGATGCCTGCCAGAGCCATGGCACTGACATTAATAACCATAAATTTCAAAGACAGGAAAGTATTTGCAAGTTGCCAAAAGCACTCACAGATGAAGTTTCTGACTGATCCTCTGGAGTGTTTTGCAGTAGCTCCCACATTCCATTAGTATAAATGACTTGGAATTACATAACTCTTTATTACAAAATACTGGGTAAAATCTAAGACTGAGACACTGGCTGCTTCAGTGTGCCAGTTGTCCTGATGCTCCAGGGGAAAGATTTATTTATTTTATTTAGTGGAAAGATCTACCTGGCTCAGTCATTTTGCTGCTCTTCAGTTGTTAGTTGGAATAACTCTATTGCTACAAATGGAAAAACCCAAAACCCAAACAAACCCCAGAGCATGATTTGTACTGCAGAGAGCTTTTGTCAGCTGCATTTCCCTGGAAGCTGAAGCAGGATTGAAGGCTGTCTCAAATCTCATGGATGTGCTGTGTTACACCTCTGAGCTAATGTAACTTCAGCAGGCCCTTAATTCAAGTTCTGTACTGTTCCCTCACTAAAATCCATTACTTTTGAACCTTGCTCACAGGATTATGGATTTAGGTGGAAACACAAGCCTTGGCACAAGCTTTAAAGCAGGCAGGCTGGCCCCAGTGTATGTGTCAAGGTATCCAACAAAAGTCCTGTTTTGATAGTTGCAAAATTCCTAATCCTGGCATTTTTCTGGTGAAGAAATTAACAGGATCTGATCTAAAAATTTCCTTGGTTTCCAGTGGAATTATGGAGGAGCATTGTCGCTTTTCAGCTGTTCCTGAGTACGTTACACCGCTTAATTTCTGATGAGAGATTTACTGTTATGGAGTTGGTTATCACATATCCTTTAACACTTTCATGGAATCATAAAATGGTTTGAGTTGGGAGGTCTTTAAAGATCATCTGGTTCCACCCTGTGCAGAGACCATGCCTATTGTCCTTTGATTGCTAAATCTCAAACTGTGTATATTTTCTCCATTTAGTCTCAAGCTATATGTTCTTTGGAGTAGCTTTATGTTATTGAGAGTAGCTATTTGGAGTTGCTACTTGCTCTTTGGAGTAGCTGTTTGCTGTTCAAGGTTCCTTTTGGGCTCTTTGCTGTTTGGGTTCTGTGGAGGTGCTGAGCACCTCAGGGTGAAGGTCACACCAAGATAAGCCCAGTGCTGTGGAAGGTAGGTCTGGCTTACTTTGTGAGAGCTTGTCTATGGTGGCCTTTCTTTTTGTGTTCCTTTGGTGCTGAGAGGATTCATGGGTTCAGGCTCGCACACACTGGAGGAGTTGGTGCTAAGGCATTAACAGCCTGGTGCAAACTAAGATAGAGGGCCTTCATTAAAAATGAAGAATGAGGAAGCAGTGAGGTGTTGCTAAAAAGCCCAAACGTTTGTCTTTGCTGACAAATTGTCCAGTTATTCTAAAAACAGTCTGTGATTATATTAATGTTAATTATGATTAATATTAATTGTGATTTATTAATGCTGACTGTGACCACCCCAAACTGACATGGTGCCCAAACACCTCCCACCAGCACAGCTGGAACATTTAGGGGCAGCTCCCAAATTAATTTATTTGCAGGTAGGGAGGAAGGAATAGCACCTGAGTCTTCTGAGCAACCTTTTGCTGCAGCCTATGTTGTCACAGGGATTATTCCTGTGGTGTGCAGATAGTGGGAGATTTCTACCCACGTGCAGAAAACACACAGGGAACTGTACAGGTGTGAAAGGAATGGCTCTGAGAGATCCTTGGCAAAATGAAACAAGGAATTCAAGCTGTGGATACCTTCCTCATTCAGCCAGACAAAGGGTGTTTTTAACCAGTTGCATTGAAGTGAACCTCCTGCCCTGGAAAGGCTGATGTTTGTTTCTTTGAGTGGAGCTCGAGTAGCTGTAGTTCCTGTGATTTAAGCAGGATTCTAAGTCCAGATTTGCACTCAGAGTGTGGAAGGCACAGGGCCACAACAGGATGGGGACAGGGAGAGCCCAGGCAGGAGCCTGAGCCTCAGGGTCTGCTCCTTCCCCTGGGAAAGTGAGCCCTGGAGCAGAGCTCACCACAGCACTCAGAGCTGCAGAATGTTCCAGCTGCTCGCAGAGGAGCAAACACAAGCCTGAGGTAGGGAATGGTGACACTGAGCATCTGCAGAAAGAAATTCAAAACTATCTCTGCTCCTCATTGATCTAGGGAGTAATTCTTGGGGTTTTTCCAGGATCACAGGTCTGCATGCAGAGCAAGGTGTGCATTTTGTTGGGATGGCAGGAGCTTGCAAGGATATGGAGGGATGATTTTTCTCTGTGTTAGCATGAGGGCTGAGGGATGCCAGCAAGGCAGGGTGGAGAAGTTTGTGCATTTTTTGTGTCTTTTCACTTGTTGCCTAGAGGAATGTAATTAACTCTCAATTCTGCCATGGGCAGGCCACTGCAGTGAGCTGAGTTCATGTGTGAAATCCTTGCCAGTCAGGACCTGTGGATGTGCTTTTTACCCAGTGATGCATCTTAGATAACCATTCCTTGGTAAAAGGAAAGGGCAGGAGCTCCCTTCCAGCCAGGATTGAGTGTGCCTGCAGCACTCTGCTGATTGATGAAAATTAAGTCCATGGCAACTTGTTTATTAGTTTTTTTGCATACCCCCTGCCAGCCAGGAGGAGAAGAATGTTCTTGGACTGAGACTGAGCTTAGAAGCTTGTCCTGCTCTGACCTGAGCCTCTGGACCCTGTGACCTGCAGTGTTTGGCAGTGTCCCCATGTCTGGTGTGAAGTATGGCACAAGATAACAGCATTTCCTCAAAGAATTGCATCATCTCTCAGATGCCTTTGTGCTATGCATGGCTTTTAGAATTGTTCTTTGGAAAGACAAAGGATGCTTTGGGGCTCATTTGTGTTATTTTTGAAGATCTCAATAAAGAGATGCTGCACAACTTCTTAGGTAAATGCCATCTGTCATGGTTTGGGTTACCATTCACTTCTTTCCCCGTACGGGCCACCAATTAATGTGATGGTTTGATATTTACTAAATTTGTGTACTAAGTATGAGAGGATTTTTGGGAGCAAAAGGCAAAACAGGCTCAACTTAAAAACAAAACAAAAAGTTTATTAACAGACACATTAAAAGAAAAGGAAAGAAAAGAAACAACAGATGAGAACTTTCAAAATGTCCCTTTTTCTAACAAGACTGTTCAGTTTCTATAAGCAATGTAAAGAGGCAAAACTTAAAAACTCTAAGTCAGTACCACTTGTAAAATAGTCACTCATTCAGTCTTTGAGAGAGAGAAGCTTCTCTTATTATTTTTGCTAACTTTTCTACAACAGCAGCCCGCCCAGGAGAGTTCTGCAATTATAGAAACCTCCCACATTTACGTAGCCTCTGCCGTGACCACGCACATGGGTCATGGACTCATGTTGGGGTAGCGCCCGAGCCTGCTGTAGTCACGTGGTGTTTCGCGCGGCAGTTGCAAACTCCTCAAAGCCACGGTGCCAAGTTCAGGAACAGCAGCAGGATTTTTAGTTGTTTTCTTTTTCCACCTCTCCACCTTAATCTGGGGGTGGCTCAACTCGGGGGTGCTCCCAAGGGCTCAGAGTTTTGCCGCAGCCCAGCCATGCGGCCGGGACTGCCAAGCAGCAGCCTTGCTCGCCCTCCTCCGCCGGCAGCAGGGGAAGAAAGGAGGCTCCGCCGGCCGGGCCGTTCCCATCTCGGAGCAGCGGCTCTCCCAGGCCCCGCCGGGCCCGGACCGGCCACCCCGGCTCCTGCTCGGTGTTATTTCATCAGCAGCCAGGAGCAAAGAGGCTGAACGGAACTTAAACTGACGTTTTATATACGTATCACCAAAGAGTCGCACCTCGCTTCTGAGTGTTCAAACTACATCCCAATCAGAAAACTGACCTCTGATAGGTCAACCCACAACACCATCTCAGAGAGCCATGAGGCTTCTGGGAGTTGGTCCAAACCGAGGAAAGCTTAAGGAGATTTTTGGTTCAACATCATCCTCTGAACCAAGTGTCCTTATGTCCTCCTGTCAGCTGCAGAGTACATAACTCAGGTGAGGTCTTGGTCTAAGAGTGTGGGCTTAATTCTGTGACTCTTCCAGTCTGTAAAGTGAATAAACCCATGAGCATTCTGAGAAGGTGCAACAGCAGAAATGGAAATTGGAGTCTAAAAAGTGCAAGAAAGACCAGTCTAGGGAGGTTTGAGCTCCTGCAGCTTTGGGTTCTGGAGCACCCTGTCCCAATGAGGAGGAGAAAGGCACCTGCTGAAGGGCAGGTCTTGGCTGGTGCCACAGAGCCACTGCAGTGTCTCTCAACACTTGCATTCCCTGTAGAGGTACAAAATGCCAGTGGAGCTGACCACAGAATGTATCACTCTCTTGTTAAAGAGAACAGTTTACTTAGGTTTAATTTCCATGTATTGGGCCCTTCTCCAGAAGGGATTTTGGCATCCTCATGATGAGCCTTTTCTTAAATTGCAAGTTTATAGCATCAGCCATTCAGCTGCCAAGCACTGGCTTACTGATCATCTTGTTTCTTTTGGGAATAAGAAGAGGGAACTATTTGAAAATTGGCTTTTCTTATCTTACAGTTGGACTATAGAAATACTTGCCCTACTGAGAGTTCTTGGGCTGCCTCACTGTACAAAAGAAGTATGGCTGCTGAATGACACAGCTCAAGGAGGTGGGCACTGTGAGCTAATGGTGGTTTTGTAAAGTTTGTTCTGACTGCAGAAAGGTTGGTTCTATTGGGTTTGTCCATTTTATGCCAAATGAAGAACATAACTCTGAAGTATGTTTCAGAAAATGCATTTTATTCACAAGGAGTGCTTTTTCTTAAGTGCAGACCTGGGCATTTCTGGCCCCTGACACCAGAGGGAGAAATGAACTCCAGGCAGACAGCTGTCTGCCTCAGGTGGGAAATGCTGTGCAGGAAGGACAATGTGTGGTCAGCAAAAGTGTGAACCTTCATTTTGGGCCCCTGTTACAGCTCCCTCTGGTAGAGATGGGGAGAAACTGGGTTGCAGACTATTCCAATGATACCATTCTGAAACTGAGCAGAAACTGTCCTCCCATTGTGGATTGAGTGAATTTGGTTTAATGATTGTAGCAGTGGAAAGAACTTTCCTTAAAGGTTGTTTTAACTGATGGCTGGGTGGAGGTTGGGCAGGGGCTGCTGGTCCCAGCTCCATGTGTCTGCTTCCAGATGGGTCTGGAGACCTGGGAATCTTCACTAAGGTGTGTTTTTGGGAGGTGAATATATGGTCTGAAGTAACATTTGTTTCGCTGAAGCAAGGACTCATTGGTTTATGATTAACAAAGCCTTGGCTCTCCATGCCTTCTGGAGACTGATGCAAGCCTTGCTCTAAAGTCAAGGGTTTCTTTTATGCCTCACTATCTAAAGACAATAAATACTTCTTTTCCAGGCCAGTTCTAGGAAATTATTTGGACTATTTGGCACTGTTGGGACTGGAGTGCCTGTGGAATTCAAGGTCTCAGAGTTATCCCATACATCCAAGGGGAATCTGCATCTAGGACTGAGCTTTGTGTGTCTCCGTTCTATCAGTTTAGAGTTTGGATGCAGCAGGATTTAAATTTCTGTCTGAGAGCAAGTCCTGATGTGTGTCACCCCTCATCTCTTACAACACCAATTTTCCCACTGTCTGGGGTTTAATTGGTTTATCAAGAGTTGTGCTATTGGTGTTCCTTTGGTCCTCTTTGATACACGCTTGTGTGGAAAAGAAGCCATCGTGTCATGTCCTGGTCTGAAAGAAAGAAATAATTCAGCACTAAGAGCATTTGCTGATGATCCCGTCTGCCCTGCAGTCGTGTCCCAAGCAGGGTGTCTATAAGGCCATCCTTAAACTGATTCTAAACTCATGCTTTTGGGTCGTGTCCTTTGTGCAGCAAGAGCTGGCAGGATCACAGTTTTTGCACAGGGCCTGGATGTTTTTGTACCTGAGCAAAGGTCCTCGGTGCATGGACAGATTGGGGTGACACAGAGAAAGAGCAGCTCCAGGAATCAGGGAGCAGGAGGGACAGGCCAAGGCTCTTCCTGAATGGCTGACAATGAAAAGCAGATGTGGGGACAGGGGGCAGGAAGTGTCTGTGACCCACAGGATGAGCTCTGTGTGCTCTTCTACAGGTGAAGCAATGCCCTGAGCAGCCAGCCTGGGGTGGCTGCATCAGCCTGGGGTAACCTGCTCTGGCTCTCCACTGGCATTCCCAGAGCTGGGGTAGAACTGAACAGCTCATTTGCCTTTTCTTCCTGTGAAGTGAAAAACTATGTCAAACATTTATCTTTTCTTCCTCAGGCTGCAGATCAATGAAGTTTCTGTTGAAGCTAGAATGGTTATTTCCTCTCTAAATATTTCTAATTGTACTCAGTGAATTAAATAAGTGATGACACATTTATTCTCCAACTCTAGGAAAGAAATTTTTTCCAGTATTAATATTCCAGTGTTCATAGAAGTGTTTATGCCAGTAAGGGGCATTTTGTGCTGAAAGATTCTGATTAACCTAATTTTTTCCTTCTTCTTATAACATAAAGATGAATAATCCAACCCCATTATAACCTATGGTTTATTCTCCTGAGGAGCAAAATTAGCTTGTTTTGTCTTTAACTGAGATGTGACAGAATTAACCAGAGCAGCTGAGATGTGGACTAAGGTGTTTTACTTTTCATAGTCTCTGGCACCATGCAAACATTGGAGAAAATTAATAATCTGTTCCTCTAACTGCATGTAATTCTCAGAATACGCTTGAGCTAAAAGCTCTGTATAATGGTTTGGAAGTGAGTGGGTGGAATTAATCTAAAACGTTGTGCAGGGAGACTGCTCCTCACTCAGATAGGGTTTATTTCCTGAAGGTTGTGTTCAAGTCCAGTCTAACTGCCATGAGCTACTGCCAAGGGCACCCTCAAACACTTGCATGGAGTGGGAATTGTTCTTGCTTTTTAAAGTTATGTAGGAAAAGTCAATTACAATTTGATCTCTATTTAAAGGAAGAGCAAGGGCAGTGAGTGTTGAACAAAACAGAAGCAAATGCCTCACTGAGCAATGTGTGACAGAATATGTGGCTGGGAAAACTTAAGCTGATGTGTTCTGTAATCATTGTGTTCCTAGATCAGGAAGTGTCCTGCATCACTGGAATGAGATCTATCATTTTGTGGAGCATTTGGCCCGCAAGTTCATAAGGTAAGGAGGGCTGCAGCTCCCTGGGTGGGATCTGGGGTGTGCCAGTGGCTCCCAGTCCCAGCATGTGCTGCTTCCCATGGGAACTGTGGTGGAGAAAGGGCTCTTGATGCTTTCCTTAGACCTTCCACTGACTGCTCTTCCCCACATCCTTGTTGTATGGGAAATGGGGGGAGGTAAAATAGTTCAGTTTATTCCTGCCTGCCTTCCACGGATCAGATCTGTGGGGGAGGAATTCTTCTGTCTCTGAGCTGCTGCCTGAGGTACAGAAGTTTGGGTCTGCAGGGAGAGCCTGTGACTGTGCCTTTCAGGCCCTGAAGGACCTGAGCTTTGATGAGGAATCCCTCGGGATAGGGAATGGAATGTGCTGTGACAAACATAACGAGGCCTCCCTTGTCTCTGTGGTGACACCAGGATGCATTTAAGCCTTTCTTGCTTTAACAATCCTAAGGTTGTGATACAAGTGTTCTCTACATCTTTTGCAAGGATTCCCTAAGGTTTCCCTGGACTAAGAAGGCCCAAGGCAAAATACATTTTCATCCTGTTGAGCTGTAACTGGGATGGCAGAGTGTCCTGTGTGATTGTGTTACACATGCACAATCAATCTGCTCTTGACTACCAAATTAATCCATCTTTTTTCTCTCCTCCAGCCCTCAGCTGAGGATGTCCTTCATTGTTTTTTCAACCAGAGGAACAATTCTAATGAGGCTAACAGAAGACAGGTAAGAAGAGGTTTAGAGGTCAACAGCAGCTGCTGTGTTTTTATCTTCCTTCACCTTCCTCAATGATTTCCATCCCACTGCAAACAGGGTTGTGCCACCTCTGTGCTTCTCAATTTAATTGGTAGAGTCATGTGCACATTCTCGCCTACTAGAATGTACTAAGGCCTCTCAAGGTAGAGGTTCCTTGCTTAATTTCAGCTTCTAAATGTCTTTCTGTCAGCTGTCAGAGTTTTAGCTCACAGTGGTTTACTTGAGGGAGCCTGCACTCCCCAGAGATTCAGGATTTTGTCAGAGAAGCAGAGACTCAGTGCCTGTGAAATATCCTCTGGGACTTTCTTCTGCAAACAAATAGGTGAAACTCCCTTCCTATAAAGGCTTGGAAGCCAGAGGTGACACCCACACTCCTGGGGTAGCGGGGAACATGATTTCCTTGAAGGTCTGAAGGTGTGTCACAGACAAACAGTGTTTGGGATGGATTGCAGGGGTGTGGATTTTTTGGCAATAACAGATTGCCTTGTTTGTGAAGCGTGTTCCTGCCACCCCCCTACAGACCCCCAAGTTAATCCCAGTAAAATCTATGTGATGGATTTTTATTTTTTTTTTTCATTCTGACTTCCAAGGAAAGCTGGATGAGGTCCTTAAATCGCTCTCGCTTCCTCTGTTAACTTCATTGCCACGTGGAGCAAAAATATATGTACCACATGTGTGGAGTGTATAAGTCAGCATGTGTTTTACATATTGGATGTCTGAAATCACATACCAGAGCAGCTGCCATGGGGAGGAAGCTGGCTGCCTTCCTACAGAGCAGTGCACACTCACACCAGCCTTGAAAATGTCCTTAAACTCAGCCAGTCTGAGCATCTCCTGCCAATTGCTGCAGCAACAGGGGTAAAGAGAATAAACCACCTTTATTTAACTGGGTGCCAAAGGAAAACCTGTTCCCTGCCTCTTGCTGTGTCCCATCCTAGGAGCAAACCCCACTGCAGAGATTTCCTTTCCACTCAGGCTCTGAGCTACAAGACTGAAATGTTTCCTGTGTGGGAATGTATTCCATATTTACCCAGCTGCCCCAGAAATGCTGGCTGGGAGCAGGAGGTTGATATGGAGTTGATCTCAGAGCCAGCTGACTGCTGGGTTTCACTGGGCACTGACAAACAACGGGTGTGCTCTGCTTTGGCTCACACTGGCCTGTCTCACCTGGGAGAACTTCCCCCAGCTGTCTCTGACTCTGTGTGGTGTTCCAGCATCTGAATGTGAGCGTTGAAGGTGCTGAGCCTTCCTTTTGGGAAAACTCTGTGCATCTGACAGGACTGGACTGACATATTTTAATTACTTTTGCTGCATTTTTTAAAATTTCAGTATTAACCTCTGAAAAGTAGCTTTAATTACAGGAAATGCTCCATTTTATACCCAGCTTTGATCTGGTATGTGCATGGGTGCCTGAGAGGAGGAACCTTATAAGAGTGTCTAACTAATTTGGGATATCACAGGTAGAAAATGGGTTCTTGGAAGTTTGATAATTCAGCCTTTGTCAAAAGCAGACAGTCTTTGCTCCCTAGGGAGTCTCTGCTGTGCAGACTGAGCAGTGTCAATGCTCTGCTGCCATCAGCCTCACAGTGTGAGCTCTGAGTACGTGATCACGCCAGCTGGCCTTTCTGAAGTGGTTAAAAAATGTAGAGACAGAAGTGAATCCTGGCAGACCCGTGTGGCCCTGCCTGCAGTGACTTCATCCCTTTCCCATGGAGTTTGTGCAGTTTGCTCAGGTACGCCCCACACACTTGCAGGGTTTTATCTTGCATTAAAGACTCCTGGCCCACACTTGGCTTCCAGAGTTTGGTGTCTGCCACTCAGAGGAACAACAAATCACTGCCCACCCCAGAGAGCCTGCAGCTGATCTGTTACTGTGCCTGGCACTCCTGAGAAGAACTGAAACACATACCCTGAGTCACAATAAGCATTGGGAAAGACTTCAGTCTTCAAGTCAGCTTAACCAGGAACTGAAGACATAGTTCCATATAAACTGGAGTTGCCAGGATGGTCTGAGTGCCACTTTGTGTGGCTGTTTAATTGTGTTTGTATACTCAAGTCAGCAAACATGAGGAAAGTGAGCCAGGTGCAAGTCAGCTGCTGAGGTTTGAGCAGGGAATATTTATTTAGGAAGAAATGTATGAAATGTGTGGATATTGACCTAGGGGATGGTGCTGTTGTGATGCTTTCCCCAGGTGGGGGAAATACTGGGAGCACAACTGTGTGTTCCACATCCTTGGAGAGGCATCTACCCTGTGCAAACACTGGGTTAACTCTTTTCCCCCTCTCTCTGTGCCCTGCACATCCCCACCTGGCTGTCAGGACATCCTGGTGGCTTTGCTCCTGAATCTAACAGAGTGCCTGCCTTCATTGCAGGGAGCAGATCCGCCAGGGCCTGGAGGAGCTGCAGAAGGTGCTGCCAGGAGGGGACACGTACATGCACGAAGGATTTGAGAGGGTAACTGGTGCAGGCTCAGTGCCTGAGCAGTGTCTCTGCTCCTCAGGAGCTGTAGAACACAGCAGGCTGGTTGAGAACTCTCTGGTGGGTGAGTGGGACTCTGTCCCTTTGCTGCAACGAGTACAGGGAGTGTGAGGGCTCAGTGCTGGAGCTGCAAACTCTACTAACTCTCTTTATTTCTGCCTTTGGCTTTAATGGGCAGAGCTGCCTTTTCTGCTTAGGAGAAGGCAGTTTCATTGGGTCCCCCATGGCTCTGTGTCCAGGAAGCTGTCAGTGCTACCTGGGCTGGGTGGGATGAGGTCACAGCTCACACCTGGAGTTGCCAAATAACTGCAGACCTTACTGCCTGCTCTGATCTTCTCCTTCTGAGCATATTTTTTACATATTTTGCAAGCTCAGGAGTTTCTCTAAACCTGCACTCCCTTCCACCTCTGTCCTATGTGGATACTTGGGAGGGGTTTGAACTGTCTGCTCACTGAAAGTGCTGCCCCATCATTGAAATGTGAACACAGCAGAAACTCAGGTGACCCAACAGAGCTGTTGGTTTATTTGCAATTAGAATAGTTGATCTGAAGGTGCTGATGAATATTTTACATTGGGCCTAGGATGTTTGCTAGGATGAAAAGTGGATAGGATTTTCAGAGAGGAGAATAATGGGAGACAACACTGGGGTTGGTTTGACTGATGAGACATTGCACGAATGCAGTCAAAACCCCAGGCAAGAACCTTGCCCTGTGAATCAGATGTCTGAAAGCAGAGCTCATGTGTAAACTGCAAGTGTGAATTCTCACTGCTATTGTCCCTTTGTTTCTGCTGCACAAGTAGAAGTTCACAAGGTCTTATTGATTTATTACTAATAATCTTCTGACTTGATTTCAGGCAAGTGAACAGATTTACTACGAAAATGTTCACGGTGAGAGGCCTTCTTGATCCATTGAATATTTTTTCTCTTTCTTTTTGACTGGTAACTTTTAACAAATCTAAAATGTAGCTTTGCTGTGGGAAGGGTGGGGGTGGCTTCTATTCTTGCAGGGATGTGGTGCTAGTCAGGGAAGTATGAAAGGGAAAAAGAACAAGTGGAGCTTTAAGGATTTGGAATTAAAGTGTTTCAGGCCGAAAGGGAGAAGCCAGGCTGGCTGCAGGTGCCCACTCTCACAAAAACTGTCTGGTACCTTACTTTTGCTGGAGGGCTCAGGCAACTATTTCTTCTACGTTCTGAAACACAAGTATGTGGAGAAGCTGTTAGGTAAAAAATATTTTTAACCAGCAATTAATAAACCCAGTGGTAAATGCAGACAACTGGAAAAATATTTGTCCTTTCCTTCCCTGTAATTGATGTAAAAACTTTCTGGCTTGGAAGAGAAGGTTGCAAGGTTTAATGATGGTCCTGAAATGTTACTTAGGATTCTTGAAGATTTTAAGCCCTTTTCCCATCATCTTTGTTTAAATCCCAATTGAGCTTTTTATCACAAGCTGAAAAAAACTCCTCTGGATTTCTTGAATTGACAGCATTAATAAAATCAGGAACTAACTAGGAACAAATTGCACTCAGTTTTTGATGGCTGCAGTCTCATTTACTGAAATACCACCACAGTTGTGCCCTTTGAGTGTGCTCACAGGCAGGATGTTTTCTGAGGTGGTTTAACAAACACAATCAAAGCCAAAGGACTAAAGAGGTTTGTATGTTCAGGTTACAGAACTGCCAGTGTCATCATTGCATTGACAGATGGGGAGCTCCACGAAGATCTATTTTTCTACTCTGAGAGGGAGGTAAGTGACTTCCATGTTTGTAGTCAGGGAGACAGTGCAATGTCTGGGCTTGCTGCTGTGAATGCAACAGATAAGGAAAACCTTTTTCCCCAGTGAGAAAATTCCACTTTGGTGCTCTGCAGACATGAATCTAAAGAACAGCCACTGACAGAGGCAGCCTCTGACTCACCACAGCTGAGGCTGTTCAGGGGAAAGGAGAGGGGTTAAAACTTCTGGTTAAAAATGAACACTAGAAAAGGGAATTGTTCACAGCTGAAAAGTTTCAGTATTTACTGGATTGCTCTGGGAAATGCTGAATATTCTCACTTTCCTTACTTTTTCTCTCACAAAATGTAATGGCTGCAGAAACAGGGAGGCCTCTGCCACATCAGAAAATCTTTCAGATCACCCACTCTGACATTTCCACAGATATCTCCAAGATTCAAGCACATTTTCTCAACATCCTTGTTAGATTAGTGAACCATGCAAAATGTTAAACAGTGGGATGAGCACTGAGAGCTTTGTTGCAGAATGTTCCTGCTGCTGTCTTTTGGACATCTTCTCTGGAGAGATGAACAACTGGCACTTGTCAGTCAAACCAGGATGATCTAAACTTGGAATATGGTATTTCTGCATGAATTTACTATGGACAGAATGTTTCCTCTCAGTCTGTCCAAAGTGCAGCATTAAATCCAATGGCAACAAAAAGAATGGGTTTGTAGAGTAAAACCAATATTGCTCCAGCAAATGTCCTGAATCTACAGCTCCCCTCCTTACAGTTCAGCTCTTTATATTTCACTTCTGAAATAAAAAATCTACAAGAAAAACAAGTTTGGTTTTAGAAGTGAATGAACAAGTTGAAAGGTCAGAAGTGTTGTATTTGTTTTGGTTTGGGGAGGAACAGTTATGGGCTGGTGGAAGGACATCCTGAACTCCATCTTTACTCTGTGAGTTGCTCCAGTTGTTTGGGTTGAAGCTTCCCACAGTAAAACTGGAATGGTGCTTTTCTGCTAAAAAAGCTCTTTGCTGTTGAACCACTTGCATTGCTGCAGTCCTCCCATTCAATCTGACTTACTAGCATCTCTTCTGAGAAGGAGTTTTCAGTCAGGTCAGGTGTTCTTGTTCTGCTGAAGTACAATTAAATTACTACATTCATATTTGGGCATTTGGAGCAGCCTGGGAAAATCAAACCAATAAATGGTCTCCCTTTAGTTCAGGGTGCTGTGTAAACACTGGGAGTGATGCAGTTTTAGGGCAGATGGAATGCAGGGTCTCTCACCTCTGGATAGCAGGAGACTGGGCACACCTGTCTGAAACAAAACACACAAAAGCATTTTAGGTTACTGTGATACTGGGATGTGCCCTAAACGATGAAAAGAAAATTGATTTAGCCTGTCTGACATCTTTTGGGAAGCTGGAGGAGCTACAAAGGTAAACTAATTAGGTTTTAAAAATCCACCAAATACCTTGGGAGTTGCTTTACTAAACAATAGCAACTCTAGTAGCAGATGAAACTTGATTTTACAGAATTGGGAAGGAAATCTTTCAAGTCCTCTTTTGCTGAGCTCCTCCTTTGCTCATTTTACAGAAAAAGAGTGAATTTTTGATTAAGAGCTTTGAGGCAGCTGCATCCCACCCCGCTGGTAACCATGTGGTGCCTCCTCTCCTCCTTGCAGGCGAATCGCTCGCGGGACCTGGGAGCCACCGTGTATTGTGTGGGTGTGAAAGACTTCAACGAGACCCAGGTGAGGGAGCCTCATGGGCCCTGAGTGCAAAGCTTGGACAGGGGCTCACAGCCCTGGACCCCCTGCTCAAGGCTTCTCCAGGGGTTTTCCTCTCCTTCTGTTGCCTGGCTGAAGTGACCACCTGACATGGCTGGGTCTGGCTGTTGGCTTTTGGTCCCTTTCTGTCTGAATCTGCCCCTCTGCCTGCCCCAGCTACCCTTGCTAATGCTGGAGAAAAGCAGAGAGAGGACACGGGGAGAACAGCAAATTGTCTGGCCTGAGCTGGAGGCAGGAAAAATTGTGGGGTTGTTTTTCCCCATAAAACTGAAGTATTGCCATGTAACCCTTCAGCTTCAGTGCAGCTTTTCTTTCAGGGGAAAACTATGCTGTAAAAAGCGATTTGTTATCTTCATCGGTGACAAATATTTCAGTGTTTTGTCTGACTTCTAAATTTCTCATTTGATTATTAGTATGTCCATGAATTAGATTTCACACAGTAACAGCTGACATTTTTCTAACATGAGTAAAGCACTTGCACAGCCCCATTGCACATAAGTAGAGGCTGGAAGACTTTTTCCAGGTTTTTCAGCTTTCAGAAAAGGAGTCACACCACACTTGGTTTAGAACAATCTCCTTTGAATCAACCCCAGAGATTGATGTAACCCAAAGTAAGTGACAGAAGAAGCAAAGAGGGCATAAAAATGGCACAGAGACCAGACCTAAAGCAGACCTCAGACAGCTGCTCCTTGAAGGCATTTAGATGGTGAAAAAATTAACTGGAATTAGATGGCTGTGTCTGAAGTCCCAGATGAGGGATGAGGAGAAGGATTGAGGGGAATGAACTGAGGGAGCGGTAAACATCCAGCTCTTTTGCCAGCAGCCTCTGCAGCTCAGCCAGCCAGCAATGAGCTGCTTCCCTGCCCTCCTGGAGCTGCAGGGCAAAGCTCCCTGAGGATGGCTCTGGATGCAGAGCAAGCCTTGGAGAGCAGGGCGTTCTGAGTGACAGGAGCTGGACAAGGGCAGCCCATGGGCTTTGGGAGGAATTTTTAACTGCTCTGCTGCCTCCAGGAAGCTCCAGAGAGGCTGCTGGTACCTCTGCCAGGGGAGATTTACTGGAACAAACTTTGGCTTTGCAGCACTCAAATGGAGTCTGCTCCAGCAGATGCATGGAGAGCTCATTACTGCTGAGCTGGGCTTGGAGTTCTGCCTTAACCCTTGGTGTGCTCTCGGCAGCTGAACCTGCAGGCAGCTCTTTGCAGGTGATGTCCTGGCTCCCCTGAACTCACCACCCGCTCAGGAAGGCCCCTCTTCCTCATCACAGGGGTTTCTGAATGCTCCTCTGAGACCTTTCAATCTCCACTCAGAAAATACCTGCTCATATCTCCCTGCTTCCCTCCTTTTGACTCTCTGATGGTTGAACATAGGCCCAGTAGTCAAATCTCTGTCCTGAAAGGAAAGGTGAATCAGGCCTGTATCTCCACATGGGATATAATTTGGCAGAACTGTGTATTAAAATAGTTAAGGTTGGAAAAGACCTCCATGATTATGTAGTCCAATCTTTTTTGGGTTCAACCTTTGCCCTAAAGATCATTGGCCCCCAGACACTGGTGAAAACTATGTTCTGTCTTTCTTGTGTCCAAGTCTTTTCTGATTCCTGATACAGAGCTTTATAAAGTCAATCAGGGCTAACAAGGTAAACATTTTACTGCTCAATAAGCCACAATACAGTGGCAATTCAGAGGGAGTAGTTGAGTATTTGAGGGTTTTATTTGCACGCGAGTTGATCTGAAAAAGTCTTAGTTTGCTGCCTGCTGGCTAATTGATCTTGTTCTTTGCATTTCTGTTTCTTTTCGTCTCCCTGCCGTGTCAGCTGGCTCGGATTGCTGATAGCAAAGATCACGTCTTCCCAGTGAACGATGGCTTTGAAGCCCTGCAGGGAATCATAGACTCTGTAAGTATTTGCACCCCAGGGTTTGCACTCATGCACATTGGTGTTACCCTGTACAGATCAAGGTTTCATTTTCCTGTGAAAACCAAACCTGCTGAAAAAAAATTCACTGAATCTTTTAGTCCAAGGGAACCCACCTTGGTTTGTACTAAAATGTTGCTTCAAGGTGGAGTTTATCAACAGGTCCCTAGGTTTCCCTATTCCCAGTTCCTGACATTTCCTGCAGGGATTTGGTGCATCATATGAAAGCTTCAGTGGCTGGGCTAATTCGAGTCCTTCCCCTGCCTCCAAAGGATGGGAAATCCAGGTGGGGCCCTGTGTGTTCTCATTTAGGTGCAGACTGCTTGGGTGACAAAACCCCAATGAAAGCTTCAATGTGGAGCTGGGGAGGGGGCATTCACTGAGGGGCTCAGATTTCTTTGTTTACAGTGGTTACACACTACTTAGACAATGCAATTCCAGCAAAACCGTTCCCTCAGCACAGGCTCAGTTTTCCATTCCTGGACGTGGAATACAACCCCTGGTTTATTGGTTTTCCTGGCACTATCTAAGCGTGTATCTACTGCCGCAGCTCCCTTGGACAATCAGGTGTTGCACGTCATTTAAGAAAGCAACAAAACAACAACAAACCAATAGTTTACTTCCCAGCCCTGCATTCCCTTTGCAGCTGTTTTTAATGAATTCCAGCAGCAGCTCTGACTCCCCTTTCAGTTGTACTGAGCAGAGTGGGAAGATTTCATCCTCCAGGCAGCCAGTCAAGAACTGCTCCAGCTGAGTGCTGCAAGATTTCCCAGCTTGGGAAGGAGGGTCACAGGGAAGTGCAATTGTACAGTGATGAATTTGTGACCTGAGCATTTGCACTGGAGAGGAGTCATTGCAGTAGCCTAGCAAGAAGGGAAGTGGTTTTGTGTGTGAAAGGAATGACAAGGAGGACATTAATCACTCTTGAGAATACCAATCAACCTGTTCTAGCTAGAAAATCAGGTCCCTCTTCCCTACTTTTTTCATCCTTGCCAAAGGCACCCCTGTGCTGGAGCAGACACAGCATCTGTGGTCACAGGGAAAGGGCCCTGGGATTTGGAAACTTCCTTCAGTTCCTGCGTAAGAGTTGGCACAGCAAGGATGCTCAGCCACGTGGAAAGAGGATGAATCAGGCTGATGTCACAGGGGAAGGAAAGATCCAGTGACAAGTCTGGGGAGATGAGTGTTTGAATTAACTCTGGAGATGTGAATACCTGGGTTTGTATGGGTCTGCAGGGATTTGGTGTGAGCTGTCCTGGCTTTCCCCTCCTGCCTTGACCTGAGTGGGTCTTTCCTGACCCTCTGTGTGTGCAGAGCTGGTGGACTTGGAAGTCCCTCTGGAATAGGGAAGCAGGTGGAGCTCAGGGCTGGCCTCATCTGGATCTGCTGAGCAAAGCTGTTCAGGGTGGTGGGGCTGGGAATGTTCCTGAGCACCTGCCCTTCCTTTTCTGTGGGAGCCAGAGGGTTTGGAGTGAGCAGCTGCAAGAGATCTGTTCCTGGTGTTCCAGGAGGGATTGTCTCCTCCAAGCCCTGGAAATTGAGAGGAAAATCCAATCCCACACTGAGGTCATGCCTAAAAACACAATTCTCAAAGTGGGAGCTGAGGGCATTCAGTGCACTGTGGAGTAGAGGCCTTTCTCTCCCATGAGTTCAAGTGTGACTTTTTTATTAAGCAAACCAATTTATTTTTCTTCCTCATCATGCAAAAGCCACTGCTAAAACTCCAGCTTCCTCCTGTTAATGATTGAGTGGTTTGAGTTTGTCAGGAGGGAACAATCTGGAGCAGCAGCAGATTTGACTGATTGCTGCAGGCTGGGAAACAAATGGAGGGAACTGAATGAATTTATTATATTTTCCTTTGCTGTGAAAAATTTCTGAAGATCATAATGTGTCAATTTAAAGCAAATGAAGCAAGTCTTAGAAGAAAACCTGAAATTCAACTTTATCTCCTGCCCAGTGCTGCTTTGGTAGGAGTGCTGGAGGCAAGGATCATGAAGCAATGTGAAAGTCAGGATGGGATCCTGTCATCACATTGCTTTAAGCCTGTAACAGGAGCTGACTGAGGAGCAGCTCTTGGAATGGGAAAACTCCCTGATCCTTGCCATGTGTTAAACTATGGCACCAGCTTGGAGCCTATCTCAGAGCTGGAACCCTGAGCAAAGGGTCTAAGAGCTGCAGGGAGCAGTTCTGATGGATGAGAAATGATGCAGCATGAAGTAGTCTGTGGGACTGTCTCGTGTCTGTATGAATTGCACAAATGGTTCATCCTTTCAAGTTTAATTTCTGTCAGCTCCTCTTGCACTGGTGCTCAGCTGCTCTCAGCGTTTTTCAGGTCCTGTCTCAGCTCTTAGGATTGATGCAGCAGCTCAGAATTGATGTGGCATTTCAAGGTGCTCCTTCACCCCAGGAAGTTTTAGCTTGGGAATATGCACTGAATTCTTCTGTTACACAAATATTTCCTGGGGCAAACTGCAGTGTTTTCCCTGCCTTGGATGTGTGCAGTGTGGGGAATTTCGAGAGAACTCGATGTGAGCATCAGTGAGGCACTGTGAGAAATGTGGTGATGGCTTTGTGTGCCCATCCTGAGCTGTGTGTCCAGACTTCATTGGCAGATGAGTCCCTGCAGATTCCCTGGGGCAGGGAGAGTGGTGAGAACCCCTGAGTGGGGATAGGGATGAGAGAAAGTTAATTCCTGGTATGTCCTGCAAGTTGAATTCCATCATGGACACAGAAATGTTTATCAGCTGATACCCCCCCTAGCCTCAGCTCCAGTGTTTCTTGTTAATTTTAATGGTGTATGATCAACTTTCTGCTTCTTTCTTCCCCCAAATGCATCTTTAAGAAGGACTTAAACATATTTATTTTACTTAGCTCATGTAGATATTATTGGACAGGAAACACTTAATAAATAAATGGCTGGTTTGAGATTGGCAACAGACTTTGGCATTCAGTAATTGAACAGAGCTTGCTAATGAGCACCTGGCATCAGAATGCAGGTCATTTCCACTAGCACTAATTAGGCAGTAACCTTCTATTACGCTTCAGCATCCTGTTTGCTAATTAGAATTCCAAAATTTGGTGGAAAGAATGTCTAAGGAATATGCAGCCACCGTGGTGAAGTGATCTGGCTGTGTGCTCATTATGAGCAGAATGTCGAGTGAAAGCTTCCAGCAGCTGTAGAATTTCACTCCCCTTCTTCCCTCGGTTTCTGAAAGGGCCCAGTGACCTCCTGGGCCTCTCCTGGCTTTGGGCCCTTGGTGCCTCACCTGGCAGAAAGGGAAATGAGTTAGGAGAGGGCATCACCACCCTTCCATGGGATTTGCTTCTCTGGGAAGCCAGACCACAAGGACCACCTCCAGCCCACCAAGGCTATGCACTCAGAAATATGACAGCTCCCATGAGATCTTCTACAATGAAGACATTGAATCCTTCTGGAATGTATTTTTTAATAAGGAAGAGACATAAAGGAATTTTTTGCAGTAATTCTGCCTGATGTTCACTTTAAGTAAGGATGTGTGCTTTTGGACCATTGGAAACTTAATCTAAATCAAAATAAATATTGCAATTGGCACCATAAAACTGTTTAAGGCTAGTTTTTTTTATAGTCACGTAAAGGGATTTGACTGGGAATTCATCATCTAATTGAGACACCTGCTATTCTCCCCTCTGAGCTGCCTTACAGCAGGAGTGTTTGCAAATAGCTGTTTGGAAGTCATTAATCTCAAATTTAACCATGTGAGGTTTTGCTTCATTAAAAAAAAGGTACTGATTGTATTTTACATTCTCTGTGGTTTTCATTATTCTGTCTATTTTAAATTCTTCTACTGCTTCTCAGTTCTGTTCTCAACTGTTGACTTTCTCTTTTTTTTTCCACTTGACAGTTCCTTTAAAACCTCGTTCCTGCAAATCTTCTCTCCTCATCTGTCAGGCTGCCACCAGCTCAGACCATCCTGCCTCCCTCAATCTCTTGGTACTTTCAGCCCTGATTTCTGAGTAACTCAAACTCCTGTTTAAATGTTTTTTAAAAATAAAATCTGGCTCTATAAGTAGCTTTTGCAGTTAGGTATTTGAGGCAGGGAGCTGTGACTGGGGAGAAAAAAGTTATCTTTTTCTTACAGGGTTTATTGTATTCATTGCTGTTCTTTCCTTACAGATGTTTCACTTTAAAGTTGGGAAAATAGTTTTCATGTTGGATTTGAGTCATCAAATGATGCTTGGCTGACATTTGCTTGCCTCTAGGAGCTGAGCTGAATTTTGATCAGTATTGCCTTGTGCAGGGGCTGGGGCTGAACCCCCCAAGTTCTCTGTCCCAGGGTCCCAGGCACTGGCACAGCTCTGGCTGTGCAGGAGGAGCTGAGGCTGGTCTCCAGGGCAGGGCAGAGGCTGCTGCTTGCAGGGACCAACCTGAGAAACTTTAGCATCATGAGGGAATAGTGTCCAGCCCCAGCCTGCTTCTCTGCCTTGACCCAAGCCTGAGCCTAAGTGTTTGTGTAAATCACTGCAATAAAGTGCTTAAAGCAAGGGACAGTCCTCCAAAGACACTCTCCTTTGGTTAAGTCTGGCTTAAATGGAGAAGAATTTTGTCTGGAGTCGCAGAGCATCCTTGGGGATGCCCTCAGGTGAGCTGGCATAAATCAGGTTAAAAACAGAAGCAGCCTCTCAGGTGAGACTTGAGAAGTGGCTCTGTCAGTATTTCTGGGATGTTTTAGTGCAAAACTAAACAGTTTAGCTTAAACTTGTGATATTTGGTTTGGAGTTTTGGGTCCAGAATAACTTTGGAGAGGGAGGTGTGGCTGCAAAGGGAGGACAGTGATGGTGCCTCCACAGCCCTTTCAGAGCCCTGTGGGGTTGCAGATCATGAATAACTTCAGATCATGGGGTGCAGAAGCTGGGACACAAAGCCAGGATTGCCCTGAGACAGGGGAGAGCCTGGCATTCCCTGCCTTGGCATCCCTCATCTTCCAACCAGCAACAGCTCAAGGAGGGCAGTGACACCTGCTTGGGTGGTTCAGAGTGGAAAGTCAAGAGCTGTAATTGTGCCACAAATGCAAAATGCTGTGATGAGTTAAATGTTTATGTGAAAACTGTGCACATTCACTCACCTTTCACAGATCTGTTTCTATGGAAACAAGGCTGAGGTACTTCGCTTTGTCTCTTCCAGATTTTGAAGAAGTCCTGTATAGAAATCCTGGCAGCAGAGCCTTCCAGTATCTGTGCAGGAGGTAAGTATGAAAGAGGCCACGGTTCTTCATGTTGCCTAAAATACAATTTTCAGTTCATGTCTAATTGCTGAGAGTGCAAAATTCATGAATTACTGGGGGGCTAAATATTTCCTCTTTTTGGGGGGTGAATTTCTTTTTCCCCTAAGGATAGTTTGCAGGTGTCCTACTTCTGCCAAGTGATGTCAAATGGGATTTTCTTAGAGAAAAGGCCTGAATTCAAAAGTTTTGCATAAATGTTCTTCTGTCAAACCAGTCTGTGGCTGTGCCAGATTTGAAGTAGATGCACTGCACTTAAAAAGATATTTACATATTTAGTCAAGTAATAAACAATGATTCTTATAGTCATGGGCCAGAAGATGGCTTATAATCTTTGTTTATAGACATCTTTAACACTTTCTAAGTGCTTGATATTATCACTCCCAGTCATTGTGCCATAATAGGAGGACAGGGGTAGGAACAGCTGTGCCCAGCAGAGCAGCTGAGAGGAAATGTAGAAGGGTTTATAAAAACTGTTTGCATCAGAATTTGGCCAGGACTTGAGAAGAGGAGCAATCCTTGGAAAATGCCATCAGTCATTTGGATCCTCAGTTCAGGGCCTCATCTCCAATTTTGGGCGAACAGCCCCTTGCTCTTGGTCTGCAGGTAGTTTAATCACTTAGGGCTTGGAGACTGATGAAAGCCATTGACTACACAAATTATGTGCATTAGTGTCCTTAAAATCAATATTTGCAGGTAAGACTGTGACACCTCAAGTTTTCATGTCACTGTGCACATCCTTGAAGGACAGTAGCAATTTTTCCTTTTTCTTTTTTTCTTTTCTTTTTTTCTTTTTTTTTTTTGCAAGGAGCAAACCTGAGGGCTCTGTATTACCTGAGGCCACTCTTGGACTGCTGACTTGTCCAAGACACTGCAGGGATGGATTTCAGCAGTGACATCATTCCGAAATGGCAGTTTCTGGGTGATTTGGCTATGCAGGGGGCACTGGGCTGCTCAGTCCAGCCCCAAGCAGAGCCAGGTCCCCGTGGTCCTGCTGATATCTCTGATTTCTGTTCTTTGACTGTACTTGAACCCTCATCCCCCAAAGCTTGAGACTTCTGTGATTTCCCTTGAATATTCAGCAGAACAGAGCTCTTGTGCTCTTCCCAAAAGCTGTCCCCCAGCACACAGCGGGCCTGGAGCAGCCTTCCTGGATGTGCTGGGATGATTTGCAGCTTGGCTGCAAACAAGTGGGACCTGGAAGGGAGCCCAGATTCCAGACCAAATCTGCTTTTCTTGACAAGTACAGTGTGCAGCTCCTCAGGGGAGATAAGAGAAGATGGGGCTGTAAAATGCAAGGGGAAAGATCTGAACCTGCAAAAATGAGGTTCCCTGTTGCTCCTGGGGATTTTAAATCCGGAGCGGTGTCCCTGATGCACTGAGGTTACTCCTGGTTTTTCTTGGACAATTTTGTGTTCAAATCACATTCGTCAGCCAAGCCGCAGTGGGGATGAGCTGAGTGCCTCCCCCAGAGAGTCACAGAAGTTGTGGCAACTGCTTCCTTTGCAGTTACCTGGGAAAGGAACATTTAAACTTCTCCAAATTATCTGTCACTAGAAGATTTTTTTTTTTGCCTTTTTTCATCCAAAACTTTCTGCCATTTAAAAAGGACACTGGGAGAGGGCAAAGCTCAGTGTCCTTGAAGCTTCATGTTTCCACTACAGGATAGTTAAAGTGTATCTGTGGTGAATTTTTTCGCACTTCTAAAAATTCAAGTTGAAATTGGATAGGGAGAGTGTGGAAGTTACATTTTTAACAGGTTTTAAACTTAATTGTGAAACTGCCGATTTTAGCAGTTGAAAACCTAAATGACCATTCCCTGACTTGCTCTGCATCAATAATAACCCAGTGCCTGTTTTGGCAGAGTCCTTCCAGGTGGTGGTGAGGGGAAATGGCTTTCGCCATGCCCGCAACGTCGACCGGGTGCTCTGCAGCTTCAGGATCAACGACACAGTCACCCTCAGTAAGCTCCTGGGATTTACTTTGTTTTCCTTTCTGACTCTGCCCTGGCAGGCATCTGGATCTTCAAACACGTTGTTTGTGAAAGCAGTAGTTATGGGATGAGGAGCTTTTAATCTGCAGGATGCAGAAGGGATTATTTTTTAAGAGGCAGATTGCTGGAGGCAGTGTGTGCTGTGACTGACAGTGAGTGTGTGAGCAGATGATGAGGGGGATGAAAATACGGAAGGCAAGAACCTTGCTTCAAAGAACATCCCTCAGTGCCTGCCTGGGCTGTGAGCAGTGGGATCAGGTGTGGTTCTCTCCTCACCTGTGTTTTGGGGTGCTCAGTGCCCTGCCAATGCAGCTCTACACTCCCTGCTGGTGGGAGCTGTGCTGAAGCAGGGGCTCAGGCACTGCAGTGCTTCTGGGGAAGTTTGGGAAGGTGTTCCCTCTGCAGTTTCCCCACTAGGAGAACTGAGGTAAGAGAAGCAAGTTATCTCCTGAGAGTCTGGTCTGTTTGAGATGTACACGGAGCCAGTGAGCTGGCAGCGCTGAGGACCCTCCTGCTTTCCTCTGACCCTTATGAGAACCCAGAGAACTCACAGCTGGCACCACCAGTGACAGCAGAATTCATCCTTCCTCACATGGGATTTGTTCAGAAAATGCCTGATTGTTTTGGAGGTAGTCCTGACTCTGTTCAGTATTAAATAAATGCATTAGTTAGCTCTGAAAAGTGGAGATCTAAAGGCTTGGTGTGTTTTGAGCATCTGGATAACTTGTTCCTTGGAGCAGGGGGACTCTGCTGAGGCTGCTTTGCACTGTGTGGGATGTCAGTGAGCTCTGGGGCAGGTGTGGGACAGTTGTGCTCTTGCAGTGGCCTCCTGTAGGAGGAAACCCTCTGGACTTGCAATTCCTGTGTCACCAAGCAGAAAGTGTGGCTGTCCCTGGTTCACGTTTACATAATTCAGATGTGGTCAGTGCTGAGGATGTGAGGAGCAGAAGCTGGAGGGCTCTGGAGCAGGGCACTCATTCTTGGGAGCATCCAAAGGGAGCTGGGAGTGCCATCCCTCTGCTTCCCACTACTCAGAGTCCTGTCTGGTGAGGCACAAACACAGGGAATGGTGTTTGAGGGTGCCCTCACCCAAACACTGTGACCTGCTGCTGAGGAGGAGGAGGAATCCTTCCTCCCTCTGTGCTGACTGCAAGTCCAGCCCAGTCACTTTTTATGGTGTCTATCATCACAATTCCACTGTAGCTTTCAGGACAGATCAGCTTGTCCTAATGCAGCCTTTTGAGTTTGAAGCTGTCTTCCTGTGTCCACAGAATGGCTGTGGAAAATGAGAAAAAGGGCCAACCACGTTTCCTGCCCTCTGACCCGGTGCACTCACAGTGTCCTCAGTTGCTGCAGAGTTGAAGAGTGAGCTCACCCTCTCTGGCACTGCACCAGGACCTCTCTAGGTGTTCTGTATGAAGCTGTGACATTGCAGGAAAAGGCCACAAACCCAAATTCTGGCTTCAGCGCCTCCCTGAGTGAGGGAGCTCAGCAGTTCCCAAACCCAGGTGTCTCCAGGTGGGAACTGGCACAGCTCTGTTGGGTTTGAGCTGCCCTGTGGGAGATCCTAGAGCCTGCTGCTCCCAACTCTGACTCTCTCCCTGAGAGAACCAAACCAGGATTTTATGGAAACCTCATGGAGGCTGGAAAGCTCAGCTGTCTTTGTTTGCTTCAAACCTCTCTGCCTCTGATTGTATCAGGGAGGGAGGTATTTTTAAAGATAACACTAAGCCAACAGTTCCTGAAACCTTAAATCATCCCAGATGAAATGTAGTGAGCACGGCTAGGACGTGCTGAGGTTAAAGGCATGAGCTAATGGGGTTTTATTGGGATTATTGGCAGGGAAAAGTGGCAGCTGAAGAGAGCATCGACTCATAATGTTCATAGCTATGGGATAAAAAAAAGGGAACATCTGTAGAAACCATGAGGAATATTTGGCTGAGCAGAGCTGTAATCAGATGCATGTTCAGCAGCAGGACCTGGGAGAATTGGATTCAGCCTGCACAGAGTTAAAAGTAATTATCTGGTGCAGTGACTTATGACTGCTCTGTGGTGCTAAAATGTCTGAGTCTGCCCAGATTGTGCAGGAGCCAGCAAAGATAGCTCTGGACAGAGAGGCTGAGCTCTGTCCTAAGCAATTTAAAGCTGGATGGAGAGATGAAAGGTTGGTGAAGGAGCAGGCACCACAGCAGAGCTGGGCTGGATCTACTGCAGTCCAGTGAATGCTCTGGATGCTTGGCCAAGCCCCATCCTTTGCACAAACTGGCCTGGATTTGCTTTATTCAGACACTGAGAGCAGGACAGTACAGGATATCAGCAGTGGGATGTATGGGGGACTGGATCCCCAGACTGCCCAACAAATGTCTCCTAAAAATTGTCTCCTGTTTTTAAAGCCTGACAGATTGCTCCATTTCCCCCATCTTTCATTTCTCCTGGCAGCACAGGACTTTTCTTGTGATATCCTCTTTACTTTCTTGCATGCCGGTCGCTCTCAGCACAGGAATGTTCTGCTTTGCAGTTTCACTCTCTAACCCCTGATTTTCCTGCCTGATTATATCACTGTAACCCTCCTCTGAATCTTTTTATTTTCTAACAGCAACTTTTCTCTTTCCATGATGGTGTTAGAGAATGTCCCTCTCTGTACCAACTCCCTGAGGTGTTCTGGGGGCTGTGACCTTTATGAGGGACAAAAAATTAGATTGAATGCCTCTAATCTTCCCGAGGTGAGAACATGCACCGAGGAGAGCTTGACCTCTGATTTTGAAGGGTGGCTGGAGTCATTGCTTGTCAAAGAACATGAAAAAGGAAGAAAATGGTTGTGCTTTCTTCAAATGCTGCCCCAGCCTCAAGCACGTTGCAGTGACAGAACTTTTAACCCAGGGTCCCCATGCCTTTTTCTCCAGCAGAGCTCCGTGCAGCTGCCCAGGCTAAGTGGAGGGATGAGCCCAGGGCAGCAGGGGGTTTGTGAATTATGCTGAGTGAGGAGCAGACCCCACGTGCAGAGTGGGAGCTCCGCCAGGCTCCCCCAGTGCTGCTGGGCACCAGAGTGGTCCCTGTGTGGCACCAGGGAAGAGCTATGGTGACAGCTCTGGGGCTGGAGCCGTTATGGCCCAGGGCTCCTGGAGGGACCCCGTGATGGTGCAGCTCCCCAAGCAAATCAACCCTGGGGTGCTGTGCCAGCCTCTCCTCTAGCCTCAAAACTCCTTGAGCAGTTGTTTGCTCGGCACATGAACCCATCAGAGCAAATCCCTGCATCCACAAACTGCTGGGAATGTGATATCACTGCTCTGAGCTTATCTGTTCCCCATCCCCTCACTCTGCTCTGCAAGGCTTTGGCACCCAGAGCACGTGTGTCTCTGCACAGAGCAGAGCAATTATAGCTGATCTCAATGTGGTTTTCATTACAGCATTAACAAAACATTTCTTATTTATGGCTCTTTGTCATAGGCAGTTTCTGTAGCTCAGAGAGCATTTCAGTGTCTTCCTGCATTCCCGGCTCCCACAAAATGGGTTTGAAACACAAACTTTGCTTGCAGAGTTGTCACAAGAGTGGCATGAGAGGAGGAGTCAGCCAGGGGGAACAGAGACCCAGCTTTGGTAGGTGGGGCAGAGAATTAGGGAGATGTTTTGGCTCATGTGAGGTGACAAAGGGACAGTGGAAGTGCTCAGGATGACTCGAAGCTGCCATTTCAGGTGGGATGAGGTGCAGAGTCCTCTCAGAACAGCAGTTTCCACCCCAGCCAGGCTGGACTGAAGTCTTCCCTCCTTCAGGAACAGGAGACCAGGGCAGAACATCTCTGGGATGAAATTCAGCTGAATGCAGATCATGACTACAGGGAGAGCAGAAGGAAATTGTTGGTCTGTGATATATGGGGAGTTTGGCAAACAGCTTTTCCAGCCTTTTCTGGACCAAACTACTGCTGATCCTGCAGGACCTGCAATCAGCATTTGGTGTTGCAGTGGCAGTTTGGAATGCTGGGTTTTCCTAAATCCTTCTGTGAGGGATCCTTGCAGTCAGATTTCAGTGCACCAGTGAATTCTTGCATGAGCCATTAACCAAAGGGAAGGCTGTTAATTTTGGCATGATTATATGGCTACAAAAAGGTGCTACTATCTCTTTAGCAACTTTCTTTGTGTTCTTGTATCTCTCTCTTTTTATTTTTTATCTTTTTTTTTTTTTTTTTTGAGGCTTGCTCTTTTGCATTAAAACATCCTGCATATATTGAAGCCTTTATTATTATGGTTAGGAAATATTCCAAGTCCTGGCTTGCCAGAAGGTTACACCCTGCTAATAGCATAAGAAGTTATTCACTGTTGCTGGAAATAATAGATTTTCCAGGCTATATTGAACTGTTCAGGTGCAGGAACACTGAGTATAGAATTACAGGAGTCTGAGCAGTATCAGGTACCTGCTTAAAAGGGCATCCACAAAGCCCACAAGTGTTTTTCTGGGAGGTTTGACCCTTCCCGCACACTGCTCAGGCCCCAGGATTGGCCAGTTTGGGTCATCTAGGGGGGTTTCTACAGCAAGAGCCTTTTTTTGCTTGAAGGAGTGATGCACAGGTAGGAGGAAGTTGTACCCATTACTGTGGGCAGCCTTTCTCAAAAGAGAGGCACTGAGCTGTTTTCTGCCGGTGTCCAAGCCCTGCCTGTGGCTGGTGTCTGGGAGGTGATCAAGGCCTGGGCATCCTTTGTGTAAAATGTCCAAGGAGGCAAAGTGATTCCAGCCCCTGGCCAGCCCCAAGCCCTCAACCCAAATGGGACCCCCCTGCTGGGACCAGGGCAGCAAACTCAGCAGCGAGCCGAGCGGTCCGCCCTCCCTTCCCAGCCCTTCCAGCACTGCTGGCAGCAGTGCAAACCACAGAATCCAGCCTCTGGCACGAGATCTGGAGCTGGGAGCCTTCAGCCCATCTCTGACTGCACTGGGATACAGAAACGTGTCCTGCAGCAGAGCAGGACAGCGCCTCGCTCCCCGCTGCAAGCGCAGATGAGAAGTGTTGTTTTGTTTGCTTTCCTTGTGTAAGTTTTCCAGGCAGGAGTCAGATGGGCCAGAGTTATGCAAACCAAATGGATGCTCTTTTGTTTGGAGCAGAGGGAAACAGTCGATCATTTTTGCGGTGAAACACAAACATTCTCCAAACAAACTAATCTGTGCCTGCAGCCAGCCTGGCCAGCCAGGAGCTCCCCTGGGGCACCCGGGGCTGATACACTTTCTAGAGAGGCATGGACGGATGGGAGTGGGAAGGGAGAGAAAGAAACAAAAACCTAATCTAAGTAAAAGGCTTTGCAAGATGAAGCAGCTTTTGTTTTAGTGAATGCTGGCACAGAGAAGCCTTTGGCCTCGGCTGCCAGAGTTAGCAAAGGAGAAAACAAGACATTGATCTTCATTTTCTTGGCATGTGTGCACTGAGACAATGTCATAAATTCGTAGGAGTTAATGATATTGTACTAAATCAGAGTGAGAGCAGCACTGTGGGACTAGATGTGCCACCACAGCACATCCAGTCAGCTGGAAAATGGGCTGGGCAGTTCCTTAGGATCCCCCACTGTCTGGTCACCAGTGGTGGTATAAAGCTCTGACTCAAGGCTACAGAAGAGAAGTATCAGTCAGTGTTCCTGCTTCTCAGGCAATTGCCTGTTGGTATTTTCTCTCACTCACTTTTAAAACCAGTGTAATTCACGTTGGAAAGTTTCACTGACATTCAGATGCTTCTGTTTAAAATGCAAAATTTTCTGTAATGCATCTTTCTTAACTTGGATATCTCTGTTGCAACTGCATGTGGGCTCCTGCACAGAGTGATTCTGTACTCTGACCTTCCAAAGAGCTCCACACCTTCAGCTCTGCTGTGGCTCAAACATGTGAGGCAGCTCTTCATCCTCCATCTCGTTTATGTATCAAGAGTGAGGAAAGACATTATTTAAACTTACTCTTTAAGGCCTGTATGACTCTTTTGGCAGTAAACCCTACAATTTCTCTTTTGCAGATGAGAAGCCTTTTGTGGTGGAGGACACCTACCTGCTGTGCCCAGCCCCTGTGCTGAGGGAAGTTGGCATGTACGTTTTTCCTGCCCCAATATTCACTCTGCCTGTGTGGGGAGATGGGTGTGGATCTCTTCCCTGTATTCTGTTGTTCTGTTTGGATCCTCAGCAGCCATTCTCCCATGTTCAGTGGCAGCTGTGCTCTGGAGCACAGGGGCCAGGGCACCACCAGTAGGAATTATCTGTACAAGAGGCTTTTCTAAGCACCAGCAGCCCAGGGCACAGCATGGTATCAGACAGAGGGCTGTGCATGAGCTGCCCTGACTTGTTTCTTGGTTTATTTCCAGGGAAGCAGCTCTTCAAGTCAGTATGAACGATGGTCTGAGCTTCATCTCCAGCTCTGTCATTATCTCCAGCACACACTGTGTAAGTTTTGATTCCTGAAATGCTTCTGTGGGATGCTGGGATTTAACACCAGATGTGTGTTCCATCAGCAGCAGGGCTGCCAGGCTGGGTCTGCCTAGTGTGAGGGATGTGCTCCCCCATTGAAGGTGTTTGAACATGTGCCAATGGGACAATTCAAGTGTCTCGTGTGCCATAATGTGGCCAAGCCCTTGAGCCTCCAGTGAACACCTCAGGCTCCAGGTCTGTGGTGGGACAGGGACCAGGGCTGGGTTGGCAGTGCCCTGGAGATGTCTGTGCCTACCTGGCCACTGCCCAGGGAACAAGGACCAGCTCTGCTGCCTTCCTGACCTGGGCTGATCCCTCTGCAGCAGTTCCAGTAGCTGTCATTAACCTGTCTGCATGGAAACCAGCACAGGGCCAGAAATGTGCTGGATTCCCCCCTGAAGTGGGTGGTTTGTGGAGGCTATCTGTGGGGAATTGCTGCACTCAGGCTCTGCTGCAACCAGGATGATGAAATTTATAATTCCCAGTAATGCTGAAGATGCTGCTTCTACTGCGTGCTGGCTGTTGGGAGCAGGGCATGAAATGAGTTGTGCTAGGGGGGTAGTGAAGGAATTCATTTGGCATTCCCAGTAGTCATTTATGCTTTGGTGTATTCAGATTTATTCATCTGTGGGCAGACCTATCATTGTCCAGGCCATAGGTGAGGCACTGCTTTAATTTTCCTGTGAACTGGATTAAAGTAATTTTTAGGAAGCCAAAGCAGCAATACCAGAAAGACTTAAAAATGTGTCCCCAGCCTGCTTTTGTCCCTGTGCAGCCAAGGCCAGCGGGTCTCCCTGCAGAACAAGGGAGAGGCCAAGCACAACATCAGTTACCAGGAGGGTTCTGTGGCTGAGGCACCAGCTGAGAAAAGGCTTTTGTGTCACTTGAACTTGATACTTGTTCAACAAGGAGAAGATTGTGTGCAGAGAGCTTTCAGAGTTTACACGAGAGATTATATTCCAAAACTGACGAAGATTTCCTTATGCCTTAAAAGAAGGGAATTTATTTTATTAGTCAAGTTTTAGTTTCTAGATCATTGATCACTGGCAAAGAAGTATTTGCCTGTTGTCAGCACATAGGGGTTTGCTGTGTTTTGCTCACCTGGGAAACAATTCTTAGAGAAAAATTATTCCTTCCTCATATGCTTTCTTCCAGGGTTAGAATTAATATTCTCAGGTTATAGATGAAATACCTGTTTATCTTCTGTTGCTTAACATCTATAAGGAAACTTTTGAAAATGCCTGTGCTTCATGGCACTGCCTGTTACTCCAATGCCTCCAGACTGGGAACCTGGATCTGCAGTGCACCTGAGCAGCCACAACTCAAATCCTGCATCTGAAGCTAGATGGAGAGACATTCAGTGGCTGCTTTGCAAATTTTATCTCAGGCTTCAGTAATCGAGGCCATTCCTCCTAGGCAAACACACATTTTGTAGCAGTGCTTTATGTTTTCAAATCCTTTTTAAAAATAAAACTGTTTACTGAGACTGCAATGCTCCCTTTAATTAAGGTTACAAGGGCTCCAGTCCTGGAAATACCTCTGTACAAAATGAGCTCCAAGTTGTTTACTTGACTTCAGACCTGGAATTGGGTCTGTTGGATCATCTGCAGCTCAGGTGGGAGAGTGAGAGCTGGGAAATGAAGTGATGGTAACACACAGGGAAAAAACAAATGTTATCTTCCCGTTGTGTATGCCAGCCATCAGTGCTTTGGGTTCCCCTCTGTGCTGTGTTTCTGGAATGGTCAGGTTTTGGAGGAAGTCTGGAATGGCCTCTCCAAAAGCCTCCATCTTGCCACACTCACCTTGGTGCCAATGCCCTGAACCCCAACCCCCTTTGCTCCCCAGGAATGGGTGTTTAGTGGGAGAAGGAGCAAAGCCAGCAGCTCCATGGCCTGAAAAGCTTTGCCATTTATATTCTGGTGCAGCTCCACAACAAACCCTTCCTATGCAACCTGTAAATGATCTGCACAAATCCCATTTTCCATGTAAGCAATAGCTGTCATTTTCTATCAAGGACTCTCTGGAGATAATCCAGAAAAGCAAAAAATCAATTAAGAGCTTAGCTGAAGCAGATAGCTGCTTTCCTATCAAGCAAAGACCAAAAATGAACAGTCAGAACAGTCAGCTGGACTTTGACTCCCTGGTGGAAGAATCAGCAAGTGGTGGCTGGTGGAGTTGAGGAGTTCTTAGAAAAGGAATTACTCCTAGTGCTGTGTTAGGAGTTTGAAGAACTGGAAGAGAGCAAAGTATTAAATACTGTATTATGAATGTGCAGGTGTCCCCAGACACTGCATACCAAGCAATGTAGGAAAGGGAATGTACAAGAGAGGAAAGAATTGCCAAGGCCATGTTTGGGGGCAGGAAGGCAGGGCTAAGTATGGTGTGCAGAAGGAGCATCTCAGAGAGAAGCCAGGATGGGAATTGAAATAAGTCTTTGTTCATTTTCTAAGATGCTCCCAGAAGAGGAAAAACCACTTGTGACTTCTTGCATTGGTAGCTCTCAGACCCAAAACTGCAGGGACAGCATAACCCAGCTCTTCCTGGGCAGATCTTGGCTGGGAGAGCAGGGAATGTCACCAAATCAATAAATGGCTTGGGATGTTGGCTGAGGTGTCAGGTGGAGACAGGCTCCACTATTTTGGGTAGAAACAGCCGCTCTGGTCTGACAATTCCAGCTGAAAGTTGTAGGAGCCATCAGAGTCAGCTAAAGCTTTGGTCTTTTAACCTAGAGAGGTTTTGCAGCTGCCAGAAGGAGGTGGGGACTGGCACAGCTTCACTACAGCCGGGTATCCCGACTTTCTTCCTGTGGCACTGTGAAAGAATGAAGGAATTTGCACCTTTGTGTTAATCAGTAGTGGATGGATTTGACCTTTAAATGTGGAGAAAGTCGGAGAATCAAGCAAGGACTGCAACCTGGTAGTAAAAACCAATGACCTTTCACTGAAAGCTTGTTTTCGTTGGGTTTGTTGTTTTTTTGTTTTCAATTCAAAAGAAGTCTAATTCAGTGTTAATGTAATGTAATTCAGAGTGGGGTTTGCTCAATTGTGACTTTGTTCTGGGCTGCACAATCAGGGCTCTGCCAGTGATCAGTGCCCCTAAAGGCACTCCCTGGGGTATCAATGGAGGCTTTTTGAGGCTTCAGAGTCCATTTAATGAGAATTTCCTGGGCCCTTGGCCTGGGTGTTTGTTATTAACGGAGGCATTGCTCGATGGTAGCTCCAGGGCATTTCAGGTTTGCTTCTACAAGAAATTGCTCTTAAATGCTCTAAGTGTGATAGGCAGGGAGTGTTTTTGCTCCACGGATCACCTGAGGAGTTAAACGTGCAGAGGTTGTTTCACTCTGATATTGCTGCATGGGCTGATTTGTAATACCCTAAAGTGTGGTTGTCATATTGCAAAACCCGTGTTCCTATGGGTTGGGAAACAGAGAGTCATAGAAGAGAAATAAATTGGAGGTGGGGAGCAGGACAGGATGGAAGTTTTGAAAAGCTTTAATTTGAGAACATCAGAATAGTTTGTGGCTGTGCTCCTGTGACAGTGCTGAGGTTAAACAGGAAATGCAATCCAGGATCTCTGCACACGTGTGCACCCCACTTAATAATGAGGTTGAAACAGAGCACTCTGAAACAAAACGTTTTATTTTATTGAAATGGTTTTTTGTTGAAAATGTGATTTCAATTTAAACTGAGTTTCAGAAGGAAACTTATCCCAGAGCTCTTGCTGTGTGTGTCAGGGTCATGCTGGCAGGTTCTTACCCCATCAGAGTCCTGGGGAGCTGCCTGTGAGGAGCCTCTCATGCTCTGCTCAGAGGGATGGAGGAAAAGCTCAGTGTTTTCATAAGAATAAACACAGTGAGTTTCCTAAGGATAAACAGCAATCAGGGGTTAGAGAATTGTTTTCCCCAACCAAAGATTTTCCTTTGTAACAGAGGGTGCAATGATCCCTCCTCCTTCCCACCAGGTGTTTGCCTGCTCTGTTTGGAATGTGAACTGTTCAGGACAGAGGTTGTCCCTTGCTCTGGGTTTGTCCCTTGCTCTGGGTTTGTCCCTGGCTCTGGGTTTGTCCCTTGCTCTGCGTTTGTCCAGCCTGTGGGGAAGGGAGGCTGTGCTGCTGTTTGCACTGGATTTTAAAGCAAATAACGGGATGCTGGAAAAGTGTTTGCAGCTCTCGTCTCCTTTCAGCTCTGGAAGGAGAGGAGAGAAACAAATCATTGCCAGAGGGGCATTTCATGTCCCAGCACGGAGAGCAGGGGGAAAGGAGCAGAGAACACCTTTGCTGGGTGACCTCAAGCAGGTGCTTCGTGCTCACATCCCCTGCTGGGCTTGGCTCCTGCTCAAGCAGCTCCGCACAGACACGGACAAGAGGCTGACCCTGCTGAGCAGTTAGTTTTCATTTCCTTTTAGAAATTAGACCACATTGTTTCTGTTATTTCTAAAAAATTCCTGTATGTGATGAATGATGGATGTTGATTTCTGTTGCTCCGTGCACAGTAAAGTGAGAAACTAGGAAATAAAATCTTTTTTAAGAAATGAGATTAGGGGGAAAAAAAACACCCAAATGCAATAAAGAAATGCCTGTCTGCTGTGCAGCATCTTTTGGAAAACCCTCAGGAATAAGCCATAGTTCCATTGAAATTCCAATGAACTGATTTCTGTTTTTCTATGAGCGGATATATTTTGGTTTCTGTGTTAGAATCATCGAGGATGTGTAAGATGAAAGAGGGGCTTAGTACCACGGATTCTGCCTCAGCTTTGTCTTGCCTCATGATTGCACCCGTGCTTCCCGGGGCAAAATTTTGGAAGCCTGCTTGGGCAGCGATCTCAGCAGGGAACAGCAAAGGAATGCTGAGGATGAGTCATTTCCTCTGTGGCACACCATGGCTGGAGGGGCCATCCCTCCTCCTTCAGCATTAAAGGAATGTACACCTCGTTCATTGTTCATACCAAGCTATGGGGTTCGGATCTTCCTCGGGATCCGCCTGTGTGCCTCGAGGGAGTTGTTCCCTTCTGGGACATGTCCCGGGGTTTGTGGGTCCGTGGTCATCAGGAAACATTCCAGGGAAGTTTCTGGACCAGACTTTGCCATCCCTTCCATCCTTTCTCGAGGAGAATCTGCACTCCGGGAGCTGGGTCAGGCTGGTGTCTCCTGGCCAAGGAACTCCCCAGTCCCAGCCCAGCTTCTCCTGTCCCTGACAGTTCCACAGCTGAGTGGAGGCTGGGTGGAGTTTGGAGCAGCCTGGGATAGCAAAGGTGTCCCTGATGATGGGAGGAGGGGCAGAATAAGATGAGCTTTAAGGTCCCACCCAACCCAAACCACTCGGTGACTCTGAGATTCTCTCTCTCTCTATTTATATATACACTCCCTATATATGAGGAAATGCCTCTAGCATGTCCTGCTCCACATTTCCTGCCATCTCTCTTGTACAACATCTTCCAGAGGGTCTTTTCCATTGTACTTCCCCTGCCAGCAATACTTGCAGCACTTTCTTGGCCTTCCTGGAGGCTGGCAGGGCAAAGGAGTCTTCAAGGCACAGCTGCCTCTCTTTGTCCACAGCTTATTTGTTTCTGAGTCTGCATGGGGGAGTTTTAAAAATACATGAGATGTGAGCACCTTGAGAGGCTGTGCAAAGAGCCCACTGTTTTTTCTAGTCCTGTTTCTTGGTAAGATAACAAGGTGTTTCAAAAGACCAGCTCAGGCACTGTCCAGGTCTCCAGCAGCTCTCAGGAAACACAGTGCCAAAGCTTTACAGTAATTTGGCACAAGCTCTGAGAGCACCTTTGCTGTCTGGCTGTTGTCAGCTGTTCAGGTGTTGTGGAGTTTTAGGTTGTCCATCTCCCTGTGGGTGCCAGCCCCACATTTATCTGTGTAAGGTGAATCCCTGTGACAGCAGCACCCATCACAGACACCTGTGTGTATTTAGGGACTGGCTAGGCTTTTCTCCATTGGTATTTTCTTATGAAAAGATTTCTAGTTTACTGTAAAAAATCTCTTTTTAAAATGAAAGTTGTTTCCCCAGTCTAAATTGCCAGCCTGTATTCAATAAGTGTTAAACACACTCATTGCATTATTCCATGGTTCAGTGTTTCCATGAGCATTTGCATTGTTCTTCCAAATTTTGATTTTAAAAAAATAGAGTGAAAACAGACATTTGAAATGCTTCAGCGCTTAATCACCAGCTATATAAGGCTGGGAGGGAGATCTCAAAATGCCAGTGGAACTTTTGCAAACTTTTTGAGCGGGCAGATTTTTGTTCCTGTTTATCATTCAGCTTGGCTAAGTGGCAGCTTCTATCTCAGCACAATTCGAGCTGTATAAAACCATAGACATTGCACACAGTGACAGCTAATTCTGAGTGACACTGGGAAGATTTGGCAGCGCCAGTCCTCTGGACTGATTTGCTGTTGTGATGCACAAAACCCCAGCTGGCCAGGCAAGCTGCACTACAGAGGAGGAGATGTACTGGGGTATCAAAAATTGGCCTTTACAGGTTGTTCCCAGGGAGAAGGAAAGCAAAAATAAATTCTATTTTTAAAAATAAATTTTAAAAAATCCCTAGAAAACAGTTAAGAGACTACTTTAATTTGTTTTGTATTTTTGAAAATTGATTTTAAAATACTCTTAATGAACAAATAATTGTTTTAATATGGGGCAAAGGGGGCAGATAATGATTAGACATAAAAAGCCTGTGTTTTTCTACAATTCCAAGGCAGTAAAGCATTGACATCACATTTTCTAAAGCGTTGAATACCAGCAGGTTGCATTTTGCAGATGACAGATGCACCTTTATGCTGTTTGTCTGGACAGCTCTGTCTTCTCAAATAAGCTTTTCCATGTGTGCATTGGGGTCCAAGTTCCATTTCCAGACATGCCTTGGGTGAATTCTTCTTTTGTGTGGATTACCACCTCTTGCTTCCAAGTGTCAAAGATCAGGTTGTCTTGAGCCAAGTTCTCCAGAAATTCTTTCTGCACCAGCAGACAGTTTGGAAAATGCTCTCAACCTGGTTGTTCTTTCATTACTCTGCATTCTGGAAGGATGGGAGGTCATCTAGCCCTTGAGTTGCAGGGATTCAAGCAGGCATCCATTCCTCATACTCACCAGGTCAGCCTGTCCCTGGATGTGTCCTCAGTCTGCACCTGATGTTGGGTGGGGGTGGTTTAAATGTCTGGCTCTTGCAGCAGGAACATCTCAGAGAGGTTTAGGTCAGGCCTTGCTGGTCTGGGAATAGCAGGATCCTGGGGAGGAGTGGGACAGGGAGGCTGGCACAGCTCAGGGACACAGGGACATCTGGCTTGGGTTAAACCTGAGCAGCAAGAAGTGATGCACATTTGGGGCTTAACGGCTGAACTAAGCTGGCCTGTGCAGCAGTTTGCAACACTGATCAATACTGGAGAATTGCAAAAGTGTTTTAACTGGGAGAAGTGTCCCAGCTGGAGAGGAGGGGATCCTCTGGAGTTAATGATAGGGAAACTCCCTATGCATCCTTACGCTGGATGTTCAGATCTCTTGGAAAGCTCCTGGCAGAGCTGCACTGAGTCAGCACAGCTGAGAGGAGCAGGAGGACCTGGGTCATGGGCCCCTGGAGATCACTCCAAGTTTTCTGTTTGGAGCCAGCTGTAACACCAGTGTTGCTGTCATGTTTGTACTGCAGGAGGGAAGAGCTGCAAAGAAGTTCCTTAAACTGCAGTGAAACCTTGCCAGTATTGTGGCTGCCCCATCTCTGGCAGTGTTCAAAGCCAGGCTGGATGGGGCTTGGAGCACCCTGGGATAGTGGAAGGTGTCCTTGCCCATGGCAGGGGTGGGACTGGATGGGCTTTAAGGTCCCTTCCAACCCAAACCACTCCATGGTTTCATGACTGTGTTGTGAGCTCTTCTTCAAATCTTTCTTTAAGCCTTCACTTAAATATTCTGAGGAATGTTACATTAATTTTAATATGAATGAAGTGTTTCATGTAACTGCAAGGGTCAGAAAATAGATGCAAAACCTGTGAAGTGAGAGAGGTCTCAGCCTCTCTGCAGTGAGCTGTTGGGGAGGGCAGGTGCTACATTCAGTGTGTGAGGAGAAAGGAAAGCTGCACCTTGTCTGAAATGAAATTGAGTGTGCCATTAATAACCATCATTAAGGTGGCAGTAAATAGAGAAGGGCCTTTGGGACACAGCTGGGGCAGGGTGCACAGGGGGGATCTGTGTGAGGACAGCTCTGTGTCACAGGTATCACATGCTCTCTCTTCTCCTCCAGTCCGACGGGACCATTCTGGCCATCGCCCTGCTGATCCTCTTCCTCCTGCTGGCTTTGGCTCTGCTCTGGTGGTTCTGGCCCCTCTGCTGCACCGTGGTAAGTGAAACCATCAGCACAAAGCAGCATTTCAGTGCTGCCCAACAGTAAGAAATGAGGGGGAAGGAGGCAAAGTTTTCCACAGGACAGATCCCAGAATGGGGCAGCATTTCTGCCACTGCTGGCTCTGCTTTGGGCTTCTGTTTCATCTGCCCAGCCTTGAATTAGACCTACGGAATAGCAATGTTGCTGATGCTCAAACCTTGTCAGGAGCCTTTTAGTCTTGTGTTTTGGTCACAAAATGGACATAGTTTGCAGAAATGTATTCTTTGCCACACCTGTTCTGGATTTTCTAAAGCTGGTGCCAGCATACCCATGCTGGAGGGCTCCTGTAGAAGGGCAGGACTGATCAACCCCCACTGGAGTCCTGGTTCTGCCTCAAGTGCAAGCAAGAGACATTTCTAGGTGTTTAGATTTTTGCAAGATGAATTGTGTTTCCTGGATTACCATGTCTGAAAAGCACTTTGAATATCCCAGTGATAGTGACAGTAGAAGTCTGACTGTGCTTCACTGAGCATTGTCTTTCCTCCAGGCCCTTTCACAAAAGTTCAACAGCACAACCACATGGTTAATGCTTTAAAAGGGCAGAGAGTAACCAGGGAAGAAGGAAGAGATCAAGGGAGGCAAGAAGGAAATCACAGGACTCGCGATGAGCTCTCATCTCTGGTGACTGCTGTCTGTCTGCACAGACCTGTGACACCCTGAGCATCCCTGCTGAGCCTTGGCACTGCCTTTCCCAGTGAGGATCAAGGCAAGGTCTCATTACTGTGGAACTCACAACACAGAGAAGCTCTGCTCTTGTTTTGGATCTTGTTTGTGCTGCAAATATAGAACAAGAATTGGGGACACACAAATGTCGGCAGAATTGGAGCCTGGGTTTGTGACTGGCTCCTTGTAACATTTCAGAAGCTGCTTTTAAGGCTGCCCAAACTGGCTCCAGTTTCTGGGTCACTATCATTATTCCTAATTTTAAATCACAGACCCAGTGTTGTAAATTTGCACCATGTTGTAGCAAACTTACAGTGCAGAGCAGAGAGCTTTGGAGCCACACACTGCAGGAGCCCCTCACTGGAGGATGAGTCTCTGTGCTGAGATGTGTTATCCAGAACAGGGATGGAAATCTTGCAGGAAAAATCTTAGTTGTCTATTTCTGTTCCTGGCTGAAAATGGGGATAAAATGCTTCTCTTCACAGTAGTTTGGCACCTCTATCCCAAGATGAAAACCAGAATGGAAAAAATATTTATTTGGACTTTCAGAACAATAAAAAAAATTTGTTCTAAAATTGGCCAAAGGATTAGCAGCATGGTAGGTTGCTCAGAGTTATTTGTCTAAACTAGATGGCACATTCCCAGAGGAGCTGGGCCAACTTTTTGTTGGCACATCTGCATGGAAGTCAGTGGAGATGTGCCCTGTGCAGACATTTGCACTGGGATCTGGAGGAGAATTGAGGGTATAGAGGGAAAATGTCAGTAATGCTGCTGGTTTAAGGTTCTGTTGGAGCAGAAAGGTGAAGCTGATGAGTAAAAGGCATAAATAAAAGCAGCAGGGCATGGAGGGGATGTGGAGCTGTTGTTGTGAGGGCACTGTGGCTCTGCTGCAGTGGAATCGTGTGAGGACAGTGGTCATGTAACATGTGTGAAAAACAGTCCAGATAAGCAAGGTAGGTGCAGCAGAGAGAAGGAATCTCTGGTCCACACGAAACTTTATAAGCTTAATATTTTCCAGATTTAAATTTTCCACTTAAAACATTTGTTGTAGATAAAAGCTTTTCCTCACTCTCCTTCTTTACCTCCCACATTGCCTCCTAGCAAGGTCTGCAAGTGGGGACTATCTCACTGATATTTTTCCAATGTAGTCAAACACTTCCCTGTAGCTGCTGGAAAGATTTTATTCCAAGAGCCTGTATGAAATCTCTTCCACCTCTCCAGGAGGGCATCTGGTGTGTTTGACAGAGGATCAGCAGCCAGGATGCCTCACTGTGCACTGGTCACCCAAAAATTCTGTGAAATTAAAGATAAACCCATGGAGGAGTGCCCAGTCTGTCAGGCTTGGGGATGGGGAAAGGGAGCCCAGCAGAGCTTTGTGACTGGTCTGGAAGTGGCCCTTCCTCTGGAAGGGAGGAATGCAGTGTTGTCAGGAGTGAATTAAGGGCAGAGGAACTGCCTTGCACAACAGACCAGAGCTCCAACCTCGAGTAACCAAACCGCAGACCCAGAGACATCACCGTGGATTGCAGCCCAGGGATGTCTCAGAGATAATTGTGGATGTGTCCAAGGGGAAAAGGAAAAATAAAACACAACAAACTCTTCTTACCAAGTATAAATTTGTTTCTGAGTGACAAGCACATTTCTAAACCCTGAAATTGCTCTTGGCATGCTTTTTAATTAAATAGGAGTCATTACTATCCAGCAGTTCTTCAGGAAAGACACTGAGCCAGCTTCATCCCTAGAGTAAATGGACTGGAGTCAATAGACTCACTCTGGAGGTTTATCTGGAACCTAGTATCTCCTTGGCACGTTCCCAGAAAGGAATGCTGTTTCCAAATGTATCCAAGTTTATTGGTCTCAGAAGTATTCTGGGATGAAGTCTGGAATTTACCACTCGGTTTACAGTAGAGGCAATTGTTGCTTAGTAGATCAGAACAATAATAATGCTTTGCTGTGCCTGATATACCAGCACAGGCAAAATTTCCCTGGATACCTGTGGAGGATATTACAAAAGCATGGGAGGCAGGCACTAACCTCTCCAAAGGTTGTAGGAGGTTTATTGGATAACAGAAAACAAAGAAACACTTCTGCTGTGCTGAACTCCTCAACACTGTACTCATAACAAGAATGAGGGCAAGAAAGAAACAAGTACACAGACACCTCTAAGGGGGTGACCCCACCTTTCCTGAGCTGAGCAGATCTGCCAAGCAGCAGTTCCCAGCTCTTGGCTTCCCCCAGTCATGGCTTGTCTTCCCATTCATCCTCTTCCCTGAGCACAGCACAATCTGGAGCAGTCCAGACATCCACAGCAGGAACTGTGTATGCAAGAGGCTGTTCAGCTGCCCAAGGGTGAAATTGTTCTGGGTAGGAGGCCAACATGAGCCTCAGGTTTAATGTTGATATAAATCAAATAGGTTTTAATGTAGAGGTAAGCCAAAGAGATAATAAACCTCCAAAACTGTTTTAAGGAGGACTTTGCAGGCACGTTGTTAGGTTGGCTTGGGAATGGAGCTGCCTAAAGTGTTTGGATGTACAGTGAAGGCAGAATTAATGTAATAGCTGAAAGGCTTGGCTGTGCTGGGATGGTCTCCCTTGCTGGGATGGTGCTCACCCATCACATTTCCTCCCAGGTTTGAGTCTTTGCCTCCCTTCTGCAGCCACCCAGGGTGGCCTGAGGGGCTGGGCTGGGTTATTTGCCCATGTAGAAAATCTGCCCCACTTCACTCATTTTCATACTACAGTGATTTTAAATGCAGGGGTGTGGCTGGCAGATAAATGAGGTGCTGGTATTTAAGCATCTAACATGAGTTTTTAACTTTAAAGCTGTTTTCTGGAAGTCAGCATGGAAGAACCCAGCAATCTGTTTGGCTCTCAGTCTGTATTGCAGCTGACCAGAAGTTTTGGAAACAAAAAACTGGATTGAGAAAATACAGAAAATATAGATTAAAACCACATGGCTAAACTGGTGGAAGAGAAGGGGAGGAAATGCATAGGCTCTGCAGCAACCCTGAGGAGCTATAAAATGTTAAGGTCCCCGTTGGCTGGATGGAGATTCCTTACCAAGATCCACAGATTCTGGTTCCCACCTGCTCCCATTAGCACACAAGGCACAGCTTCTCTGCAGTTGTGCTGCTCTGGGGAGCAGGAAGCACAGGATCACTTAGCTAGAAAATTAACCAGGATTCGGTGAGTTGAGGACAAGGACTCCTGTTCACAGCTCAAAGTGGCCACCATGGTTTTCCTTGGCCCAGAAAAGGGATTTCATTTCTATAGTCTTCCGAAGAAAGTGGGTCAGAACTTGGAGCACACCCCAGTGGCTCTGGCCTGGTTAATCTGTGTGAGTAGAACAGCCCAGGAAAGGGAATAACCTGTGCAGACACTGCATTTTTGCCTGCATTCCCTGCAGAGCTGCATGCCAGCCCCATTTGGCTCCAAACTCTACCAGGGTTAATTAAAATGGAGCCTTTTTCTCTCCATGATGTCCTGTCTTTCAGAAGTGGATGATTTTGACATGTGCTGTGATCCTGTATTGAATTTGGTTTGTGCAGTTCATTTCCAAATCCTAGGGATTGAAGCAGTCTTTTCTTGTAGTTTTAATCGGTTAAAATTGAGCTTCCTGAATCTCCTCCCAGGCTGACAAGAGAGGTGAGCTTTAAAAGGATGAGTTAGCTTTCCATTGGACCTCATTTACCTCTTACTTGTGTTTCTAAAAAGAAGATTGTATTTTATTGCAGGTGAAGAAATTGAGACAAGCCCATGCTTGTGTTAGCTTTGAAGTGTAGAGCAGATCTCCAAGGAGTTAATGGATACTGAGAAGACACAGAAGACATGACAGAAATAAAGAGGAAATGTTCCTTTACCCAACTCATACTTCAAATATGAAACAGTCACAGGACTGAGAGGTCAAAACTATAAATATGTAAGGGAAAAAAGAAAGGAAATTAGTCAGATGGGTCATAGTTAATGCTATTAAAAATCCTTGTTTATTAAGATAGCAAGAATATATATTTGGTGTTTTCGAGAAGAGTGAAGGTAATTAAGGACAAAAATAATCTGCTCAGTTGACAGCATGCTTCCAAATTGTAGTCCTAATTAGAGGCAAAATCCTTTATTTCTTATTTTGTACTGTTTGCTTTGTTTTAAATGATAATCTGTCCCATCCTAAGGCAGATACACTCCTCTGACAAGAAACATTGCCCTATTTATCATCTAAAACTCCAGGGATAGTTCCTGCGAGATTGCTGGACACTGAGAGCTGGTGGAGATTTATGGGCTCTCAAGATGGAAAACATCCTAGACACATTCCTGGAATATGCAAAATTTGGATTCAGCATGTGCTTTCTTACGCCTGAATGGCTACATAAATTTCAGAGCAACAGAAAATTCATCCTTCCCAATGTTTTTAACCATCCAGGAGGTGGCTAGTAGCATTCCTCTGCTTTGCCACTGGGTTATCCACCAGAAACAGCTGCTTCTCCACAGATCTGAGATGTGGAGTGGCTCAGCTAACAGAGACTCGTCCTTCACATCTGTGGTGAAAGGCAAAGAATTACTTCACTGTCCTGAATTTTCACAGCTGAGTGTGTGGAAGTTCCTTCCTGTGACAAGGAAAGCCGGGGTCACCTCTCCACCCAGGGGCCTTCACCTTTGGGAACAAAAGAGCCTTGCCAGGTTTTTGTAGCACAGTGATGGTGTAGAACCCCTCAGGTGTTCCTCACGTAGAGAGCAAACCCAGGGCTGAGCCATCATGTTCTTCTTCTCCCAAACACAGGGCTGGGAGAGCCAGCACTCCCAGGGATGACTTGGGGTCATCAAAACACTTGTAGCACCCACGGACAAACACTGCAGCCTTGCCAAGCCAAACTCGCCAGAGCGCTGTGCTGGGCCTGGGCTGCTCCCAGCTGATCCTCCAGCAGGTCCTGGGACTCATCTGGCCAGGCCAGAACGAGGTGCTCATGTGGGCTGTGTCCTCACAGGGTCCCTCTGATGGTGTCACTCTTTTGAGTTGTTTCTGGTTGTCCCAAGCAAGCGAGCGTGTGGGGCCTGTGGGCTGGGCCCGGGGCTCCTGCTGTGCCCACTGCTGTGGGGTGGCACCAAGGTGCCATTGGCTTTGCTGCCCTCCATGTCTCAGAGCAAGGGTTTCAGTGCCCCAGAGTAAGGATTTCATGCACACAGAGCTGTAACTGTAAGAATCCAACAGAGAGAAGGAAAAGATTTGTGCTGTTTGAAGGCCTGGGCAACGAGTCAGAAATTGGGCTTTTTTGTACGACTTGAACTTTGGAAGGTCATACAGGCTCAAAGGCACAGGAGACTGAACTCCCCATCTCTAGACTTGTCCAAATTAACCAATCCATGCTGTCAATGTACAGAGAGTGCAGTTGCTCTTAGAAGTGCAAAGCACTCAAAAATTGAAGGAATGTCTTTTTTTTTTTCACCTCTTGGCCTGTGATAGAAAACACTTGATCTGTTTACAGAAGTCAGTCAGTTTGTGTGTGTGTGTGTGCATAGGGGAAGGAATGCAAATGTATGAAAAACAGCCATCTCCTCACTTCCAAGTGTATAAACTCCAGTGATATTGGCTGAGAAGTTGTGTTTGGATGCTTAGCTAGACCAAATTTGGATGGCTTATTCTGATGTTTCATTCCAATGTAAATGAGAGAAACTCCACTGGAACCCATGATGTTCCTTCCACTAGAGCAAGGGATGCTCCAGGAGGGAATCAGGCCGCTTCCAGCAGGTACATTTTGGATCAGATATCAGAAGTTTCTCAGTGTCTGATGGGTTTGTGTTCAGGGATTTTGTTCAAAAGGAGATCTGTTGACAAATGCCACCCATCAGATTGACAAAAATTAATCCGAAAAGGTCTTCTGTGTATTTTGGCACGTTGCCCACTCTGTCAGTATTTATTGTGTCAAGGGACACAGAAGAGATGATGCTGTCCCCATCTTACTCTTCTGATGATGCTGATATCAAGGATTTCCTTTCCACAGAATACTACTGGCATGCAGATAACTTTTCATCCACTTTTCACAGAATCCCAGAATTATTTAGATTGTAAAAGACCTCTGAGATCACCAAGTTCAACCTGTGGCCAAACCCCACCTTCTCACCCAGCACAGAGCACTGAGTGCCACCTCCAGGCCTTCCTTGGACACCTCCAGGGATGGGGACTCCAAACCTCCCTGGGCAGCCCCTGGGCACATATCATCCACTTATCATCTGCTTTTCATCATTTTCCATCATTTTCATAGTTTTCATCATTTCTGTCCTCCCCAAGCTGGGAATCCCAGGATGAGCAGGGAGAGGGATGTTGTACCATTCACTCCCCAGCTTTGCTGGTCAGCTCAGGCTCGTCGGGGCCATCCCCACTCCTTCCTCCCTAGCAGGGTCGATCAGCCACACCTGACCCACGGTTCTGTTGCTCCAGGATGGGAGATGAGCAAGGCTCCACCACACTCCTCCTCATGAGTCATTTTGTGTTTCCCTGTGTGCTCTGGGTTCCTGTGCATGTCCACATTCAGTGCTGTCTCCTAAAGCACAAAGTTTCTTTAGCAGAGCTTCCCTGAGGTGCTGAAGGCCACCAAAACAGAAGCCCTGTTGCCAGGAGCAGGTAATTGCAGAGCCCAGAACTCATCACTGCCATGGGCTGGGACACAACTTGCTCCAGCCCTATCTCCTCCCCAGCCAGAGGCACATGCTCCTCATTAATGGCCACATTGCATGACTCGGGCTTTGCAGAGGAAAATAAAAACAGTGAGCTCATCACAGGAGGAAAAACACGAGTGAGAGGAATTGTTGTAAATATTTATATCTTCAGGACATTTAATGTGATTGCAATTTTCCCTCTCTGCATTTAAAGAGCCAAGCTGTTGCTGTTTGGGACTGTATTTTTGGGGTCTTTTTCAGGGTGATTTTGAATCTGACACATGTGTCACCCATGCCAGGACAGCCTCTGCCCTGACACCCAGCTCTGAGCAGAGCTCAGGACATTCAGTATCACGTCCCCTGGTGCTCAGACAGCCCCTGCCTCATGGTCTGGTGTGCACAGAAAGAGCTGCCTGGTCCAGATGGAGTCAAACCCCCAGAGCAAACCCATCCTGGGGCATGGCACTGCCATGCCAGGGCTGGGGCTGTGCAGGATGAGGTGTACCAGGGGTGAGGGACAGGGTTTGATGTGCCTGGTGTCACTGCCCTCCCCTTGGAAACCTCTCTGTTGCTCTTGGATGCAGGGCTCTGGGAGCAGCCAACTGCCTGCCAAGCCCTGGATGCAAACTTTCTGCATGAAATAATGGCCTCACACCCACATAAACCGAAGTGGTTTCCATGGAGAATATCCTGGACCAGGCTGCAAAGTCACCCTGCTTACTTTATTAGAAACTTCACTGAGCCATACATGTATATATATTTTTATATTTTTTTTAAGTTTATGATAGTGAACTATATTAACCTGATGATGTGAAAAGCATGAATGTGAAGAGAATGAGGTGGCAGGGTCTTCTGGAATGAAAAAGGAAGAATGATCTGTGAGAAAGGCTGAGGGTTATCACTGCTTTGCAATGTCCTCAGGGTATTTTGCATCATGTTGGTTTTGTTTTTCAGCCTTTGTTCAGACTGTAAATTATTTGAGGCAAGATTTATACACATGTACAGAGGGCAGGAGAAGGAGATGCTGATTTACTGTGGTTGTTCAGATGAAGCATCAATGCTTAGAGCCAGCACTGACTGTGGCAACTACTGGGATTAGGAAAATTAGGGATGTCAGACTTTGAATTTTCTGTTGCCTCACAAGGAGCAGAGGTCACCTAATAAGCAATGCGATTGTGGAGCTGGCATTAGGAATGTCTCCGTGGCAGGGCTTTGGGACACCTCTTGCTCCCCCTCAGTGACAGTGGCACCCAGAGACATGCCGTGATTACACTGTGTTGTAACAGAGGTGTTCCAGCAGCACATCCTGTTGTTTTCTTCTTTGGATTTTTTTGGTGACATTTGAGTCATGCTGAGGAAGAATACGTGAATTTATGATTCTCTTTCTCTTTAATTCTTCTAGATCATCAAAGAGCCTCCCCCACCTCCTGCAGAAGACAGCGAGGTGAGTGACACTGACCCCTGGTCTCCTCGGTGTTTAGGACAATGTTTTGTTGAGTCTCCTCACAAAAGTGATTAAATCTTTAAGTTCAGTGCCTTCACTGAGCAGGTAGGAAAGAACAGCTCAGACAATACCTCACTTGGTCAGAACAGAGTCAGGCTATGATTCACACAAGGGACAGCCCTTAAGCCTGTGTTTAACTCTGAAGTTAGTGGAACCTAAACATGTGCTTAACTGCCTTCCTGGAATGGCACGGTAATGATTTTGGTGGTTTGGGATATATAACCCCTCCTGGCAGGAGCTCCCAGTGCTGAGCGCTTGGAGCACAGTTGCTGTGAGAAAAGGAAGCTCCTAGTCCTTGCACTGTCTGAGGCATATTCAGAGCAGATATGAAACCCCAGTGAAATCCTCTCAAACATCAGTGGAGCTACACAAGCCAGGGAAGTTCTAATGGAGGGTAATCAACAAACGCTAAATCAACATTATGCTTCCATCTTAACTCTGCTTACAAGTTTTAGAAGAGTCTTGCCACAAATGGTTAAAGCTCTGCCTCTATTCCTGAGCAGACTGTGCCCAGAAATGTGCCCAGTTTTCCATCTGCCTCTTTCTCTGTGCTCCTGCTTTTAGCATGCAATGAGTCTCTGCCCTGCTTCCAGTGTTTTCCATGTGAGGTTTCACTGCATCCCTGGGCTCTGTGCAGGGCACTCTGATGGCAATGGGAGTTTTTCCATTGACTTCGCTGGGGTTTGGATCAGTTCCTCTTAAATATGCAAGTAAAATTAGCCTTAGGTCTGTGCTCAGAGTGATTTGGTTGGGTAGTTGGCCTTGCCTTTTGCTTCTGGAGACAAATTCCTTGCCTGCTTCAGCTTGCAAGTGGAAAAGCCTGTGAAATGGTACTCTCTACTCTCCGTGAAGCCTGGCCCAGGGAGTGTGGGCTGAGCCAAGGTTCAGGAAAGCTCAGGCCTCTGCAAGGAGCAGGGATCCAGCCTTGGTTCTCCCTGCACTCTCCAGGGCAGTGGGACCCAAGGCCAGCCCTGGAACCTCCACCTTGGGGCACTTCAAAACAGGCCTGAAAGCAAGTTCCAAATCAGATCATTCCCAGATCCAAGAGGGGTTTACACTTGGACCCACTGGTCCCTATGCCTCTCTCTGCAGGCACCTGGCCCATTTTCCCTGAGCAGACGTTTGTTTGGGCTGTGTGAAAATCCACCAGCTTTGTCAGCTTCTGTCCTCTGAATGAAAAGGAAAATACTAACCTCAAATTGCACATGCTTTGTTCTGCATCACACATGCCTCCAAGCCAAGGGATTCAATTGCTGAAATTAATTAAAATACATCATTCTGGAATGCTGGCTCCCTGGCCAAGAACTGCAGGGGGAAATTACATCCCCTAAGAGGGAAGACATGCGTCACCTATAAGGAAGTCTTTTGTCAACCCAGTAAGTGCTGCAAAAGCAGAGCAGTCACTGCAAAATCACAGCTGCAGCTTGAAATTCAACTTGTCCAGGCTTTGGTTGTACTGAGAGGGCCCTGCACCGTGATTGAAAATTGGCATTCAGTAGGACCGGTGCTTTACCTGCTGCTTCAGTCCAAGAAGGGATCTGGACATTTTTTGGGGTGTTATTCTCCTCTTTAGGGACCTTGGGATGGCACGGTTTGGTTACAACAGTCATGGATTGGTTTGGGTTGGAAGGGACCTTACAGACCATCCCATTCCGTCCCCTGCCATGGCAAGGACACCTTGCACTATCCCAGGTTGCTCCAAGCCCCAGCCAACTTGGCCTGGGACACTTCCAGAGATGGGACACCCATCTGTACAATATGCCAGCTGCTCTAATGCTACAATTTCACCTGTGCTTCCCACCAGAGCATATCCCCTAAGCTCAGTTATCCCAGAGCCAACTTGCACATTTAGCAACCAAAGGTTTTTTAAGAAAGGAAAATGTAGTTTATCCTATTATAAAAGCTGTGCAGCTTCAGGGCAGAGCTCGAAAATCGGTAAGGCTTGAATCTGTGACTTGTACTGTTTTTTCCCAGAAGAGCTTCCCACTGGTAACAAACTAGCGGAAGCTCTGAAAAGATGCATTTTGTTGGTGCATTTACTGCTAGAGAGGCTGGTCCACAGAGTGGGACTGACAGTGATGTGATGCAGACTGAGGTCTCAAGATTTTCTACGTTGCTCTAAACTAATAGAAGATGGAGCTGATTTTCTACAATCCAATTTTTTAGGTGTTGCAGATATCCCTGTCCCCTGCAGGAAACCAGCAGCTGCTCATCTCCAGCAGGAGAGATTGCTGGTCCCTTCGGCAGCAGGGTTACAGTTGTATTTTTTTCTTCTCATGAAATTCTTGGCCATTAGGAAAAAAAAAAAAAAAAGGAATTCTTGCATCAGCAGGTTTGGGAGCTGAAGCCCATAGGAGAAAGGAGAATGCACTACACTCCAACAATGAGGGGGAAGCAGCCTCTGCTGTTGGACCCACCAAAGGAGACACTTCACTGTTGGTGAAGGAAATCATTATTGGCCAGAAACTCCCAGTTAATTCATTCAGAAATGGCAAATGTTGTCAGCTCCCCCTGTGCTGCTCAGGGAGCTCAGGATGCTGAGGGTGAAGCCCAGGGAAGGACAGATGGTTTCACTTAGGCCAGGAAGGATTGAGTTAATGCCAAGCGGAAGAGGTGAGTGCCTGGAGGAGGCAGGAGCACCTTTCTGGCCTGTGATTAGTCTCTGAAGGTGGATCAAAACCACATTCTTCTACCTCCAGTGAATAAGAAGGCTTTTTCTAGCCCTGCTGGAGGAAGACACATCTGCTTTTATTCTTGTGCCCCATCACCTTTAGGCTGGGTTTATTGGAAACAGCTCTGCCCAGCTCAGAGCAGAGGCTCACCACAAGGCTGAAGCTGGTTCTGGTATAGCAAACCATCCTCAAAATACACAAAAAAACCCCAACTGCAGAGCTCTGCAGCTTCCAACAATTCCCTATTCACTCCCTGGCCCAGGCCAGAGTTCTGCTGCTGTCAGTCCTGGATAGATTGGCGGCAGTCAGACAAACCCCCAGCTGGATCTGTCCAGGCACCACTTGTTCCCACAGCAGCAATCCAGGGACACAAAGCTCCCTGGAGTCTGGCAAAGCCAGGCAGGAGATCATCCAGATGCCCACAGCTTGACCTTTCCTCGTCACTCAGACCCTTTTTTTCCCTGCTGCTCTGTCACCCAACATCCACGGACATCCCTGATGTGGCACCAGAGCCAAGCCACCAACCAGCCTGTAATGGGATAATTCTTATGTCTGTTGTCCTCTTACCCACACACAGCACAGCTAACATTCACAGCGAGCTGCTGGGGAGAAAGGGCCATTCAGCAGCACTGGCACAGACTCTGAGGGGTTTTAGCACTGTCCTAGGAGGCAGCAAGGACAGGAGGGACTTCACTCCCTGCAGAGCAGCTGCTCTGGAGCCGAGGGATGAACTCCCTGTTCAGCTGGATCCACACTGATTGTTGGGATCTCATCTCTCCCACGTTCATGAGGACTGAGAATGACTAAAGGACATCCAGCTGTTTGGAGAGCTGCTTGAACTCTCACTTATTATCATGGAATGGTTTGTGTTGAGATCATTCTGTTTCACCCCTTGCCATGGGCAGGAACACCTTCTACTAGACCAAGGTGTTCAATTATTGCTGTTCATTAGTCTTTTCTAAATTGTTTTCCTTGCTCCTTTGGGAAAGCCATGTTGGGGAGATAGCAAAATAAGCTCCAGAGAAAGGATCTGATAGGAATTTTTGTAGACAACAAGGCAGGAAATTTATTCCTGAAATGAAGCCAGGTCCCAGTGGTGTGCCAATGCTTCTCCTTTCCTGTATTCTGTTTTTACAGTGAGTTGTGGAATATGGGAGGAGGAGAAAAGGTACCTTTCAAGAGACAGGCATCTAAAAGAAAAAAGATGGGGCTGTTATTGGTAATAGATGAGGTGCAGGTATTAGACCATGGAGGTGTGGAGTTTCATAGCCAAATTTCAGTTTCATAGCCAATTTAATGTGAAATATCCAGGCAGGCCCAGTGCAGAGGCTATGGGGGTTGGGTTTAATCCCATCCTGGTGTTGATTCTCATGACCTTATAGGAACTTCACCTTCCTGTGAAGTGTCTGAGCTCTGGAGTGGGAACAGCTCAAATCCTCCTCTCACCTGAACCAGGACTCTCTCTTACCTGTGCACACATGGTGCTTGGCGAGCTTCACCTCAGCAGAACCTCCAAGGATCTGGACCAGGATAAATGGGGAATTTCTGTGATTATCAAGGCCACTGAAGGCTGGTTTAAGAAACATTTGTGTCTCAAGGATGAGCTTGTATGAAGCTGAAGTTGTTCAGACTGGAGAAGAGAAGATTCTAGAGAGCCTTTAGAGGTACCAAGGTACCAAACAAAACCTCCCCAGCAGGAGGAAACATTCTCTGAGAACAGCAAGGTGTCCCCAAAATGTCACAAAGCAGCTGAGAGGTGGCCATGGGATTTGGGAATGACTCCAGTGTTGGGAGAAGGAGATCCTTGAGGACAGCTGGATTTGCCTGTGTGTTCTCTCAACACTGAAATTCAATGATAACATCGAGAAACACAGAGGAATGATTGTCGTGTCATGGCTCAATCCTTGGTGCAGGCAGAGGTCTCTATAAATGCTGAATTCTGACAAAATTCAGGCATTGCAGAGACAACTGGGAAAATAATTATAAGGGTGGGGAGAGGGGTAAGTTGTCCAAAAAAATTTTTTTAATGTCTGGCCAAATTTAGTTTGAATTCTTACCCCGAGTGGTTCAGATGTCCCTTGTGGAGCCTGAATTATCCTTGTGTTACCCACAGATGAGGTTTCTTCAGGTCAGGGTCAAAGTACCCAGAGCACGGTCTGGCCTCTGAGATAAACACGGATCTTTGTTTTCTGCAATCCAGCACTTATGAATCTGGATTCCTGACTGTGAAATGCAGCTCTGTCCTGCTTCTTCTTATTTGTTAAAAGAAACTCTAGCTCCATCTAAAGCAGATTTTGGTGGTGGAAAGTTACCAAGTTCTGTACAGTCACTTTCCAGCATCCTTAAATGCACTTGGATTTTCTGGGGCTGTTTTTGATGCTGCAGCTGGGTCAGAGCTGGAGCTCCTCAGGTACAAACCCCGTTGTGGCCAGGTGCAGAAAAATACAGGTGAAGCAGGCAGGAAATGAGAATTAATGCCTGGCTTACAAATTGGGGTGATGAATGTGGGGTTTGGGTGCCTCTTCCTTCCCGTTTTCCTGCTCCTCCTTGCCCTGCCCCCCATTTCCAGCTCCTCCAGCTCCTCACAATTGTCCTGAGCACATCAGTCAAGTGTGTAGGACATCGCTGGTGAGGGCTTTTTGCTTGTATTGCAAAACCTCCCCTGCTCTTCAAACATGTAAACACACTCATTCTGCAGAAAACTTGTGACTCCTTTGTTTTTCAAGTGTCCGTGCTGCCTCTCTGTGCGTGTGCTGTTGTCCTGGCTCCCGAAGGGACTCGCAGGGCTTTTAAGGGCTTGTGGGGAAGATTTCCTAAACCTTGGTATTTCCTGTTGAGAGAAGTCCAGTCTGTGCTGAACTGAAGAGAGAGAAAGAGAATTGCTGAAGGAAAATATTTAGATGGCTTTGCTTCCACTTTTTTGGGGGGAAAAAAAAAAAAAAAAAAGGTCCTCATGGAAAGCTTCATGCAGAGATGTTGAGTTCTTCGGTTGCAACAAAGAGCCTCAGCAGCTCTGCCCAGGGCCAGAGAGGGAGGTCAGCTCTGAAGAGAAGAACCTGGTAGTTGTGACCAGTTGTTCACTCTTCCCTTAGATCAGGACACATTTTGCAGCCCAGTTTCTGTGTGTTTTGATAAACTGAAATGCTTTTGGTTGCCATGAAAACCAGAGTTTTTCTTGGATTTTTTTTCCCCCCACCCAGTTTTTCAGTTTTCCTGATGGGGAGTTTCAATTTCAAAGTATTTTTGGCTTTCACAGTTTTGGAAAGCTACTAAGTTTTGGAGTTTAGCCAAATCCCTGTGAAAAATTAAAGAAAGAAGAAAAGAAAAAAGAGAAGGGCCATTTTTCTTTTCTCTCCATATTTTTCACAGGAAATACTTCACGTTTTTGATGAACTCTGCTTTTCTGCTTTGCCAGTTCACAGCCTGAACTGCAAAAATTAAAGGGAAAGGCACTATAAGAGCTCCATGTACTCTGACCTTACAAAGTGCAACAGAGAATTAAAATACCTTGAATTATGCTAGAGCTTGAGCAGACTCGTTTTAAATAAACTTAAGGGCCTTTTCTTGATCTGTATCTGAATGTCACCATGAGGTGCTGAGCACGTTTAGCTCTGGGGCTGGTGATGTGCTTGCAGGGAGCAAGGGCAGGACACAGAATTTAAATCTCATTTAAAAATTTAAATCTCATCTCAGTCAGGGCCTGGCTCTCTGGAACAAGCCACAGAGCTCACTGAAGCCACATGGATTTCCATGGGCAGCTGCCCCAGGTTCATTACAGAAGCTAATTCCATTCTTGTGACTTTTTCATAAGGCTTTTCCATCCTCTTCCTCTTGACCAGCTCCTCTCAATAAACCCGGGCATTCCCACCAGGGTTGTTTCCAAAGTACCCTGAGTTTGCCATCACTCAGGAGAGAATTTACTCATTTTCTTGCTCTTTCCCTGCATCCTGTGAGATTTGAACTCCTATATGGGGATTTACCTGGGCCCTGGAGGGTCCCTGCAGCACAGAGAACCATGAGCAGCAGCAGCCTCTGCCCCAGTGAAGGGAAAAGGTGGCAGAGGTGAAAAATCCCAAAATCTCATTATTGCTGGAGCTGGACTGTACCTTTCAAGTGGTGGTATTTATATCATGAAACACTGTCCTTTCATGAGTGTACATCCTCTGGAGAATAACAAGCGAGAGACCAGAACCTTGCCTGTCCTGCAGGCCCAAAGGACAGTGTAGCCTGGGATTGTTTATTCCTTTCCATCCCTGGTCATTGTTCCTGACAGTGCCACCCCTTGCTGCTGTTTTGCAGGAGGAAGATGACGATGGGCTGCCAAAGAAGAAGTGGCCCACAGTTGATGCCTCTTACTATGGTGGGCGAGGAGTGGGTGGCATCAAACGGATGGAGGTAAGTAAATCCCAGGTCAGGGGTCAGGTCAGGGCTGGGACATTCCCCTGTAACCCACCCAGGAGGGGACTCAGGAGGCAGGCACAAACTTCTTAAGGTTTTTTGGTGCATCTGAGTCCAGATCAGTTTTGTATGGGAATATTTAAGAGCCAGACATAGATTTCTGAAGTTTGGGACCATCTTTGTCCTAATACAGCAATGTCCTAGTCTCTGCCTGGGATACAGGGGCAGTACTGCCATACAAATCACAAGCAAATGGTTTTAGTTTTTCTGAAAAGCTTCCCCACTCCCATCTTTCTCATAAACCATGAAGGACAAGTTCAAAACTTGGGCTGCAGTCTAGAAACAAACCTCACAGCCTGTGCATTGCTCTTCAGATTGGATCTGAACACTGGGAAAACACAGAGGCAGGGCTCTGTTCCTGCAGCAGGTCTGTGACAGCCCAATCCCTCCTTCCAGGTGCGCTGGGGAGAAAAGGGCTCTACAGAGGAAGGTGCCAAGTTAGAGAAGGCCAAGAATGCCAGGGTGAAGATGCCAGAGCAGGAATACGAATTCCCTGAGCCCAGGAACCTTGGGAGCAACATGCGCCGGCCGTCGTCCCCTCGGAAGTGGTACTCCCCCATCAAGGTGAGTCCAGCCTTGTGCAGGACATGTGCAGGAGATCTTTTTCTTGTGATGTGTGTTCACATGCAAGGATGAGATCTGCACACGAAGCCATGATCCCAAGTGCTGCTGGAGTGGCTGTGCCTGAGGGAGCCCCCTGAGTGTGTGCCTGGGGAGGTGCTTGGGAAACAGCCACATGGGACACTGCGAGTTTCCCACCTGCTTGGTCAGGTTTGGGAGTTGTGTTGCTGGGGAATGAGAAAGTGCCTCTCTGAAGGAAAACAGGCTTTACTGTCCCATTTCCTTCCTGCCCAGCAGCAGCCAGTGGGGTCAGACAAAAGCTGTGAGCCAGGCTGGAGATGTCCCACCCTGCAGAGCACCTGGGGCTCCCTGCACTGCCTCTGGTTCCTGATCTGCTCCAAGTGGTGCCCAAGGAACCAGGGCAAGCCTCGTGTCTGGGCTCTCCTCAGTCCCTGATCTTGCAGCTGGTTCATATCCAGGGGTAGGAATGGCAGCGATGCTCAGGGGAGCCTGGGTGGTTTCTGGAGGATCTGGAAACATGAGCCTCCTTGAAAATTTGGTCCAGCACCTTCTCTCTTTTCCCCCTGGAAGATTATCCTCTCATAAACAGAGCCTCCCAACAAGTCACTTGCAGTTGTGTTGTAATGACTTCAACACGTGTCTGTGATGGTTGTTCACTCCCACAGTGGGACAGGTTGGAGGCAGCAGCCCCAGCTCCGAGTGGGGAATGCAGCACCCCCCAATCCCACAGGACAGCTCTGAGTGGGGAATGCAGCACACCCCAATCCCACAGGACAGCTCTGAGTGGGAAATGCAGCACCCCCCAATCCCACAGGACAGCTCTGAGTGGGGAATGCAGCACCCCTCAATCCCACAGGACAGCTCTGAGTGGGGAATGCAGCACCCTCCAATCCCACAGGGCTGCCCCATGTTCCTGAATGAGCTCCATTGTCAATTTGCATCAATGCACTTGGAAAACACACCAGGCCCACCTGGGAGGTTTTCCTTGCTCCTGGAAATGACCTCATCCAGCCAAGACACAGCACAGTCGGTTTTTGCAGCTGAGCTGACAAAAACATTGATTTTAGGACAAAAATCCCCAGATAGCTGCTCAGGCAGCTGGAAATGTGTGGGTGCAGCCACCTGAGCTCATTTCTTGAGAGCTGAGTCCTTTCCCACAGAAGATTCTGCTGAGTTTCTCCTCTTCCCTAGCTGATGCTGTTGGATCACAGTCCCAGGAGATTTTCAATGAATTTTCAGGATTTATTCTGCATAATGGGAAATCAACTCTGAAAAGAGGAATCAGGTTTGTTGCAGATCTGTGTCCAGGATGGAAATTCTCCAAAGTTCAATAGAGTCTTGGAGACAAGATTCAATGTATGTAGGGCTGAGGTTCAGTTCTGACTCTGGAACAGCTTTTGCTTCATAACAACAAGAATTCAGCTATAAGGGTGCCTACAAATATTAGCAGCATCTCATGGGAGATATTCTTAATTCCTTTAGAAATATCTCTCTTATCTACCATTCCAGTTTTATACAGGATAGGGACAGTTCCAATCCCAAATGCTGTATTCAAATACTCTCAAAACTTTGGAGTGTTCCACATCTGGATAGTATTTAGCAGCCTGGACAAAAATTTACCTAATTATTAATTGCCACCACACCCCTTACTGAGCTGCACCCAAAAAGTGTATGGAGACAGGATAACTGTCTCCAACACTTTCCTCATGGACAATCATCAGCTCTCACCAAACCCAGGAAGGATCATTCCTAAGGAGCAGAGTCCTGCTGTTGCTCTCCCTGGGCAGTGAGGAATTAGCAAAATTGGCAGAATTCATCTGTAGTCTTGGCAGAAAGTTGTGTCCTGGAGGTGTGAGTACAGAAGATGCATTTGCAGGGAAGGTGGGAGCAGCCCAGGAGCTGCCTGGGGCTGGACCCTCAACCAGGGCAGCACTGGCTGAGATCCATCCTGCTTTGTCCAGTCTGGATTTTAAAATAACAGAGAGGCTCCCACCACTTCTTGGTGGGGATATTTCACAGACTCCCAGGCCTCACCCACAGAAAATGTCTCCTGATAGTTATCTCGAATTTTCCCTCATCCCCATGCTCCAGGTGCACTGTGGTTAAAGCAAAAGTTAAATTTCCACCCTCTCCCCTGGACTGGTTGAAGCACCCCTTTAGAAAGCTGATAAACATGGCTGTTACAAGCTGCTTTAAAAATCATAGGTAAAGGAGAAGGGCAAGGAATTAAACTTTAGGAACAGTGAACCAAGGGTGCTTTAATCTGGTGAAGAGCCAGGAAATTCACATTTTAGGACCAGTGATCTTGCTGGTCACAGGCCTTCTGTTCTCCACCCTGCACAAGTACCAGCACAAGTACTACTTTTTATGATGCAGTTCTTCCCTCTATTTTTCAATCTTCCCAGAGTCATGTCTATAAGTAGGTAGACAGCTGAGAGTGGATAGATTGCTTTTTTTTTTTAAATGCTCCAGAGATTTATTTGCTACCAAATGTGACTACTGACACTTAACAGAATGGGGTTATTATTGTTATTCTGATTTGCTGCTGTTACTGCTTAGCATGGTGCCAGCTGGATTATCTTGCTTTTAAAATGTCATTTCAACTGTTTGAAAAGCCAATGCAGATAATCCAAGGGGAATGACAAATCTGAAAACTTCTTAAACTCACCAAACCTTCAGTTCATCTGACAGGGAGGGGCAGCACAAAATGTGGATGGAAGTGAATCAGAGAGTCACAGAATCATTAAGGTTGGAAAAGCTCTCCAGGATCCTCAAGTTTAGCCATCCATCCAGCACCACCATGTGCACCATTAAACTCTGTCCCTGAGTGCCCCTTACACACATTTTTTGAACACTCCCAGGAATGGGGACTCCACCACTGCCCTGGGCAGCCTGGGCCAGGCCTTTCCAACCCTTGCAGTGAAGAAATTTTTCCCACCATCCAACCTAAATCTCCCCAGGCACAACCTGAGGCCATTTCCTCTCATCCTGTCACTTGTTACCTTGAACAAGAGACTGACCTCAACCTAAGGCTGAAACAACAAGTGGTGCTCTCCAAAGGAAACATCAGGTGAATCTCATGTAGAGGCCACTCCAGCATTGCCTGGGCCATGTGTCCCTGGCAGTTGTCCAGCCTTTGTCTCTCCTGTCTCCGTTCACAAAGCTGCCATGGCACAGCAGCCTGGCCAGAGAGAGGCCCAAGTGCAGCTTGAGCTTACAGACAGCTCCAAATGTGCCTGTACCTGACACCAGCAGGTCTCAGGAGCACTGAGGTAACTCAGGGTTAATGCAGTGCTGAATTAACCATTAATTCAGAGGAATTCCATGGCTGGAACTGTGCACTCCTTCATTTGTCATCTGCCCCAACTGTTGCTTCTCTCTGGCCTTCAGATCTAGTAGGACTCAAGGTTTTATTTGCCTTTTTTTTTCTCAAAGTGACCTTGTGCTTCAGCCACAGAAGAGTTCAGGCATGGAGACACAGCCCATCCATGCACAGCACAGGAGTGTGTCTGTTTCCAAGGGAAAGCATTGCCATTTCATTTCTCCAACCATCATCCTTTCCATGATGCACACTCCCTCTCTTCCACCCAGATGTCTCAGGCAGACCAGAGGCTCCCAAAGATGGAGCTCTTGGCTTTTCCCAAGAAATCATAGTAGGCTCTTGGAAATTAGGACTGCAGAGTAAAAAGGATTTTTTTTTTTCCCATGGAAAGTTGTCATTTTGCCTCTGGTTTCCTAAAGGACAAATGGAAGAAAAAGGTACTTATTTTTTAAGCTGTCAGAGTGGACAGGAGATCAAGAGCTTCAACTAGCTCTGCTGCAGAGGAAAGATGGATTGGAATAGAAGGGATGGTTTCCCTCAGGTCTAAGGAGTTCTGCTGTCCAAATGCAGAAGAATCTGACAGAGAAGTTTCTTGTTTCTTCCTTTGAGAATCACAGACTTTCCTGGCTCTCACCTTACAAAGTCTTTTCCCCATATCCTATGGAAACAAGTTCCATGCAGTCATATTACGTGTCTGCCTCCACCCATGTGTCCCTGCAACTCCCAAGTAAGCTTTGAACCATTGGCTGAACACACTGGTAGAGGAATAGAGATCCCAGAGAGGATTATGGCCCTAATGGTTCCTTGGAAAGGGAAGAGAAGGACTCTTCCCCCATGAAAGGGAGTCTTTAGTTAGACACCAAAGACCTGGGGTCACAAAGGACCTCCCAAATACCCCGAGAGTCAAGTCTGGCCCTCACAGACCCTGGAGTTCACACACCCAGAGCAGGGCCTCAGGAAAATCAGCTGCCTTACTCTGAATGGGGATACTCACCCTTTTCTCACTACCTCTGCAACATCCAGCACACATTTCCATTTGTTAATCCTGTCCCACAGTAGTTACACAAGACATTTCTGCTCTCACAAGAGTGTTGTAGTCCTTATTTCCGGGAAAGAGTGATCAGACAGGAGATCCTGCATCCAGTCAGGAGTCGATCTTTGGGTTTGATGCTCTTATCTGCAGAAAACAATTTTATACCAAGGGATAACTTTGTACATTCTCAGAGTGGCTTATCTCTGCAGGTATAGTAATGTTTGCTAGTAGGGATTTTGCTCATGGCTCCTGCTCTAACATCACAGCTCTCAGAGCATTTGGAACAATAATCATAGAAACATTAATAAATACTGTCTGTTGTAGACAATACAATATACAGAAATTCTGTTTCTCCAGAAAATAGAAATCACAGAAATTCCTACAAATCTCAGGGTACTGAGTTCTTCACAGACCAAGAATCAAATGAAGTGAATGTGAAGAGAGTTGGATCATCTTGACTTGTGAGCTGTCTGTGGCCTTGCACTGAGGCAGCCAAGGTATGCCCTTGTGCAAACCCTCCTACAGCTCTTCCAGGAGCTGAGTTCTTTTTGGAAAGGAAACCCTGGCCTGTTGGAGTGGAAGTAGGGCAGGAATCCTTCAGCAGCAGATGGAAGTTTCAGAGCAGGTGATTTGGTGAACATTTCTGCATTGCAGAGCCCTGGGCTTCTCCTTCTGGCTCCTTCTCCCTCATTTGAGGAGCACCCTCAGGCTTGGCTGCTAAATTCCAGTCAGGGATGAATGCTTGGGCTGCACTGCAGGGAATGGCAGGGAGGGTCTGACCACACATCAGCCTCTGCAAGAGCTTTCAACCCGCTGGGTTTCGAGCAGACCTCACCCAGGTCTGTGTCTGGGCATGTGGGGTGTGAGACCACCCAGCGAGGGGACAGCTGCTGCCCCTGGGCTCAGAGTGGGGCTGGAGGCCTTGGAAAGACAGGTATGACTGCCTGGAAAAGGTGCAAATGTGAGCTGCCACATGGGGAGAGCCTGGGGAGCCTGGGCGAGCCCTCCCTTGGTGGCTGCCAGGGGAGGCGACCTGGCCATCACACAGCTCCTGGCTGGGGCTCAGCTCTCCTAGCACTGCACAGAGAGGGGGTTTCACTCGGTTCTCTCCAGCAGGTTGTTTTGACACATAAATGAGATTTCTTTCTCACGTGTCACAGTGGTCACCGAGGGCTGGAGAGGAGCTGCTGAGCCAGAGTAGGAGGCACAGCAGTTCGGAAAGGCTTTGCATGAGTTCACTGCTCACTGTCTGCACTGATTTAATGTTTTGCTGGCTGTGATGCCTGGAGCTGAGTAGGTATTAGTCTTTCTTTGAGCCCAGAAGGTGTCTGAGTTGCACATTACCTTTGGAAAGGTCAGAGACACTGTTATCTGTCAGACATCTGAGGGCTCTTCCTTTGCACTTGCAGCAAGTGTCTGTGAGAGAAAACATTATTCTCCAGCATCTCCTACAGGCACTGGAAATGATGGGGTAAAACCTGTTGGGTCTGGGCACTGCACTTAGCCCAGAGCATAACACTGTTTCCTTTCATTCCAGGGGAAGCTGGATGCCCTCTGGGTCCTGCTGCGGAAGGGATACGACCGCGTGTCTGTGATGCGTCCCCAGCCAGGAGACAAGGTACCAGCACCTCCAAACCCTCCATTGCAGCAGGGAACAGAAAAACCCTCTGCTTGCCTTCACTTTGGGACTGAAGACAGGCACTCCTGACAGTTCTGAAGCAAACTCTCTGTCACATCTCTCAGCTTTGTTTGCCAAGTTTGTGGGGTTTGGCTGCTGTGGTTTCAAGCCTGAACTGTGCAGGCACAGGGACCTATGGAAGAGCTCAGCACAGCCTGTTCTTGCAGCACGGAGCTGCTCTCCACCAGTTACAGGAGAAATTCTCATTAATAGTAAGGGATATTCCTGCAAGTTTTGACAGGACCCAAGGGAACGGCTGGAGCTGTGTCAGGGGAGGGTCAGGTTGGGTATCAAGACATTCTGTAATTCTGTGATTTTCATTCATTAAATTGTCCAACTTCATCCCAATGCTGCAGGGGACCAGGTCACCCATCACTCCCACCCCCAGTGCTCCCGGGAGTGCTGGACTCTGCTTTGTGTCCCTGGCAGGCCCCCAGAACAGTTCCAGACTGATCAGCTCTATTCCAGAGCTCTGGGTGAATTTCTGAATAAACACCTCTGAGTTATCCAGCAACAAACCAGCAGGTCCACAGTGCCAGCCCTGGACAAGTTGCCAGCTGGGGGCATGCCCTGGGAATAAGAGAACCAGGGGTTAGCAGAGCATCTCGGAACCAGCAGCCTCAGAGAGAGCCACAGATCAAACGTGGAACCTTCTCAGACTGGATAAATACTCAAACCCTTGCAGACAACATGTATGAGTAGGAAAGAGGAGCTTGGGGTTTGCACGCAGGAGCCTCTGACCATATGATATTCCTGAGAGCTGTAAGGAGGAGCTGTTTTCATAGCAGTTTGTACCTCCTTCTTTCTCCTCTCTTTCCTGGAGAAAGGGAAGCAGATTTTAGACTCAGTGCTGTTGAATGGCCTCCTTAATTCGCCCACTGATCAAGATAAAAAAGTGAAGCCAGATGAAAAATAACTAAAAGGCATCGCTGTTTCCTTTGGAGCCTGGAAAGGAGTTGGACTGAGTCCCAGGGTTACATCATTTTCATATATAAGCAATCCCTTGCTATAATCAGTGACTTTATCCTCTCCAGCACACGAGCTGAGCTGTTCAGAAGATGCCTTGCACAGAACAAAGCACAGGTTCCACCTCAATCCCTGAGCTGAGTAATTGCTGCTGTTTATCTGCTGCAGCCCACGCAGCTTCCAGGGATCTGTGGAATTGTCAGGAAAGATGTGCCCTGCCCCAAGGTTCACATCAATGTGGGACCAGACACAGCTGCAAGGGCAGTGACTGACACAGGTTATACCCATGGCAGAGGATAAGGTGGGACTGAAGATTCCAGTCTCTCCTGCTCCCTGTGACCTCAGACTGTCCCTGTTCATGCCCCAGGCTCTTTCATGAAGGTGGGGATGCCTTGTCCTGGGGTCACGTTCCCTACCTGCAGCAGGTACAGCCCTAGGAATGCCTGGGCAGGGAGGGTGGGATCCAGGGTGAGATGGGGTTGGAGGCCCCTCCAGTTGCCACAAGGGAAGGGATCCCTGCCCAGAGCATGGCACCCCAGCTTCCTGCAGAGGTCCAGTGTCCCTGTCAGCAGCAGGACATTGTCATTGCTCCTGCAGCCCCTGCCAGCCCCTCACTGCCCCAGCAGGAACAAATCAGGGAGCAAACTTTGGTCTGGTGTGCAGGAGGCTTTTAACAACTCCTCTCCTAGCCCAGAGCAAAGGGAAAATCCAGGGGTGCTCAGGACCTGTTTTGAAGTGCACCCAGAGAGGCTGAGATGCACAAAAAGATGATGAAATTCTGGTTTTTTGGAGTCAAACCTGGGGAGAGGGGGTCTGAGGTTACCAGCAGACACAGATGGTAACAATAAGGCAAGGATGTGAGATCACATAGGATTCCTGTGGTCTTCTCACATTTTCAAGAGACTAGGTTTGCATTCTTGTCAGCATTAATGAGGTTATTTTTATATTGGAAGCATCATTAGAGAGGGGTGATGTAAATATATATACATTTTTTGGAGAACATTATCACTTTTATAATGGAATACGGGAACCCTTAGTTGTGCAAATTGCTCACAGGACCCAAACAATTTGTGTTTCTCTGAAGTGCCAGTGGCACTTCCTTGATAAATGTTGTTTTGTCAGGAATTTATGAGATTATTAAAATGTGTTTCAAGCTCAGACTTGACCAGGAACTCTCCAATCAGGGAGTAAACTGTGTTTTAATTTGTTATTGCATGGCATTAATTGCATTTTCATTTTTTGTTTGAATAGGTGAATGTAGATATAGAAGGGTATAAAGAAAGGAGAGGTATAACAAAGCCATGTGTAATTACACGTAAAGATGTATCCTACCCAAATTAAGAAGATTCAGGGAAAAGAGCTTTTTTTTTTTAAGTTTACTGGTGGAATCACTCCATGGTGGGCCCACAGTAAAATTTCCTTCTTCTCTGTCCTTTCTTGCTTCTTTGAATAACCCTTAATCTGCCGCAGTAATGGGTGTTTGAGAGAGGGATTAGCACTGGCTGTTGCACCACCTGAAGAATTTGGATGTCTGTTTCTGGCAAATTCAAACCTTTAGAAAATCAAATCTCCTTTCCTTAACTTTCCCTGTCTGCTGGAGAATGCTGTGTACTTGCAAAGACCAGTCTGGGAAATAATTCATCATCTCTTGCTTCCCACACAGTGCTGAAATGCAAGAAAATTAAATCTGAAAAGCTGAAAAGACTGGGACAGTGCTGCCACACACCCTGGGACTTCATTCCCTGTGGTGGTGTGTTCCTCTGCTCTAGCTGTCAGCTAAAACCAAACCCATCGTGCCAGGAGCTGTACAGGTGTAAATTAAACCAAGAATTCAGCCTTATTCAAGGCAAGGGGAAAGAGAAAATATGAGCAGCTACAGGGAGAACCACTGAGACACTGTGGTGGTACTAATCCATTTGAACTCTGAACAGGGGATCTGTGAGACCAGATGGAATATTCTGTTAATGTAGTTCAAATCCTTCCCTAACCACAAGGAACAGTTTTTCTTGCTAGTTCATTTTCCCATGCACAACTCCCATGCAGCATCCAAAGAGGAAATCAGGAGGAAATTCTTCCCTGTGAGGGTGGGGAGGCCCTGGACAAGTTTCCCAGAGAAGCTGTGGCTGCCTCTGGATCCCTGGAAGTGTCCAAGGCCAGGCTGGACAGAGTTTGGAGCACCCAGGCACAGTGGAAGTTGTCCCTGCCTGTGGCAGGGGTGGAATTGGGCTTTAAGGTCTTTGCAACTTATTCCATGGCTCTGTGGCAAGTTCTCTGAAACCATAAAATGTGTTTTATTATTGAGTAGCCACAGTGACAGGTGATGTGGATGGCCAGGTAGTGCTGATTGATGAGGAACATCACAAAGCACACAAGCAAACCTGTCATCCTGGAAAATCTCCAGGCTCCTGCCTTATTTTGAATTAGGACCCTATTTTAGAGATGAAGAAATTTGGATATAAGGTAATTGTCTGATTTCAGTGTCATGAATGGAAACCTCCTGAAACAAAGAGCAGAGAGGAGATAGGATTTCAAATCCCCCTGGTTTAAACACCACACATGGTCCCTTCTCAGACCTGAGAGTAAAACCAGCTGTGCAGACCCAGGTCACCCCTACACAGATCCCTGTGAGGATTCTTGTTCCTGCAGACCCAAAGCCACCCAGGCACTAACAAAGAGCTGCTGTTTAACCCGTCCTTACGTCCCAGCTCACAGATTTCTCCTGACAGACAGCTGAGCCTGAGAACAAAACCGTAACCTTTCCACACATTCTGCTACAGTGTGATTTTCCATTAACAGCCATGGAAAAGTTAACCTAAACATTAGCTCTTTTTCCTGGAACTAACAGCTCCAAAGCCAAAAGCCTGGGATCTGCTCCTGCAGAGTGCTCGGGGCTGGGAGAATGCAGCAGAGCCTTGAGCCCCTGAGGCAGCTCCTAAAGGGTCCAGTCAAACGTGATCCAGGGCAGGATTTATCCCAGGCAGAATTAAAAGTTATGCCTTTAATATTGACGTCAGAAGCCAAGGCAAACCCAACACCAGGGACTGTGGGGATAAGAATTATTTCTCACCAAACACTGTAGGACAATACACAGTGGGCAGTAATTCACACTTTCTCGAGCCATTAGCACTGCTCAGAGTGATTGTGCTGAGTCAGGAAAGGTGGAAACACCCATCAAGCTCTGTTCTCACGTTCACATCATGGAAAATCATGTCCTGAATCCTACCCTGTCCTCTTTGCCCAAGCTGCAGGCAGGGAGATCCTCCTCTGGTCACTGATTTCTGGAGGCTGAAGCTCACTCTCCCTCTCCAGAGGGGTGTTTACCACTGCCCTGGATGAATTGTTCCAGTTGTTGCTGCCAAAGAATGTGCTTCATTTTTCATTTGAGTTTTTCTCTCTCATCCTCCTACCCTGTAGGTTTTGTTATTCAAGCCACAGGTGAAAGGTTCCAGCCTGGCTGAGGTGTGTCTCTCATGTGTCACTCAGCATTTCCCCAAGCCTGAACCACCTCTTTCCAGAAAGGCAGCGGGAAGAGCCACCAGATCTTCCTGGAAATGACACCCACTCCACAGCAGGAGTGAGCCAAAAGCAGCTCCTGCAAAAGCCATCAGGGCTGCTGCTGACAGCCACATGCCCACTCATCCCTGGGAGAGCCACGCTCCTGAACTCTGGCACGAGCAGAGTCGGGGCCACTGAGCTCATTCCCACGCTCGAGTTTGGCAGGATAGCAGCCTGTATCATCTTGTTTCACTTCTTTTTGGAGGAGTTTGCTCTGATTGTTTCCTCTGCAGCAGATCCCCCAGCTGGATCAGTCCTTCATGGTGTGGTCAGAGGTGTCCAGCCCCAGGAGCTGGCAGAGCAGAGGGTGTTATTGGGGTGTTTTCAGGGTTGTGGTGGGTCTGGAGAGCCAGGTGCAGATGAGAAGTGATGAGTAAACTCATGAATAGGATTGGAGGTTGCATTGGCAGAACCCTCTGTGCCGTGGGCCCTGAGATGCAGAGTCCCATATGCATAGCTATTCTATCTCTATCTCTATCTCTGTTATTTATATTTATATTTATAGTAATTCTAGTTATAGTTATGTTTTTATGTTTATATTTATCTACTTCAATCTTAAGCCAACAATACTGTACGGATGCTCTAAATAAGCTCTTATTTATTTAATTATTTTAAATTCTTCATTATCTTTAATTTCTTCTTTTTTTCAATAAGTCCAGCTTTTGGGTTGCTGGGAGAGAGTAGGATTGGGTAAATACAAGTATAAACTATTGCTTTAACATCTGGATAGACCAAACCATATCAAGGCATCAAATAAAGTTAGGCGGGTTTTCTTCTGATTTTTCCTGCTGAATTTAGTCAGGATACTTTGTGGTGGAGGAAACTGCCCCTAGTAAAGCTGGAGTTCGGTGTAGTGTCACTTGTCACAAGTTTTGATGTTTGTCCTCCTCCTTTGGGGTAAATCCCACCTCCTCATTGGCTTCAGAAGCAAACATCATTTTGTACCAGTCTATTCCTGGGAGTTAAAAAGTCAGATCTAGGATGGTCTCTGCTGAGACCTGGCAGAAGACTGGATCTTGCTCCAGACTTTCTCACCCTGCAGAGCTTTACACGAAGTCTTTTCAAATATACCGTAAGAGCCCAGTTTTCAGTGCTGCCTCTGCAGTAAGAGACCAGATGATTAGAACCCCACAGGAGTGATGATATTATCAATGCAATTCTCCCTCTTAATTTGGGACCTTATCACTCTCTACAACTTTCTGAAGGGTGGTTGTAGTCAGCTGGGGGTTGATCTCTCTCTCCAGGCAGCAACTGACAGAACAAGAGGGCACAGTCTCAAGCTGCGTCAAGGGAGATATAGGTTGGATATTAGGAAAAGGTTTTTCACAGAGTGATCAAGTATTGGAATGATCTGCCCAGGGAGGTGGTGGAGTTACCATCCCTGGATGTGTTTAGAACAAGACTGGATGTGGCACTTGGGTGCCATGGTCTAGTTGAGGTGTTGGGGCTGGGTTGGACGCGATGATCTTGAAGGTCTCTTCCAACCTAGAAATTCTGTGATTCTGTGATTCTGTGATTCTGTGAAAACAGGTCAAGTCTCCAACTTTTTATTTATTGAGTGGCCAAGGTGGCAGGACTACCTTGGGGTGGGCAGGTTTTATGAGCAAGGCTCTGTCTTTGGGAATGAGACACAGATGGGAATAGTTTCACTGTGATGATGTTTTATCATGAAATGAGACACATTTAATGCTCCTTTGGTAGGAGGCACAGAGGCAGCCAGGTGATCATCCAGCTTTGCTGCAGGACTCCTGGCATTACCAGGCACACTTAGGCTGTGCCTAACAAAGCCCAGAAGAGTTAACAGCTTCTTCAATCTGTCTCCAGACAGATTTAAAAGGCAGCAGGCCACCAGCTCAGGTTTGCAGGCAGGGATATTTCAAGCACACAGGATCCTGCCTTGTCACAGAATCCTCGTGGGAACTGGGGGTTACCTTGGCAGGGGTTCAGAACAGCAAACTCCCCTGTGAGCCCCAGAACCAGTGCTGATCCCAAGTGACAAAAGGCTGGTGGAAAGGTTACTCATTTAGCCAGTGCCTCCTACAAGCTTTTGTGCATGCTTGAGTGAGAATTAAGTATCAAATCACAAGTTGTTTATTAAATTTCCTTTTCCCCCCCCCTCTCTCTTTTTCTTCTCTTTCTTTATCTTTTCTTTATTTCTCTATTTATTTTTATTTCTCTCTCCCCCTTCTGATAACAACAGGGTAAACCGGGATTTTGTTTATGGAAAGTCTGAATTACCAATGATCCATACAAAACAACATTAAGGATCATATCTTTTCCAGGGCCTCTCTTTAAACCAGGCAAAAGAAGGCAGTCCCAGTGATTTATGATCTTAAAATGTTGATATTCTTCCAGGTATTAACTCCAGCTTGATAGGAAACCAAGAGAAACAGAAACATTTTTCATCTCTGCTTCAGAAAAATGCTCTCTCTCTGTCAAAGACATATCTCCTGGGTCCTGGGGAGGGCATGCATTGCCCTGGGACCCCCTTCCCCACCCTGAATTCCCATTTTATTTTCCTGCTGCAGTCAGGGATGCAAAGCCCAGCTATGACTCAGGGTCCCCTTTGGCTGAGTGCAGGTGGGAAAACACAGCCCTGGCCACGAGTCCAGAGCAAGCCAGGTCCTCTAGAGCTCTGGGGTTACTGTTTGAGCTCACACTCTGCCACAGCACAGCCTCTGCACCTTTGTATCACGGTTTAACATCCAGCTTTTCGCTTAAAGGAGATCTCTCCCTCCTGGGCCTTCTTTGCATTTGTGCCCAGGGCACCAGTTAAACATTTTCTGCCCCTCCTGTGCAAGGGAACAGTAATTTGTTTCCTGGATATCCCCTTGCCATTCAGTCTGACAGTTCTCTTCCCTGAGGAGCTGTTGGCTTCCCCATCTCCTCTGAGGCAGTGGAGCTGCCAAAGTCCAGCTCAGCCCATCTGGACTGCAAACACCTGCCTGGCACTCGGCCCCATCTGCTCGGGTGAGAGCAATGCCAAGCCCTGGAACACAAGAACTGCCTCAGTCTGGCAGCTCCGTGCAGAGAGGAGGAGGCTGGGCTGTCTCTGCCCTCCCCACGGGCTGGGTGCCCTGCACTGACCACAGCACAGGAGGAGAAGGTGCTGCCAGCCAGGTGCTGCCAGGAAAGAAAGAACAGCCCAGGGGCACAGGGGAGATGGGGAAGGGCAGTGTGAGCTGATGGAGCACACTCCCTCCAGTGTGAAGGACCTTCGAACTCTAATTTAGAGCAGGGGAGAGCACAGGGCAGTGGAGCAGAGGGATCTAATGATCACTGGCTGCTGGGCCAGCTCTGGCCCAGCTCTGGCTGTCACATCTGCTCCTAGGTTGCTCCTGCATCTGTGAGCACTAGAAGGCTTTTAGTCCTCATGCCCTGCCCCAGCCCCAAACTCAGGGATTTCTGAGCTTCAGTGCATCTTCCTGAATGCACTCAGGGCAGTGCTCAGTTCCATTTGGATCAGCAGCTCCATAACCTCACTCTTGGAGCATCCAGACAGAACATCTCTCCACACAAAAACAACTGCAGCTATTTGTTCTCTGGCCAAGATTTCTGCCTGCTGCCTTTTGTTCAGGTTTATTTTATTCTCAACATACATAAAGAAAACAAAACTAGTGCAAATAATAGTCTGAACTCAAGTTGCATGGCAGGAGATGTGGCACTGGAACAAGGAAAACATTCTTATGGGGTCTTTTTTTCTGAGTAGAACTGGTTAATTTCAGGTTCAGACTTTCCTTCACTCAGCAAGATTGTCCCGCAGTATTTACTTAAAATCTCAGCAAAGTGCATTAAAACAACGTTAGAGGTGAGGCAGGAGCTCATGAGAGCAAAAAGGGTTGGGTGCTGTGGGATGGGGCAGGATGTGGGGCTCACTTCAGGCTCTGCTCTGCCTGTCCATGGCAGTGCTGGAGGTCCTGGGGGGAGCTCAGGACCCCTGGTCACTCTGTACTTCATTTTGTGTGGGCATTTTGTCCCTTGCAGGGGACAGTTCAGGGAACAGATGGTGACAAAGCTCTGTGTGGAGCTGGGTGCTCCCCTGTCCACCCCACCATGTCCTGGTGTGGGGACAGCCCAGACAAGGGACAGCACTGACCCCCCAGAAGGGCACTGCCATTGCCATGTCCATGGCCACTGATCCCCAGGGGTGGCATTGCCACTGCCATGTCCATGGCCACTGATCCCCAGGGGTGGCATTGCCATTGCCATGTCCATGGCCACTGATCCCCAGGTGTGGCACTGCCATTGCCATGTCCATGGCCACTGATCCCCAGGGGTGGCATTGCCACTGCCATGTCCATGGCCACTGATCCCCAGGTGTGGCATTGCCATTGCCATGTCCATGGCCACTGATCCCCAGGGGTGGCACTGCCATTGCCATGTCCATGGCCATTGATCCCCAGGGGTGGCATTGCCATTGCCATGTCCATGGCCATTGATCCCCAGGGAGGGATAGGAGGGCTCAGCTGCCCCTGCCCAGAGCTGGCTGGGTCATCTTGAACTTGGTGCAGTTCAAGGCGCTGTGAAATCTTTGTTTTCCCTGAAGGATCTCTGCTTGTCTGAGCCAGGCTGAGCTCAGCTGGGGCTGCTCCATAGCCTCACTCGGCCAGGAGCCCTTTTCCCTCTGCTAAACAGGCCTCAGGAAGATGTTTCTCCACATCCACGCCTGGCAAAGCTCTTGGAGAGGAGCTGTCTGGACATCTCTGTGTCCCTTCCACACCAGCTCCTCCACACCAGCTCCTCCCATCCCTGCCAGATCCTCCCAGGACCTTTCCTTCCTGTGGGTCCTCCCTGCAGAGCATCTGTGCTAGGCTGGGGACAGCAGGGAGGAGATGCAGAGCTGTGCAGGGGATTAAAAATGTTACCCCAACAAATCTGCTCCAGCCCACAGGGGCTCAGTGCTCCATTTGGCATTTCTTCACCAGGAAAAACATTTACTTTGGGAGAGGAAAGAGTAAAACAGAAAATAAGCTCATACTCACCAATCCAAAAATAAAGAATGGATTCAGAAATCCTCTAGTGCCTTTTTGGATGATTTAATATCTAAAGGAATGAATCCATAATACAGTAATGCTGATTCTGACATTTGAGTATTTACAGTGGGATCTTTTGCAGGTGGAACTTGTGAAAAAAAAAAAAAAGAAAGAAAGAATAGCTCAGAGGGCAAAGGTTTTGTTTAAAACTGTACAACAAACTGTAGCTTAGCACCAAAGAGCAAGTTTATTGGCTTCTCACAAGCACTGGGATATCAAGACATCCTGATGAGGAATGGATGCATTTCAGGAAAAATTTTGAGCAAGAAAATGTCTTAGTTAAACAAACCTTCCGTTTTGCCTGGTAAATGGTTAGAATGGGACACAAAAGCCAAGTGTTTGAAGGAGAGAGAAGCTCCAAAGGGGCAAATCCCAGATTTTGTGCTGCTGGAACTGAGATGTGGGAAGAGGCATCTGTGGAGGCAGGAACAATGGGTCATGCTCTGACTCCAGCTCTGAGACACAGGAATGAAGGACAGGACAGAGGGGAATGGCCTTGGGCTGATGGAGGGCAGGTTTGTGTTCAATATTAAGAAGGAATTCTTTACTCAGAGTGTGCTGAAGCCCTGGCACAGGGTGCCCAGAGCAGCTGTGGCTGCTCCATTCCTGGCAGTGCCCAAGGCCAGGCTCGATGGGCTTGGAGCAGCCTGGGACAGTGGAAGGTGTCCCTGCCATGGCAGGGGTGGGATGGGGTGGTCTGTGAGGTCCCACCCATGCCATGATGGTGAGAATGCCTCCCCCAGTAACTCCACTCCTCCTCCTGTTCTGTTCCAGGGCCGCTGCATCAACTTCACCCGGGTGAAGAACACGGAGACGCCCCCCAAATACCCCCTCAACAACNCCTCCAGAGGTGTCCAGGGGGCTCTTTCAGCAGTACTGTACCACACCCAGCTGGGGGGCCGGGGGGACCCGCAGCCCTCTGGAAGGGTCACAGCAGCACCAGCGACCCTGCAGGCGTCTCCTCCTTTCGTTTCCTTTCGTTTCTTGAACCCCTTGAGCATCAGTGCCGCCAAACTCTTGACGCAAGAAAAGCCACGAAGAGCTCCAGTTCCATCCCAGCAAGGCTGTGCCACCTCTCGGTTCCCAGCACCTCCCTGTGCCTCCCCACGGTGACCCCAGGAGCCAGTGGGTACCTAGAGCGAGCTCTGCCAAGGAAATGCTCCGTGGGGAAGGACTGCACAGGACTCTTGCCAGAGCAGGACCCCAGCCGGCGACCTGGGGACATCTGCACGTGGGGTAGTGACAGCCCCTCACTGCCAGCTGCCAGGGAGCAGTGACACCAGCAGCTCTGCAGGTACGGGAACCCATAAACCTGGGGAAATTGGTGACAGGCAGCTGTTCCTACCCACCAGGAACTGCAGATGGGAAGGTGTTGCCACCTCCGAGGGTCTGGGAAGGAGAAAAGGGTGTGGATTGGAGGATGTTGGTTTGTGGAAGTGCAGGTGAATGGAAACAGTGTCACGGGGAAATCGGATTGCAGGGGAAAAGAAACCCCATCCCTGAGGACAAGGAATAATTGAGGACAGGTCAGCCTTCAGTGTTCCCAGTGGGACAGAGGAGGTCATAACCATTGAGGAATTTGGGAAAGGTGTGGTCAACAGCAGAGTCTTGGCATTGGGTTTAGGCAATTCTGTCCATCTAGTCCGTCATTCCAGGGTTCTGCAGTGTAATTTAATGCTGGTCTCCACTTCAAAGGGAAAGACTCTGAATGTAAACCAGAGATTTGGTCTCGATTTCCCTAAATCCAGTCTGCTTGGGCTCCTTGTTGCCATCAGTTTGAAATGGTTGCCACTGATGCGTCCCTGTTTTTCTGTAAATTGAATTCTTTCACCTTAAAACTATTTTTACATGAATTTTGTTTTGGTTTGGTTTTGGTTTGGTTTGTTTTCCTCTCCTAAACAAGTAGCAGCTGCTTCCCCAGCTCTAAGTGAAGAAGAGCCAGTGTGCTTACTCACTCTTGTCAGCCCTCAACAGCATCACTCCTATTAGCAGTATTGACTGAGGCAAACCCCCCTGGGACAGGCCAGATGGGAATCAATCTGCCAAGAAATGCACTGGCTGCATTTCTCCTGCTTCCTTCTCACCCTCAGGGGACCCCCAGCACACCCCAGAGCATCCCCTGCACACTCCTGTACCCTACAGCCACCCTGAGTACCTGCCTGCAGCCCAGGGCCAGAGCCAGGGAAGATCCCTCAGCCAGAGCTGCCTGATGGACCCTCGGGATCAGTTCTCACAAAACTCTCTCTGCAAATCGCACAGGACAGAAACCACCTTTGTAGCAGCACTTCTATCAGTAGCAAAGGGTTCTCATCTCATTTTTTACCAGATAAAGAAATGCTTTGCCAAGTACTTCCTTCAGTGCTTTTGGAAATATCAGTTCTCACTTTTCTACCAAAA